>JAAMXJ010000365.1:24003-279642 GCA_019693375.1 Asterochloris erici
TGCCTCTGCAGGCACCTCTGCTGACCCAGAAATCCCCAGAGGGCCAGACACAGATGCTGAAGCAGGTGCATTGCAGAATATGGAGATGTCTGTCTGTGTGGCGTCGCTGCCTTGAGGCACCAAGTGGTCCCCTCAAAGGCAGGTTGTGCAGGTCAACCTGGTGGCCAATCAAGTGTGAGAGTCTGTAGGGTGGTAAGTGTGTCTTGGCGCGAAGATGGTTGGTGACATATGTGCTGCGTGCCCACCTGCTCCACGCCCTCCTTGCCAGGCTCTGGCAGCTTGGCCACCCACTCCTCCACAAAGAGCTTTTTCTCAGCCGTCATGGGAGTGAAGTCCTTGCGCGCAGCCTCGTCTGGATCCTCCTCACCTCCAGCACCGCTGCCAACGCCACTCACGCCGCCCAGGCTCTCCTGCAGGCAAGCAGCAGAAATCCAGGTCCTGGTCAGCCCAAGGGCCGCCAGCAGCGCTCAGGCACAATCACGCTGCCCAACACCTGCTGCAGCACATCAGTGGCAGCACTCTTCTGCAGGAGCAGGCAGGGCAGCCTGCAGCTGACTGCAGAGGCCCTGTGAGGTTGCTCCCCCTCAAGGATACTGCAACTGCTGAGGACCATCCTGACCAGCATGCAGCCCTCAAAGACTGCAGGGGTAGGCTGCGTGTTGGCAGAGACAGAGGCTGAGCTCGGGCATCTCTATGACGGGACCATGCCCAATTCGGCCAGCACCCAAATTGCTGACATACCTTTTCGCTACCATGTCTAGAGCCCAGGTCCGCCACACTCTTGTCTGGCACCTCCACCGGCGCTGCTGAGGGTGGCCCTGCCTGGAACGTGGCCGGCGCAGGCGCGGGCAGCTCTGGCTGCTCGTCCATGTTCACAATCATGGGCTGCTCCGTCTTGACAGGCGCCCTGGGCACAGGAGGCTTCTCCACTGCAGGCACACACTCAAGGTGTCAAGGCCAGGACAGACTATGCCTCTGATCTGCAGTCGGCCTTTGCTGCACAGTCTCAACCAAAAGGGCAGTGCACAAACATATCAAAGCCAGCTCTGGCAACATCTGAAGAGGCAAGCATGTGCACGTGAGGCAAATTGCAGGGGCACGTGACAAGAGCCAGCTGCATTGTTACAGAGCATGCCCACTCGTACATCAATGCTTGCTGCAGGCTAAGCTCACCCTTGTCCAGCATACTCAGGGCTGTGCTGCCCTTGGAGCCAGCACCCGCCAGCAAGGGGTTCTGCTTGATTGCATCAGCCATAGGGGACTTGCGCGCAGTAGAAGACCCAAAAGGTGCCGGCTCACCTGTGCACATGCCCAGGCTTCATTCAGCAGCTTGGGCTGGCGTAGGTGGCCTGATGACTGGCAGCTAGGGGTGCAGCAGAGTTGCTCAGCTGATGCCCTCTGGTGGTGCTGTTGGCATCCCTGACATACAGCCAGACCATCTGGGCAGCACACAGCTGCTGCCTGTGCATGTCAGTCACCCATGCACGGAGGCAGGTGTGCACTCACCCGGCTTGCCCTTCTTCCCAGGTGCCACGCCCTGCTGACGCTTTGATGGATCCCCGGTGCTCCTGGGTGACTGAAGTCCCTCCCCCTCAGCCTGCAGCAAGCCAGAAGTGCTCCACAACCTTTGGACAGTTAGTGATGCTCTGCACTGGCGTGACTGCATGCTGCTGGGCACCTCATTGCTACAGCACAATGGAAAGCTGCACTGCCATCCATGAAGCCCTAGCACAGTAGAGATGCGGTCTGCCGTGCTGGGGATGCCTGGAAGCCTACCTTCAGAGCAGCAGCTACTGGCTCTGGCTGCACTGCATTTGGCCCACCATCACCAGCGACGGGCAGGTCCACAGCGCTGAGAGCAGGGCTGTCCGACTTCAAGTCAATCAACGGCCCCTCAGCCTGCTTCAGGGCTGCTGCACCTGCCACAGGGTTGGTTGCCAGTGGCTTGGGGGCCACCTTGTCTTTGGCTGTCGGGTCATTCTGCAGTGCTGATGTTTCAGCAGCAGCAGCCACAGGATCTGCATTGGGATCCACCATCGGCCCTGCAACAGCCACGCAGGGCATTCGTTGGAATCCTGGAGTGCTGCAGTCAGACTCTGCAGGCCTCGATTACAATCACAGGGCACACTTGAACTACAGCTGGAGGTAGCTGGGTGTTGCTCAAGGCAGCCAGGCCGAGTTTGCTGCTCACTGTTAGCCACCACTGGCTTGCCAGTGCTGGCTGCCACTGCGGCAGCCACCACATTCTTGTCCACGGTGGTCAATGGCTTGAGGACTCTCATGCGAATGGTCATGCGCCCAGTGTCAGGATCCTCTGCGGCGTGGCACGCCAGAGTGAGGGGCCTGTCGTCCGGATGATGCCCCTCCTGTGCAAGCACAGCAGGGAAGCCAATCAGAGGTGACCGAAAGCAAAAAGGGTTCCTGTAAAGGATCAGCTGGCTTTAGCACTGTGCGTGACTCCCGAAAGTGGTAATAGCATCTGCCAGAGACTGTGGAAATGATGCCGGAATGCTGGCAGGTTGACCAGGAACCCTGTGGCAGCGGTCAGCATGGCAGTATAGCTGCAGCTCACACAGGTGCCGTCCTGGATGTGCCGGCTGAAAGATCGCATTGCACAGGGAGTCAGCTCACCAGGTGCTGCAGCTTCCCCAGGGTCTTGCGATTTTTGGAGCCCATGCCTCCCTTCTTGCCCACCGCGATGCCCAGCAGGTCGCTCACTTGACCGTTTGGGGTGGCCTTCGGCAAGAAGGCTGACACAGGCTGCCCAATCATGTCCGCCAGCTTCACACCAAAAATGTGGGCTACTGTCTCATGCGCCTTCTTGATGATGCATCCTGCGCAGGCAAGTCAACACCATCAGCATTGCTTGCGTCTGTGGGCTTGACGGCTATGAGGCACTGCATCATCAATTTCACGATGCTGCACCATGCTGGGTTGGCACTGAACCAAAGAGCCAATGCATGACCATGGTGTCAAACAGGCTGAAACAAGCGTTGCGGGCCTATGCACAAGGCACTGTTGCACTTTCAGCTGCCGTCATGTGACTGTGCCGCTTTAGCAGCAGGGCACTGCCTGGGTGCCATGGCAGGGTGCCCCCGAGAGGAAGCACTTCTGGGAACAAGGAGCATGCACTTCTGCGGCTTGCCTTTGTCAAGCTCCATGTTGCCTGCTGTAAGGTCAGAGTGGAACATCAGCAGGTTGGTGCGCTCTGCATCCACTGTGATCACCTGAACAGCAGGGTGCACATCGTGCCGAGTCTCTGCAGCTGCCCAGAGCAAGCACACTCCCTGCTGCTGCCCAAAGGGCTGGGCCAGCACCTCATGTGCAATGCCTTCGAGGCAGTGCACCACAGCTCGGCCAATTTTTCCAGTGCACATCAAGCCAAGTGTGGACAAGCTTCAGAGAAGAGTTTCCAGGCCATTTCCCGGCAGCAGCCTGCAGCAGTAGCCACGCAACCTACCTCACCTTCATAATCACTGGGACTGGCCGCTTGCCCTTGGCTGAAAGGCACATGCGGTATGTTGCCGCGGACCCCTTCTGATGCTGCTCCATGAAGTATGCCAGACCATCCTTCATGCTCATCCCCTCTGCAAGGTGCAGAGGCATCACGTCAGTAGTGACTGGAGTGGCTTCTGAATTGACAACACACCCTAACGCAGAAATGCTTTGCTGTGCCCTCTGCAGAACAAGAGCTCAGCTACTCATGCAGCAAAATGCTGCAGTGGTGAGCGCTCAAGAGCCTGGTGGCAGCAGCAGGCGCGGGTCACCTGACACCATGGCCCTGAAGACATCAATGCAGAAGGCCACTGACTGGCCCATCAGCTCGTCCGGCCTGACGCCAAAGAGGTCTGGCTCTACGCGAGCCTTCTGGATCATGCCATAGGAGTCAATGGTGAGCTGCATGGTCTGCCACCAGACCTCCTCCTCAGGATTTTTGGTTGCCGCCGCCACCCGGCCAGTGTAGAACTTGCCTGCACATGGCCAGACAATTGATCAGGTGGGCAGGCAGGCATGCTGATTCATGAGACAGCGTGGCCCATAGCGTCACGCAGAGGCAGAACAAGCTCGCTTCTGAAAGCATGACTTGCTCTCCCAGTCCAGCAACCACCCAGAAAGCCTGTGAGAGTTAGGTGGCTCACCCAATGGGCAGTCACATGAGCCCTTCTGCTGGGCAGAAGGCATCCATGCAGCCTCATGGTGCCCACACTCTTCATCCTGCCGCAAGTCAGCCAAAGAACGCTCAGCAGCCCTGTAGACGACTGCATGTATGGTGGGCCATGGCCGCAGCCGCAGGCTGACCGTTCTCATCCTCTGTCTCCTTGATCTGGTAAGTGACTTGGAGCGGGGTGCCGTCCTTCTTGGCCATGGGCACAAAGCGCCCACTCCGGCAACTCAGCCCTGGCACCTTGCTCAAATCCCGCCCCTTCATCCACCTGCAGCATTCCAAACCAGGGTCAAGACCCAGTGCGGAGCACTGTCCTCCTGCAAGCATGAGGCTGTGCTCACTTCGAAACCAGAAAAGCCAAATCGCAGACAGGCTGTGGGCTGCAGCTGCTGCAGCCTCTGGAGACGCCCAATGGCAACAGTAAGCACCAGGGCGAAACCATAGCGCACAACACAGCATGACTTATGCAATTGAAACAGCTTGATCCTTGTGACCTGCCCTGTCGCACCTCAGGAGGACACCTGAGTCATGCAACGGACACGGAGGCTGCCACCATCAGCAGCTCACCGTTCGTGAAGCTGCGCATAGGGCTGAGGCATGAGCTGGGGCAGCTTCATGTTGATCATCTCATTGGGGGTGTAACCCAGCAACTTGTGAACTGAGAGGTTGGCATGCACCACCTTGGTGTGGCTGTCAACTGCCAGAAAGCAGGTGCGGTCAGAGTCAGGCACCATCTGAGCCACCACGATGCGTGTGGCCCCGGTTCCGACCTGCACAGCAGCATGTGCTCTGAGCAAGCCAGGTAGATGGCATGGCTTGAGGTGACCACAAAAACTCCCCAGAGCTGCATGCAACGCAGGCCTCGGCAGATGAATGCCACTGCCACACATACACATGCGCAGCGTCAGGCGCAGACAGTTCAACAGGTGCAGCAGGCAGAGATCCGCTGCTGCAGCCCACCTTGCGCAGGCTAAGCTTGACTCCAATCTCCTCCTCGCCATATCTGTGAAGGATCCTGTGGCTGCCACCATCGGCCACCTCTCCATCTGACGTGACTGCTGCAGTCAGCATCTTCATGAATGCCACAGGCTCCTTGCAGACAGTCCTAACCTGCACATGGAGAGCACATTTACCCAGATCTGGCTTCACAATTGGATGATCTTGGGTGCGGGGTACACACGCTACATAGCAAACTTGAGGGAGGCCGTGCTGATATGAGCAAAGACCACTGCCTGAGATGTTCACTGAGGCCAAGTGAACAAGGAACTTTGCTGGCCCTGCTGGCAGCAGGCTGTCCGCAGAGGGGGCTGCTGGCAAGGGCAACCTGAAAGCCTGTCTCTGCTTGCAGCATTAAGGACACGGCAGCCCACCTGTTTGCCAATAACAGCAGCGGTGTCATGCCCAAAGAGATTGCCGAACCCCCTGTTCACAGCGACGATCATGCCAACCGGGGTCAGGTGCACCAGCGCAATGTCAGTGCTGTCAGGGAGGGGCTTGATGACTGCCATGAAGCCATCAGAGCCTGTAGCAAAATGATTCAATGTGGTGCAGCAACTGCTGACATGACAGTAGCACGCGGATTGCAAGTCCAAGGAATGCTGCACATCCTCTTTGGGCTGGCAGGCAACAGATCTTTCTGCAAGATGCCTGACACAAATGGCAGCAGCTGGCTATGCAGCAGTGCCAGCCAGGAGCTGCAGCAGGACTAGACGGCGATGCCTGGTGCATTTGGTGACAGCCACAGAGGACACCAGGCAGCAGCCTCACCTCCCTGGGCTATTTTTGTAAGGGCCAGCTTCACGGGGAACACAAAGCGGTCCTTGTGCAGAGCCTGCAGCTCGCGGGTGCTGTTCAGCACCTTGCCCTTCCCACTGTCCAGGTAGTTGCGGATGAAGCCTGTGTGCTGCTGGCTGTGTGGCGCTGGCATGAGGACAGACACATTCTTGCCCTCAACCTCAGTCTTTGGCCAGCCAAACACCTGCAGGGAAGGCAAGACTTGCCAGACCTCCAATACGGGCAGAGTGGTCTGCCAACATCCAGCTGCTTCTATCTTTTCGGAGCACAGATGAGACAACATGGGCAGCAGTGCAACAGCTGAAACTGTCAGCATTGCAGACTGTAGGCCCACCTTCGTCATGCCCTTATTGGTGTACTGTATCACGCCGTCAGAGTTGATGATCACAACACAGTCAGTGTCCTCGTTGACCATGCTCAGCATCTGGGTCGTCTCAGCGTCCATGTGGGCAGAGTTGTCTGTTGCCCTTGCAATCATGCTGTCCTGCCGCTTCTGCAGGCCAGGGGTGACGGGACATGGTTCAGGAGGCTGCTGCTGCTGGCAGCAGGTGTGCAGTGGGTGCAGCCGGCACTGCTGCAGCTCAAGACTGGTGCTGAGGGCTGCTCTCTGTCCTGCTCAGTGTAGATGGCTGCACAGGCTGCTGAGGAACCCGAGCAGCCCCTGCCCAGGTTGCCTCCCTCAAGCCAGAGCCTGCACACAGAGCTACCTTCACACAAAACAGGCAACCAAGAGGAAGCAGGGAGCACTCTGCACAGGAGAAGCACCCTGCAGATGGCAGAGGGTGCTGTGGTGAGACAAACTGGGACCTTTCCCCACCTCTTGCTGCTGAGCGTCCAGCCTGTCAGCTTCAGAGAAGTAGCGCATGGAGGCATTGGGATTCCCCTTGACCCCCTGCATGAAGCGGCCATAGGACCGCAGCAGCTTGGCGCTGTGGGGGTACAGCTCCAGGATCTGCTTGTAGGCCCGCTGAGCCTGCACAGAACAGCAGCAAGCTGCAGATACCACCATGAGCTGGCACTGAAGCGCAGCTCCAGTGCGCTGGGGTCTGAAGGCAGCCCAAATGCACATCACAGGTCAAACTTCTGACTGTATGGGACCCTGGCAGCGCACCCCGATCTGACACACTGAAGACGCTGCGATGTGTTTTTCAAGCATGCACAAGGGAAGGTGCTGCTGTCCGCCAAAGTTGCATGCTCCAAGTCTGCAGCAGGGGCTACAGGCACTGGCTTCTCACCTGGTACTGTGTGGCGTCGATGCGCTGCAGAGAGCGCACAATGCTGGTGAACTTGACCTCATGACGGCTCAGCGTCTGCCAGAAGGAGCGCACGCTCAGCAGGGACTTCTTGTGGCTCTTGATCACGCTCTTGTATGCTGCTGCAAACTCGGCATAGGAAACCTGCAGGCAACCAGCCGGTGCTCGAGCAGACAGCAGGATTTGGGCAGCCTGCTGCATTGAGGATGGGCTGGCAGACGGCGCTTGAATGCCATCCAGCAGGCACAGGCCTGCCGCCAATGATGCTGCAGCATGTTGGATGAACGATGCTGCAGCATGATTGCTGAGCCCAGGCCTAATGTTCACGCAGGTCAGCAGTGGTGCCCGTCTTCAAAGACAGCGTGAGTCAAGCCGGCCAAAGTTGGCTCCTCAGCCAAGCACCAGCAAGCGGCGCTGCAAGCGCACCATGTCCATGCTGGTCTCTGCGTTCTGGTCCTCGCTCATCCTGGCCATCCTGTCCTGCTCCAGCATGTACAGCATGTAGCGGTCCTCCATCTGATTCACCATGCCCTTGGCCTTCTGGAGCAGTGAGCTGCCACCCTGCAAGACCAGGACCTCTATTAAAGGAATGCCTGCAGCTTTGGGCTCGCTCGAGCTGCGCAATGCAGTGCAGTAAGCAGCAGCGCTAGGGGCAGGTGCAACTCAGGCAGAGACGCCACAGTCCTGTTTCAACCTGCTGCTGCAGCTGCATGCTGTTTTGCACTGTTTTGTCCAGCAGGGCTGCATACTCACCGACTGATCACCCTTGAGGTGGGTCTGGAAGCCTGCCTTGACCAGCAGAAGGTAGGCAGAGGTGGGGAACTGGTGTACGCCTGCCCGCAGGACGGTTTCTGCCAAAGCCAAGCTGTTGGCATCAGGCAGGCGAGCCAAAGCATCCTCATCGTACTTTGTCTTGCGGCACACCCTGCACTCAAGCAGCAGGCATCAATGGCCACGCTGCCAGTGGGACAAGTTGCGGCAAGTCACAGCTGGCAGCTGCCGGCTGATGCACTGGAGCGCTGGGCATCAGCGGAAGTCAGCAGGCTAGCACCAAGCACTACAGGAGATATCTGGCCTGGGCAGAGAACTCCCTGCACTCCAGGGTGCCTTGTGCAGCTCAACAAGCAGGCAGACAGGCAGGTGCAGCGTGCAAAGAGGCTGTGGCTGACTCTCACCTTGCACAAAGCTCAACTTCAAAGTCATCACGGAAGTGGTGCATCTCGCTCCACTTGAGAGTGGGCACCCACTCTGTGAGGCGCCTTGCAGCCCAATTGGAATACGCAATCCTGCAGTACCAGGCAGACAGTGCTGAGCAGTAAAGCAGCAGCCAGTGACTGCTGGACACAGCATGTGCCTGCGCTGCTGCGTATCTGTCAGACCCCTCTGGCTGCATGCATCCAAGCGTCCACAGGCGCCATTGGTCAAACAGCCATCATTACTAGAGTACGCAGGTGCACCGCTCTTGTTGACTGCACAGCCCTTGATATGGCACCAATCGATGCAGCACAGCAGAGCCTGCTCACCTGGCGATTGAGAGCAGCATGTAGAGGATGGCGAGAGGAACTCCAGTGGCATACCATGTAACTGTGATGTCCTTTCTGCTGCCTGGGTAGTAGGCAGCAACCACAGCCAGCAGGCTGCCCCAGGCCAGCCAGCCATACAGGACTGAATATAACAGGTTCATCCAGATCTTGTAGTAGTACACACGACGCAGCATGAGCCACAAGCTGCGGCACACAAGGCAGTGAGAGCTCTGACCGGCTTAGCTGCACCTTCCAGGCAGCAAGTGGGCAGTAGCAGCATCTCTGCGGCAGGAGCAGACAAGACGCATCACTGTCTGCACTCACTTGTAGTGCAGCAGCAGGAGGTACATCCAGGCCTGCAGTGGTGCAACATATGAAGGTTGAGGCATGCACAGCTGATGGCGGTCCCCTCTTCACAAATTGCCTGCCCAGGAGCTTGTTAAGCAGCTGGCTTGCACGCAGACGGCCTCTGTCTTGCAGGCCTAAAGAAAGCTGTGCAGCCGATGGACCGCATGGCATGCCCAACTCTGACCAGGCCAGGCGTTCAAGTCCAAGATGCTGAAGCTGTATGCCATTTGCAACAAGCACACGGCCTTACCACAAAGCGGTGGAAGTTGGGGAGAAGGGCTGGCAAGATGACCAGCAGGTTCTTGATCATGGCCCTTCGCCACAGCCATCGTGATTCAGAGGAAGCAAAAAAATTCTTGCTCAGCGGGTTCATGTCTGTCCCATCTGCCAGGCTGAGGCACAGGCTCATGGCAACAAACACAATGCTGGCGATAAGGCCCACTGCCGCGTGTACCACATAGGGCGACGTCAGACAGTCTGCAGCATCAGCTGAAGTGTGAGGGCAGCAGCCCCAGTGTCCTGCTGGGGTGACGCAGCAGCTTCGGTCAGGGTGAGAGCCTGCTAGTAAGGCTGCATACTTCCTCACGTACAAGGTGCCTGCCCCTTAAGAGGCACTTCGTGGGCATATCAGGATTTGCATGGCCCACCTCTGGTTGGGAAGTATGTCATCTTGTTTGACACATGCTTGCCAATCACAGGGCATTCCCATGGCACAGTGAACAGCGAGAGCCACGAGATGTGGAAGGTCTGAAAGATGATCACCACCAGAATTCGTAGGGCTATCAGCAGCCTGCAGAGTCCAGCAGGACTTTCTGCATTCAGGACATACGTCCACCAAGCAGCGTGAGCTCTGGCACAGCAGCTTGCACCACAGCAGGATGAACCTTCAGGAGACTGCAGGTGGGTGCTGCTGGTGGGGTAGGCAGACTGCATCAGAGGAGGCGGTTCAGATGCCTGGGGGATCTCACCATTGCCATTTCATGCGCTTGTGTTGCTTGTTGAAGACGTGTAGCCAGGCACATGCTCCTACAATGCCCACCACAACCACAATCATGAGGTAGAAGAAGAGCAGAAACACTGTGAAGCTCCTCTGAGTTATAGCTCGCTGGAGCTGGAAGCGCGAGTAAAAGGACCAAAACCTGCACACATAGCAGGAGGATTCTTCAAGCCCCACTGCTGGCTGGGCGTTCAAGACCCTAAGCAGTGGCAGCGGGCCCAAAACAGCTATTTTCGCTGGCTGGGCGTTCAAGACGCAGAGCAGTGGCAGCGGGCCCAAAACAGCTTTGTTTGCTGGCTGGGGCCGGGGCCTTGACACGCTTACAGAGACAAGTGGCACTTCTTGCACAAGCAGGGCTGCAGGGGGCAGACAAGATGCCAAGGCCATGCAAGCTCGGACATCTGCAGGGCATGTTGTGCTAAATGGCACACATGAGGCAGCTGGCACACATGAGGCAGGACAATGGCATAGTGAGTGACCAGCTGGGCAGGCTGGGCACGCTTGCTCACTTGCTGCCCGTCCAGTCCACATCCCAATCCCACTGGGGCCCAAACACCAGGATGAGCCATTGAAGGTACTCCACCACCATGTGAGGTATCTGTATTGCGCAAGCTCCAGCTCAGTTGTTGGTGGACAACATCATGTTGTTTTGACTGAAACCTGATGCAGTGTAGGGCCTCACCGCATAGCGCCAGTCCCTCAGGATGGAGTCCTGAGTGAGCACGTACACCGCTCCAAATATGGCCTCCTGCAGGGCCCGACAGGCACCGCTCTCAGCAAGCCTAGTCCGCACTAGGCGCACGTCTTAAGCTGCCGCAAAACGCTGCGCTTGGCAATGCTGCGCCGCAGCAGGCGAGCGCCAGCGCTGCTGTGTAGCCTCTGGCTGCTGCCTGAATTGTGGCTGTGCTGGCCACATACACTACGGAGTCATCAGGCTGGCCAAACCCTGGCAGGCCAGCCTCTGGCAGGCCGGCCTCACCTTGAAGCTGAACCTGCTTTCCCTGAGGAGCTCTGCCCCATCGCCTCCCACAGAGCCTGCATCGCTGTGCCCTCCTTGGCTGCCTGCATCTGAGGCGCCTCCCCCCACTGAGCTCTCATCCCCCTTGACAGACATCCTGCACCTGCAGGACACTGACAAGCGCCTGACAGCCTCTCAAGATGGCCGCCATCGACCTCTACAAGCAGCAGTCGTGTGGACATGCAGCAATTCTTGCGGAGGAAAGTAGGACCACTCTGGACAGCATGAGTCCTGAGACAGATAGTGTACTGCTGGCTGCCATGTTCTGCATGTGCTGCCGCAGCATGTGGAAGCACTGGTGGTGGCCATCACATCAAGCCACCATCCAGTACAGCTGCAAAGCCTAAGCCTCAAGATTGACTCAGTTGCTGGGATCACAGCAATGCAGCAAAGGCCGATGCATTGATGTCCAGCTTGCCTTGGTGTAGCCTCCCTGGCTCAAAGGCTGCCAAGCACTCGGGAGACCACTACTGCCGTTTTCAGCACTTTGAGGCCGCTGTCTCCAGCTGCTGGGGCGGAAGCATCAGCCCCATTGGGTCCGGTGCCGTGCAGGCCGCGATACAGATGCGTCCCAGCAAATGATGATGAGTCACCGCAGTGGCCATGGTCGCGGCCAGCACCCTTAGGTCGAGTCTTAAGTGCAAAGCCATGCTGCGCAGCCTCAGGACCGTCCTCAGGGACAGAGATCTTGACAGCCAGCTGACTAGCAGATTGCTCAGCAGCTTGTTGGCATCCACCTCTGCGCCCTCAGGTGCACGATCTGCCAAGCAGGTAGGGCACATCGAGTGATGCAATGTCTCACAGGATCACTGTTGCAGTGAAGTGATGCCTGATGCCTGACCATGCAGAACTGGTTTGCGTGGGCGTTTGCAGGAAGTTGCCAGGCTTGCTGGCGGGCAGCAGCCATGCTGCAGGCTGCAGACCACAGCTGCTCCACCAACTGATGCCTCTGAGGCAGCAGCGGCTGCTGCAGCACCTGGTGCAGATGCCACGCAGCAGGAGCAGGTGCTGCCCCCTTTTGATCCCCATCGGGACTTTGAGCACATGCGCAGAATTTGGTACCCCACCAGCCTGGAGCAGGACGGCACCTGGAGGGAAGGCGCACTGGAAGATTGGGAGCTAGTGCAGAAGCGAGAGGCTCTGCTAGGGGGTGAGAGGGCATGTGCATGAGCCTGAACATGTCATGAGGGTTCAACAGGAGCGGAGGAGCTGCTAGGCCTCAAGAGCTTGCCTGAAGTGTCCCACTCCTTTGTGCCTGCCCAGGAGTAAAGCCCGTGCAGGCACCTATGCAGCGGGGGTTTCTGCCCAGCAGTCTACAGGCTCTGCTTCTGGGCTCCTCACGTCTAGACTGCAGAGAATTCACAGCTGTCTTAATGGAGCAAGGGCCTGCCTGATGGTGTTCGCAGCAGTGTGCCCGGGAAACGTGCATGGCAGGCACCCCAGCTCACCCTGCGCTTCTGATTCTTGTCTGCCTGTGCAGCTGTGTATGGAAGACCCCTGTGTTGCCTGCAGCGGTGCTGTTTTTGATGGCGTTAATCACCCCAACAGCCTCCCCAACTGTGCCCACTGCTGCCTGCAGCGGAGCTGTCTGACGACTCTGACTATGAGGAGACAGTCAGCCTGGCTGGCGAGGGGCAGCCCTGCTGGTCAGCAGAGGTGGTGGATGAGGACACAGCTACCTGGAACTTCGAGCTGGACCTGACTGCAGGAATGGTGCACAATGTGGATCAAAATGCCCTGCTCTGTGATGAGGCCAAGCACACAATGTTTGCGCTGCACATGGAGGATCCCGAAAGGTGAGGGTTTTGCAGTCCTTGGGGAGGCTTGTGAGGCTAGCAATAATCGGCCAACCACAGGCAGGATTCTCAGCACATGAGGGGACGCAACAGGTGAGCGATTCATTGCTACATTGCTGCGATGGCGCGGCCTGATGGGCTGCACATGACCTGCGGCTATACAGGCAGTGGCCCTTCTCCTGGAGGTCGAGACCACGAAGTTTGTGCTGCGCATGGCACTGAGAGGTGAGGTTCCAGAAGTGCTTGCGGGGCCTGGCACCGCCCAGAGTTGGGGAACTCATCGGCACCTTGGGAAGTCTGCGGCAGACAGCCAAGCAGTGCAGTCAATATACACATCTAGCAACCAATGCTGCTAGACTGTGCAGTGCGCTGCAGCTTTGAGCGCTGCACAGGCTGGGTCATGACTCAGTTGGCATGGCACCGTATGGGCTGCCTTCCCTGTTCCACTTTTGAACATAGGCTTGAGCTGCCCGTCATTACATCGTAGCTTTGGGCTCTCAGACAACCCTTCGTAACCACTTTCAACAGGTTTTTGGCCATGAGATGGCTCACTCAGCAGCCATGTATCATGTGACCCCTGTAGGTACAACACTGTGTTCCTGAGTCAGATGTTCCGTATCCGCCAACAGCGCGTGATGGCCATCCTTGCGCTGAAGGAGATTGAGCTGGTGAGAGGCCTGCAACACGCTGCTGCACTTCACCGAAACATGAGGTGCCACTGAGCAGAGTGTCCGTCATAGGAGACAGCCAGCTGCGCCTGTTGCCCACTGTATGCCCTTGCAGCACATCAGGCAGGGGCAGCCTGCAATATCTTTGCATCAACTGCCTGCAGGAGCTGCCTGTGTCGCCAGCTGCATGCTAGTGCCTGCCCACAGAGCCAAGCAGGCAGAATGCTGATGTAAGGCCGCCGCCCAGGACATGCTGCAGAGTGCAGCTGGGCCTTCTCAGCTCCGTGTCGAGCAGCTGCTGGCCACAAGTCATCTCGCAACAAGCAGCTCAAGTTGAAGTGAGACCGCACACCCAACAGGGCCACAAGGGCCTCACTCGCTGTGCTGTGTGGCGTGTGCCTGCCAAGGGATGGTGCAGTGAGCCAAGCAATGAGTGCCTGATGCAGGAGTACGAAAAAGACAAGGAGGCCTGGAAGGCATCGTTGGACGCTGCCAAGGCCGAGGCTGCCGCTTACAAAGCTGGACAGGCAGACGCTGCGGCCGCAGCCAGCCAGGACACTGCAGCCACAGCGCAGACAGCCACAGCAACTGGAGAGCCTGCTGAAGGCAGCGAGAGAGATGCAACAGGCACACCGGAGGCAGCAGCACCCAAGGTTGAAGCGGATGGCGCAGGGCCTGAGGGTGCCGAGCAAGCTGAGACTCCTTACCAGCGCGCCAAGCGCATGAGGGCAGCCATCGACGTGGAGGCCCCTGAAGAAGTTCTGCAGGACCAGGTGAGCAGGTCTGCCTTGTAAAGGTAAATGCAAACCTTCAGGTGGGGCAGCCACTGATCTGGAGCCCTGCAGGAGCAGGTGAGCATGCGCTTACACTGTGCACAGTCGCTGTGCCAGGCTTTGGGAAAGCCCTGCAATAACAGGTGCGCAGAGCACAGAACTGGGCAGAGACGCCAGGGTGCAGGCATCCGTCCATTGGCAGGCCCCTGAAGGCTTGCCAATGGCAGTTGCGCCGGGATATGCACAGGCAGCTGTCATCTGAAAAGCTGAGCAGGTGGGCACTGGTGGGCTCACACGGCAGTCAAAGGACAGTCTTGAGTGTGTCTAAGATCACTGTTGCTGGCAGTGCTGGGTGTGCCTCGTTCCCCTGCCCACCCCGGCAGGCCATGCGCCAGCTGCTGGACACCGCCAGCACCCACGTCGCACCTTCAAACTGGAGGAAGACCAGGACATCGGCAGTAGCTGCACTGACACATGTTACACGGTGCTCTGCCGCAGGTGCGGGCCTACTACCAGGCCGAGCAGGCAGCCTTGAACGACGACAGCTTCTGGAAGGACCCCGACAACCTGGCAGCAGTCATGGAGACAGAGATTTTTGGGGCATTGGAACCCCGCGGCTCAGGAGAGCGCCATGTCAAGCTTTTGCCCCGCATCCCCCGCTTCAGGGTGAGAGTCTAGACATCTGACCTGCCACAAAAGCAGGGCATCAGGGGAGCAGCAGTCAGCTGCAGGTCTTGGTCCTGGTAGGGGACGCTTGGAAATGTCAACAGGTCAAGCTGCTGCCTGGCCTGGCCTGCTTGATGGTGGGCGCACAAGTCAGGGCTGAGCACCCAGGGGCTTGATGGTTCTGGTTGAGGCTTGGTTGAGCGCTGGTGCCTCAGGGAGGTATGAGAGGGTGCACAAAATGTCATCTGTGGGGGTTGCTAGGCTTGAAAACATTCAACTGCTGCTACATGTTAAAAATTATTCTGTCAAGTTGTGGAGCTGGTGGGGGTCAGAGCTTGTTGGATGATATTGTCCCCTGAGAGCAGCACTGCCAGTGAGACAGCTGCCTTGCTGCTAGGAAGGGAGGCTCTTTCCTGCTCACCAACTGCCCCAAAAGGTACAGCTCAGCAGCTGGAGTGTGATGAGGAGGTCTGACACCGGCTCTACCAAGGAGAGTTTAGCACAACCTCACCTTTGCCACCCTGCTGCCTGCAGTTCATGAAGCGGTCAGAGGTCGGTCCCATTGAGGCCTCCAATGAAGAATTCAGGTCCCACATCAATCGCCTGGAGGAGCGCCGCAGCAGCCTGCAGGAAGCCCGCATGCAGCTGGGCAACCGCCTCAACTGGCTGGCCCAGCACGTGCTGCCACCCCAGGTCAGTGGTGGTGCCCTCACAGACCCTGCGCTGCATGGTGCAGAGCTTTGCACAGGCTGAATGCGTTTGCTGCCCCTTCCAGAGTGCGCTGTTGAGACCATGAGTTGTGTGCCTCGTCACAATTCTGCTTGTGGCAACCTGCAACATACTTGGTGAGGGGCTGGGAGGCCATGTGACGAAGGACGGGGGGGTGAGGGGAGGGGAGGGGAGGACAGCAAAATTGGTGCTGCTGAGCCAGTTTGGTGGCACTGCAGCTGGCTGCACACCTGTTGAGACAGCCCAGCCAGCACTTGTTCCTGTGTGTGCTGCAGCTGTGCCTCGATTCTTGCACTGGCCCTGAATGGCCCTGAATTGAGAGGGTCTCTGGCTGCTTACCTGCTTGCTTGCCCAGAGAAGCTCACAGTCTGCTATGCTCCTTGATGGTGCTGCCCATTCGGTGACCCAGTACATGTGGACATCACCTCAGCAGTTCTGACGTTCTGTGTGCCCATGCAGCGGCAGCGCAGGCAGCCTGCCCAGCAGCAGGACCAGGTGAGCATGGGCCCCCTGCAGCATCTGGGCCTGACCCCAGCCCAGCAGCAGCAGGTGGTGGATATGCGCGCTCGCCTGGAGCCCAGGCAGGGCGGCCAGAGTCAGGGGGCCCAGCAGGCAGAGGCGCCCGCTGAGCTTGCGGAGCTTGACAAGGTCAGCCCGCGGTTCCAGCTCTGGCAGCACACCAGTGGCCCGCCAGCCATGTGTGCTGCTCCCTGTGGGGCGGGGGGCAGCCTCGAGCCAGCCCTGCTTGCCGCGGCCAGAGCTGAGCCGGCAGACGCGTGGCCTGCCTGCAGGAGTGCCCGCATGCCTGTGGGATGGCAGCTCATCACCTGCCGAGCAGGCAGGACTCTGGTCCACCACCAGAACCCTCTGACAGCTGCAGGGCAGGGCAGCCTCTCAGGGGACCTGCACACCGTTGCCGGTGACAGACATGCTGCACAAACCAGCAGAGGCTTGGGCTCCCTGCCTGCCTGCCCACATGTGCAGCTGCATCACTGAGATCGGTATTGACCTGCCAAGAGGTGCAGCCCAGGATGATGTGGGCTTTCTAACCTGCGGTTCTGCATCCTCCCAGCTTGTGGTCCGCCCCAACCCGCAGCACCCGAAGGTCAGGTGCACCTCTTGCCCGTCCAGATCGGAGGCAGCATGCGGAGCTGCAGCAGGTGCCATTCTGACATGTCTTCCTGTGTTGCATCTAGCGCATCCGAATTTTGAGCCCTGTCCAAGTGCTGGCGAATCTGGCGCCAGCACCTGATTCCCCAACACAGCGCCATGTTGGCACTGACGGCCACCTGCACCGTCCGCAGATCATGCGCCAGTATGAGGAGCTGCAGCTGGTGGGGGAGGAGCTGGCGCGCACGGATGCGGGTGCACCCCTGGCCACAGGGCTGGTGGAGCAGACGGAGGACCAGCTGCAGCAGCCCCTCAAGGGCTACCAGGTGTGCCAGGCTCCAGTGCAGATGGCCTCATGCTGGCATGGGGCGCGCACACACACAGACACAGACACCCACACCGCACCGCAGGGTGACACAAAGTTGTGTCACCTAGTTGCGGTGATGGAGTCTGCCTGCAGGAACCTCTCTGCCAGCTACCTTGCTGCTCCAGCTGGACGCTGCCCAGGGCGCCTGCCTGACCCCTAGCCAGCTCGTTTGTTGCCGTGGTGCTGTGCTGTTGCACTAAGCAGGACATCTACCACAGTCCAGCAGTCCACAGCACTGCGCTGCAGATGCCACCCTCTGCTGCTGGCTGTGCGGCAGCAAGCTGTGCCATGGGGGCACCAGCTCATGTGGGGTGCTGCCCCACAGTGCATTGATGGAATGTGTTCGTGATGAGGCTGCTGCCTAGCAGCTCTGGCTTGTGTTGTATGCCAGCCGCTCCAAGAGCCAGTGTCAGCTCCCTGACACAAGCAGACAGTACCACCCCACACAGCGTGGCCTCGTGGCCAGCACGCCCATGCGCTGCTGTGCAGGCAATGGAGCCCCACCTGACCTCTGACATGTTCCTGCCACCGCCTGTCACCCGCTATCGCCAGCAGTGTGAGGTGGCGGCGCAGAAGGAGGAGGCTCACATGGTGCTGGACTTTGCAGAGCGGCTGAACTACAACCTGGGCAAGGTGGGTGGTGGTGTCAGGGCGACTTTGTCAGAGTGTCTCGGGAGAGTGTGCTGAGTGCCAGCCCCTGTGTTGATGTCGCACCTACACAAGGTGGGTGCTGGACTCTCAGAGCTGCGCAAATGTACCCTGGGCAAGGTGCATGCTGGAGCTCAGCAATAGGGCTTGTGCTGCAGCAGTGCTGCGTTTGAGGCATGATGGCCTCATGATGCCTGACATGCAGGCTGCATTGTTGGTCTGGGGCACCCAGGGGCTGGTGCCAGTGCTGCTTTGTCAGACTGCGATGGGCCAGACCGCGGTGTGTGCCATATGTTGCTGGTGCGCCATGTGTTGCTGGTGCGCCATGTGTTGCTGGTGCGCCATGTGTTGCTGGTGCGCCTGGGCCAGGGGAGTCAGGACTCAAAGCGTCTGATCTAGGACATGGCCAAGATAACTTTAGGTCCTGTGTATGTGATGTGGGCCTTGTGCTGCTGCCCATCTGTACTTGCATGGCTTCCTGGCTGGGGCCTGACAGTGAAGCTAGCACCCCAGCATGGCTTGGTGCAGCACAGCTGCGCCCAGCCTCCAGTTGCTGGCAAACTGATGCGACAATGCAACCGGGGTGCACAACAGTGGCACATGTGAGGCGCAACCGCTGACAGCTTGCACCTGGCACCATCTTAGAGACGATGTATCTGATATCAACCTGAAGCCTGTGCCCTGCAGACTGGGCAGGGAATCCGCCGTGACAGCCGCATCACAAAGCCACCTACCAGGCCAAAGGAAGGCTGGAGCCTTGTCGTCAAAGACCGCTCTGGGGGTGAGCTGAAGCAGACTTTTGTCGCCACACCTGATAGTCGCAAAGAGAAGTTGACACCGTCTGAGGAGCTTTATTTGGAGCGGCAGAGGCCAAAGGCCAGAGCTGCTTACATGCCAGGCCCCTAAGACAACCTTGCATGGGTTCTTGTCAGGCCTCAGGATCAGCTGCATTGTAGCTGACACTTCCAGAGCTTGGCTATTATGCAGCTGATGTTCTTAAGGTGATCATATGCTCTTGAAATGGCTCACTTCATCTCGGGAATCCTTAATCAGCCTCACAGTCAGTTTGTGTTCTCATCTGCTGGTATTGGTTGACAGCATCTACCAACATCCGCTGGAGGTGCCAAAGCGCATCAGTATCAGAATGAGTATATCTGAGCTGCTGACAAGCAGTTGCTGCTGCTGACTTAGTTGCTTCCCAGTCCTCCAGCAAGTAAGCAATCTTGGCAGTGGTTCCCGCATGGAACCCCTTTGCTGGCCACACCTGCACACCAACAAAATGCGTGTCGCATGAGAGCCCTTCTGTGCAACAGGAAGGAGACCAGCCAGAAAAACACATAGCAACAAGCATGAGCAAGCCATGACTGTCTTGGCTGCTCACCTTGGGATACACCAGTTCGTACATGGGGCGCAGCTCCTGTGCAGTTTTCAAGGCAGCTGTCCAGTCATGTGTAATTCTAATGTACATCCTGCACCACAGCAGCGCAATCGATGACGGCAAATGCAGATTTCAGCAGCAGTTCACACTTGTGGCAGACATGCAGCAGGAAGGCATGTGCAGCATCCAGCCTGATAGTGAGCTGTGCTGCTTGCTAAACATGTGCATAGTCTAGCCTGCAGCTGCTGCACAGAATCTGTATCCTCTCTTGTTGCCCCACTGCTCTCTGGCTCTGTGCCAATTGCCTGGGAGCAAATAAGCAGCCAGAGTATGCCGCACGCACCTTCAACATGCGGCAGCTTTTTCGATGCAATTGGCCTAAGAGCAACCTCCAGCAGACTGTATTAAAAACACTGCTTGCAGCTCAGGCATGCGCCATCCTGTCGGCTTGCCGCAGCTTGATGCTTGCCTAGAAGCAACATCTAGCAGGCGCACGCGCAGGATGCCGCATGCAGCTGCACACAACTCTCCTCTTTGCCCACTATCTGCCACTGCTGTCATGGCACCATACCTCACCTGAGGGCCACCTCCAGCAGCCGCATGCGCCAGATGTGCATTGGACCAAGCACGACGCGAGGTTCTGAGTGGGCAAGGTCGTCAGCCGCGGCCAGGATCTCTGGCAGAGTCCGACTGGTCTGTGCAATCCTGTCAGCCTGGCCTTCCCTCAGCTGTGCACTCAGTTGGTGGTGCAGCCGCAGCATATCGACCAGGCGCTTTGCGGCCAAGTCAAGCAGGTCTGCAGGCAGTGGCAGCGCAAGAGGAGCGTTGCAGATGGGGGTGCGTGAAGAAGTGGAGGGCTCCTCACATGGGAACACTGGCAGCGATGCAGCAGGGGCCCAGTACAGGTGGTTGCGTCAGCAACACACAAGAGTCAGTGCCACTTCCTGTCCAGCGTGGCCCAGCTGTACATGAGCACAAACAGGTCGAGACTCACCGCGATGGGGCTTGTGCTCACCCCAGCACCAAATCATCACACACAGGCCATCCTCAGGCTCATCATCGGCGTACTCGCGACCAGGGAAGGGCTGAAACTGAGGGATTGCAGTGTAGTCATTTGTGACCTGATCAGGCCGCGGGACTCCTGTCATGTGAAAGGATCTTCCGCCTGTAAACCACAACACAGCCCAGCTTGATGCTGCTGGGTTGTTGTAGGCAGTGCAGCACAACATTGCAGACAGAACTGGGTCCTGCTCATCAGCTACATGTTGCTCTGTATACACCAGTAAGGACCCTGTCTGAGCGGATCAAGGCAGTGTGCTCAATATAAGATAGCAGCTCAAGCAACAGTGCAGCTCAGCAGATAAAGCCACAACCATGCGAAATGCACCTTAAAGTCACTGGAATATAAGCGCATGCGCCTGGCAGCGCCTGGCAGCATTTGGTGCCGCTTGCATCATGAGTACCACCCACATGAGAGAACCTGCTGCAGCTCTTGACCGTGAGCACGCATCACACTGTGAGGGCCTGCCAGAGCCCACGACCACAAATCGCTTGCATGGCTTGCTGTGATGTCAACACCCACATGTGAGGACCCACCGCAGCTGGCACCTGTGAGGACGTTCCATGTGTCGCTGACCTGAAGTCGCCATGTGTCAGCTGGTGGTGCTGCCCACACGGCGCCCAGCCTGCTGCAGAGCCAAAGCGGAATTGCAAAGCCCCACCACAGCATTTGTGAGGCCACCTCCCACTGTCACTCCCATCCAAGACTAGCACCCTGGTGGACAGCGAAACAGCTTGCATCTCTGAGGCCCCACCACAGCTTGCTTATCTGGGGAAGCCACCCATGGCTCACTGAGAGACCCTACCGAGCTGGGAACCTGTGTGGACTCACCACAAGTGACAGTCGTGAGTTGCTCATCCGCTGGGTCCATTGGGTAGGGCGGCCCATCACACTTGAGCAGGTTGTAGTTGCACTCAGGCACCAACTCCACGCCGGACTGGCCCGCGCTGCCAGGCTCGACAGTGGGGAAGGCCTGCACGCAGCATCCATGCTGCTGTCCCCATGCCAGGTGCCGCCTGAAATGACTGGCGCAACAGTGTGCCGGGCATGGGACCAGCACTGGGCCCGTCGAGGGCCCTCAAGTTTCAGCAAGCTCAGATGCAGTGACAGTGGCAGAGGAGGTTGCATTGATCGGGTAGCCAATCGCGGTGCCGGCAGCGGCCAGCTGGGAACCACCCAGCCCTGCAGGCCCCTAGGCATACACTCTGCAATATGGCAGTGAGGCTGCCCCTTTGGGAACCCTCGTCTGGGACACAGGCTGTGCCCCAAGAACACGCTGTTTGCGCTGCTGCCTGTTGTTGCGGCTTTCCAGTCATTACACTGCATTGCTGGGCTCTCACTGGCCACTTGGGGTCGATGTCAAAGTAATAGTGGGTGGCCAGGGCGTCCCCTCTCTCCTGCCTGGTGGCTGCCAGCTCAATGTAGGCGATGGTGATCTCAGCCCCTACACCAGTGCAGGCAACCTTTGACACAGGAACCTGCGCTCGAGCCGGGAGGCTGCTAGCTATGCTGCCAGGCACTTGTCGTCTGAGACCATGCAGCAATGTCCCAGGCCGACGGCGAACTGCTTTGACGGCCAGCATGCGTGGCCAGCTGTGTGAGGCAGTGCTCAGCAAGCTTTGCAGGAGGCTGCCCTCTGCTCTGCCAGGGCGGGGACCCCAAGAGACAGTGACGCCTGGGGGCTTGCCTGGAGCAATGGGCACCAGTGCGGTGAACTTGATGCTTGGACCATCAAATGTTTGCACAGCATTGGGTGTGCAGGAGTGGTTGATCAAGGCGCCTGTTGGGTACAGCCCGATACCTGGAGGCAGCACAGAGCTGTTGACGTCACAGGAGATGGCCTGCGGTGCAATGCCAAGCAAGCATGATGTCAGGTGCTGACCACAGACTGGTGCCTAGAGCATGGAACGCTGCAAAGCCACCCCTTGTGCAGTGCAGCCAGTCCAATCAGGTACACCAACACTGCACAGATTGTTTGGAACTTGCTGCCATGACCACCAAGCCGCTGCACATAAAGCCTGACCGGCCTTTCTACAGCACCTGCCCAGGCACTGCAGCCATGCTGTGCTGCCATTCTCCTGTCTCACGGCATGCCCCCAGCAAGCTACCCACCCACAGGGCCGAGCTCCTGATCGCAGATGGTGTGGTTGTTGCAGGCAAAACGTGCCAGCAGCTGAGCCACTTCCTTCACATCGATCTGCTCCATGTCCGTCTTGGTGCAGGCCGACATGTATTGCCTGCACACCAGCAACCCCAGGTCTGAGAAGTTCACCAGATACTGGGAAGGTACCAGCAGCAAAGCTGCAGGCCGATTCCAAACGCCTGCACAGCAGCGAAGTCATGAGGCACAAAGCCATGGGTGTGACAAGTGTGTAGCAGCGAGGGGTGGCAATGCTGCAGGCTGACTGTAACTGCCTGCACGGCAGCAGCCAGGGAAGCGCACAGAGCAGCAGGGACGGTCTGCAGCACCGGGGCAGGCGGACACAAGAGGCGGATTGCCTGCACACATGGCCATGTGGGCATGCACCTGCGTGCAGTGGGCAAGGATGCGCTGCCACAGGGCAGAGGGGACTGTTGTCTCTGGTGGGCCCCCTCCAGGCCCAATGCATGCACTCCACATGGTCGCGGCAACCGACCTGATAACCACGGCCATTTGGGCATACATCTGCTTGCGCTGGTCGGTCACCTTGTCCCAGTGGTGCTGCAGGGCCTGCACTGCGGCCCACTGCTTGCCAAACTCTGTGTGCGGATTGTTCCTGCAGAAGCAGCAGCCCACATGGTCTTGGCCCATAGTTCTGCATGAGCGGCAGTCAGCCAAACCCTGCAGAAGCAACACTGGGGCTGCCCACAGTGTCTTCTTGCAGGAGCAGCCCAGCAAACAACTGCAAGGGCGGCGGCTCTGAGCATCAGCACAGCTTCAGGCATGAGCAGAGGTGCATGCGGGGACTGCATCAAGCATGGCGTGTGGGGGCATCAGGCCCACCGCGGCAGCCAGCAGCAACCATGCCTGCAGCACTTGCATGTGACTCTGGCAGTCACGCCTGGCCCTCCCAGTGCACTGCGTTCACCAGCCAGCATGCTGAGTCGACACCCCCCCTGCTGGCAGTGCGGGATGGGCAGGCAGTGCAGGATGGGCAGGCAGTCCCACCTGTTGAGCTGGCGCGCCCACAGCAGGCGGGCGGCCAGACGGCAAGTGGGTGGTGGCACCCTGGGAGCAACACCCCGCAGAGCGAGACACTCGAACTGGTGGTAGGCGTTCCAAGCTTTGCGCTGGGCACCTGCGCTGCTGTAATGGGCCAGCTTGCACCTGCAGGCACAGGTGACGGCGCCTCATAGCACACACTTGGCGATGACACCGAGGAGGTTTCCCTGGGGGAGAAGTCGGATGGGCAGGGCGACCTGAGAACGAGCACAGCTGCTTGATGGCAGACTCTGCAGATGTGCAGCATATTGGTGCACCCCAAGCATACCCACCTGCTGCAGCGCAGTAGTTTTGCCTCCATAAAGAGCATCTGTTCGTCGTTTTCAGACTTGAAAGTCACATCACAGCGCCAAGCAGACACACATCTATGCAGCGTGGCCATGATGGGCCTCTCCTTCAGGATGGCTGTTCCTGCCTCGATCTGGGCAGTGGCCACTAGGTGCCTGCCCTTGGATGTGCTCTGCTCCTGCCTGTACAGCACCATGGATGGCCCCTGCCAGCTCTGGCTGGTCCTTGATCAGGCCACTCAGGCTCGCACTGCTGCCACTACAGGCTCTGTTGGCCCTGAGACTCTCAAGATCAGGGCCGATCACGTTCAATACTTACTGCCAGCAGCAGTGCGAAATATAGTCAAACATCGTTTGAACTGTTTGGGTTTCTTGGGCCAATTTGCCGCTTTATCCTGTGTGGAGAGATGCGCATGCAGCTGTGCAGCACCTGCTGCTCGGCCTTGCCTGTGAGGTCCATCTCAAGGCCGCCTGTCCAGCAGTCCATCTTGCAGCTCCCCGGCAGGTGGCACCTGCAGAGGCTGCAGTGCTCAGAGACCGGAGCTACTCAGCCTGCTAGATCCACAGAGCAGGCAGAAACAGAGCAGGTGTGCGCTCAGGCAACTCTAAACACCAAGGTGAAGCTGCGTCTGCTGAACTGCTCAGTTGCATTGCTCATGCAGGACTTTGACGGCTTGACTGCAGAGGAGGACTGGGTGGTGAGCTTTCTCTCTTGAGGTTGCCAGGGCAGCCCAAGTTACCATGCGTCGCCTTCTGGTATCAGCCGGGCCGTACACGCAGGTGCCTGGTGGATCTGAGGACTCATTGTCATCAAACACAGAGCTAGGCAGGGCCGTCAGGGAAGCCTGCGATGAGATTGAGCACCTTGGCCGTTTGGTGAGGCAGTGCTGCACGTTGCACTTGCTGTCCCTGCCTGCTTGCCAATGCAGTGCCCATTGCTCCAAGCGTTACAAGGACGTTTGGCATGTAGGAAGCAGAGAACCTCCAGAAGGCAGATGAGCTTCTCAGAAAGCTAGGGTTTAAGGGCAGCATACTTGCTCCAGCACCAGATCAGCAGGAAGAGGGTGCAGATGGCTGACTGACTGCTCTGGTTGCTGCATGAGAGAGAGAGAGAATGGATTTGGAGTCCGGGGGCCACAATGAACGGGCATGGGACTGACAATTCACATAATCATGGAAAAAGCAACACTGATTGATGCACAGGTCAACCCCAATGGTTGACTTAGGCTGCAAGGCGCCAAGCTGTGAGGTTGCTGATTGTCCCGGGTCCATTGCTTACCCACCGAGTAGGGTGCTGAGCTGACACAGCGAGGCTGTCCACAGCCAACGGTCATGGCGGCCCTTCAGGGCGTTCTCCTCGTGGCTGGCCTGTGCATGGCCGCTGCTCAGCCAGCTGGTGCTCCTGTTGCAGCCAACGTCTTCCACCTGCAAGACGTTTCAAGTGGCAGATGCATGGACACCATAAACGGCCAGCTGACTGTTGCAGTTGGCTGCAATGTGCTGTCAAGCTCAAAGGTGCGATCACACCTGCACAGGGCTTTCACAAAGAGGCCAGCAGCAGATGGACAGGTGTTTGCCATGTGGCAGGATTGCAATAATGAATCCATGGACGGTGCAGGTGTTTCAGCTGGGAGCCGATGGCTCACTGGTGCAAAGCGCATCTGGGCTCTGTGTCACACCCGTCAACTACAGTGAGCCATCTGGCTGCCAGCATGCTGCGTAGCTCTGGCTTGAGTCCGCTTGGGTGCCCTGCAGGCGCCTCAGGAGCAGCCTCCACCGGCAGCAACGTCACCTTGAGCACCGTGAGCAGCGTGCGCTGTCACTGTCAGACTGCCACACCTGCCACTCACTGAACCTCATACTCCCTGTACAGGCCTGCCAGGGCGGGACGCCTGCTTACGCTCAATTTGAGCTGACGCATGGCGGCTCCATAAGGCAAGCCCAGCGGCAGTGTCAGCTGGGGCATCCCCTGCAGGCGGCGTGTTGCTGCAGCCAGCTTGTCACCACGCGTTCTGTCGGACTCACTGAGTACGGGCTGCTTCACTCAGCGCCCACTGCTGCCCACTGCTGCCCCTGCAGGCACATAGCCAGCGGTCTGGCTTCACCTCTGTGCCTCCAAGCATCGTTGAACGGCCTGCTGGCCCTCACTGCCGGCTGCAATCAGCAATACCTTCAATGGCAGGTCTACCCCGCCAGCGGGGCATCAGCCTATGTGAACCACACTGTGACCGAGTTGTGCTTGTACCCTGGAAGTAAGCTGACGCTGTGCACCTCATGCCCTAAAGGTTCCCACTTTCCATAGTGCCTGCCAATCTGCGCCGTCAGGCACCTCTGCTGCAGATGGGCTGTGGGCTGGGACAATCAGGGCAGCATCCACAGCATCCCAAAAGATGCCGCATGTGCTCCGACGCTGAGCTGTTGCGCTGAAGACTGTTGTCTGGCGCAGGTGGCCCTGGCGTGCTGCCCGTGCAGGGGACGCCAGTGCAGCTGCAAGGGACCTGCACAGATGAGCTGGCAGACTTTGTGCTCACTCCCAGCGGCTTCTTGAGGCACCAGTACAGCGGCCTGTGTGCGGCGCTCAACCCTGCCGCGCCAGGGACAGAGCCTGCCTCCCCTGCTGCCCTGGCCAGCCAGAATGCGGCTGTGGAGAGCGCAGGCGTGGGTGAGGCCAGCGCTGTCCTGCTGCCTGCCGGCGACAGCCCCCCAGATGCAGCAGCCACGCAGCAGGCACAGCGGGCAGCCAATGGGGCACGCTGCAGGCCATCCCTGGAATGAACTGCAGCCCTTGCAATCCCCCATGCAGCAGCTGGCTGGGCAATCGCTGTCACAGCTTGCTGCAGCCCAGACGACAGCACACTGCAGCCTGTGCAGCCAGGCGCCCCACGTCGCCACTCACAAGGCGCGGCCCTGCCTTCTTGGGCCACTGCATACGTCACAGCGCAGGAAACTCCCTCTTGCCTTTGCTACCAGCTGCCAAGCATGCCCACGCTGCGCTGCAGGCAGCCCAGAGGCCCCTGCACTGCTCAGCGTGGGCAAACCCAGCCTGCAGAGCAGCACTGCTGGGTCCCAGGACGCCGGCCTGGCCAACGATGGCAGCCTGTCCACCAATGCATCCCAGTGCAGCTCCACGCAGACGGCTGGGGCCCAGTACTGGCAGGTGGACCTTGGCAACACATTCCAGCTTGTCAACATATCAGTTGTGAACAGGTGGGGATCTCTGCAGCAGCAGTGACTTGACAACGTGGCTCTCATGTTTGGCACTGTCAGTCAGCGGGTTGCACATGGTGTGACCGGCACTACCAGCAGCCTGGGGCAGCATGGCCCGCCTGTACCTGGGAGTGCTGCAACACCAGGACGCCATTCCTGCAGACCCGCTGACGGCGTGGTGGCCAACTGCGCCATCCAATCAACTACCCATCAGTGCAACTGTGCAGGGACATGGATGCAGTGGGCAATCCTCCCTTCCAGATCTTCGCGGGCGACAGCAATGTGAGTGTGCCTGGGACATACACAGCCCTGGACGGCACAGCCTGCGACGCCTACCCTGTGGCGTTCACCCAGCCCGGCCAAGTCCTGACAACGCCCTGCAGCGCAGTCGCACGCTATGTAGTCATAAAATCCACTGGGGGCCCGCTGAGCTTCTGCGAGGTCGAGGTGTATGGTGAGTGTGCCTTGAGCAACAGGCCTTGCCGCAGTTGGCACGCCACACAGAAGAGGCAGAGACACCCAGAGCCTGATGGCAGAGGCTGTTTGCAGCTGCATGTGCTGCGGCAGTCAACTGGCGCTGTCCGCCAGCTGTGACTGGCATCCTATGCTTGGAGAGTGCGGATGTTCCGCTCCTGGCCATGTCCTTCAGGCTCCCTGCAGCAGCCCAGTGTTCTTTGCAGGGTACACGCCAGTTGCACCAGCCCCCGGTGCAGGGGCTATCGATTCTGTGGGCAGCGTTGCTCAGCAGAGTGTGCTGCTGCTGTCCAACACGTGCACAGAGCAATTTACATTCACCCTTGGAAGTAAGCAGGATGTGCTGCCAGGCTGCTAATTAACCTGCGGCCATGTCAAGCGCTGGGCCTCTGCCACCAGCCAGTCACTGCTCTATGCCTGCTGCATCCTGCGCAAAGCTGCTCTTTGCCCCGCAACTTGGGCAGCAAGCTCAGTGTTCAAGTTCAATATTCATGGCTTCTCTGTGCAGCTGAGCTGAAGAGCGACACAACAGGCACGTGCCTGACTGCCACCAGCCCTCTTCAAGATGCCACGGTGTGTTTGTTGACATACTCATAGCTGGTCTGCTGCATCTCAAGGCGGGAATGCTTGACTCTCCTGTGTGACTGCAGGGCACCACCTTCTACAATCTGCAGTTTGCCACATGCAGCGCTCAGACTGCAGCCAACAAATTTGCATTTACTCTGTATGCCACCCAAGCCTGAGCATGCAGCTCTCCTTTTGATCTTCCCCTTGCATTTGTTGTCAACGTGAGTGCCCAGCTGTTTTGTGCTTGATCCTCACTAGCCAGTGTCAGTTAGATTGAACTGGAAGTTCTGTCACACACATCGCAAATCTACAAATAGCTGCTGCTCTTGGACTGAACTTGCCCCAAAATGTGGGGGTCATCCAGGCTCTCTTTTCGCACCTGAATCAACGCAAAGGGGGAGGCGTCACAGCTGCAAGGTGCTGAGGCTTGTTTTGTCCTACGCCACAACAGGCAGGGGCTCTGTCAGGCCCCGCCGGAGAAATTGCACCGGTGTCGAACAAGGTAGCAGCGCCAAACCAAGACTCAAGGCAGACAATGCAGTCCCTGCACCACAGCCCCACAGCAGTGTGGACTGTGATGCAGCCCACTGCAGGATCTCACCAGAACACCCCTGCCCTCCTGGTTGGCGATGTCGCCTGGCAGCGCAACATGGCGCTGCACCAGGGACCTCCCAAAGCGCTGGGACTCGCCCTTGACGCGGCCGGCACGCTCGTACCTGCTTGCAGGCGCGGGTCATGTACAGTACTGCTTGAGTCACAGGTCGTTATGACTGCAGTACATGGCTTTCATGTTTGAGACAGGGCGTGGAGCAGTTCAGCTGGCAGGGCCACCTCAGGCAATGCACTCTGTGAAGCAGGCCCAGGTACTGGTCACCTGAGACTGCTGCAGGGTCAAGCTGAGCAGCGCATGAAGATGCTTTGGCAAAGAGTCAGCAGGGCATGACGTGACAGAAACATGTCAGAGTCTGTCCCACCTGATGTTGCCATAGTTCTCCAACCCGGCTGTGAGCCCCACTTTAGGCTTGCCATCCTTGAAGCCATAGCCCAGCGCCAGGGCCAGCCAGAAGCTGGGCTGCCACCAGGCCTTCAAGGCCAAAGCTGCTGACATGCCTGCTGTTCCCACCTTGCCCTTGAGGAGCAAGTTCTTGTTTGCCTGCAGACAGAGGTGGATGGTCCCAGGGGTCCAGCGCACTGTTGGTGTGGCAAGATCAGCAGGCAGCTGCCAAAGTGCAACCAGCATCAGGCCAGCAGTGGAGCTTCCAAAGCACCCAGTCCATTCACCTACCATTCAGGAAGGCCATGCTCACCTGCCAGGCTGCCGCCATCTGCAGCTCTGAGTCAGACTGGGGGCTGCCACCCTGACCGACTTCACGTTGAGGAGTCATGCTGGTGGACACCTGCAGCCAAATCGCACAGCAATGCCGGCTCAGGCGTGCGGCAGCTCGAGGCGCCCTCGCCAAGCACTTCTAGGGGGCTCCAGCACAGCAGCACATGCCCGCATGCTGCTCTTCAGGCACGAGGCTCAACATGTTGCAGATTGTTGTCAGCATGCTGCATGCAGCAGGAGATCTGGGGCCAGCAGCTGCAGACTGCACATTGCTGATGAGTCTGCGTGACAGCAGCGAAGAACAAGCTGGCACTGCATGGGCGACCTGCAGCCCCAGATCCAGAAAGGAGGTGACCCCCACCACATCCCGTGCCTCGAAGGGATTGTGGCTCAGGCGCTGGGCTGCCTGGTGATGCAGGAAGGACACCACCTGCAATATGTGGAAACCCGTGAAGTCTGTGCATGCTTCAAGAGGGTAGCAGCGATGATTGACAGCATCATTTCATCCGGAACAGCAGGAGCCGCAGCCTGAGCCCAGCAGGGCCTGCAAGCCAGCAGCGCCTGGCTGGCCCGGGTCGCCATGGGTGTGCAGCCACACTCACCAGGCGCTCATTCTGCTGCACCTCGACACTGGCCGTGAAGGTGCCCTTACCTGCAGCAGGGAGGCAGTGCTGTCAGGCTGCACCCAAGGCCGTTGACTCCGTCTGCAGGGCACTGCTGCAGTGGGGCACATCGCTCCAGCGGGGTGCTCCTGTTCAGCTTCCAACAGCTGCATGGACCTGGGGCACAATGCTCCCGCAGCCCGCAGGGTGCTCCCATACAGCTTCCAACAGCAGCATGGATCTCTGGTGACAGGTTGACGAGTCATGGGCACTCAGGCTGGTCGCCCCACCATATGTTGAGCCCCCCTCTGGTGAGTAGGACACGGCATAGCACAGATCCCGATTCAGCTGGTCCCAGAGAGCCTCAGAGCTGGCAGGGCTGTAGCTGAGGGGCTCCCTCAGGGGGCTGGAGGGTGCCGGCCGCAGCTGGGCGCCGTAGGTGAAGCCTCCCTGCTTGAAGGCCTGCGCAGCATGCAAGACCCCTGTCACCGAGTGCAAGTCTGTGTTGGTGTTGCATGGGACCAGGTACAAGGAGACGCTGGGGTGGGCACATCAGCTGGGGGCTGCTGGCTGCACTCTGCCTCCTGACGAACCGGCTGCTGCCGGGTGTCCTGGCAGTAGAAGTACTCTGCTTCCTGGCAAACCAGGGCAGCTGCACGGTAACATCACAGAGTGGCTTGATGACAGAAGGACGCATGCACCCAGCACCACAGTGAGCCAAGTGGGTGCTGTCCCTCTGAGGGGCAGTCTGCCGCAGCCTGCCTGCAGGGGACTCACCCACCAGGCAGCGTCCAGTCGCGCCGAAACAGGCTGCACAATGGCCCCAGCGCTGGTTTGGGGGTTGCTGTACCGCATGCCCAGTGAGGGCTCGGGTGCACTGCTGCGGGCCAGCAGCGGCATGGTGGCGAAGATGCCGTAGCTGTTGGAGGTGTCGAACCAGCAGAAGCGCAGCCGGGCCTTCTGGTCTGCCTGCAGCACGAGGGCCAAGCTGTATCTGCTGAAGCCGCGGCTGGAAGCAGAGGACAGCCTCAGCTGCATAGTGCGGGCAGCCGCAGCAGCACTGGAGGGGTGAGATGCTGCCTGGCATGTGGGACTGCACCGGCTGCCATGCAGGCTGCAGCAGGTTGCAGGACTTGCCTGAGTGGAGGCCTTCACATCGATGAAGGTCAGCGGCTCAGCAGGGTCTGGCTGGAAGCGCACTGCCATGGACCCTGCAGTGGCAGGACATCCTGCTCCATCAGTAGCAGTGCAGGGTCTCGCTCGGCAGGAAACAACACAGCACAGCCATTGAGTGCAGCAGGGTCATTCCACCCATTGCCCTCAGAGGCCCGTTCAGGGGTCACTCTGACAGCGCCATGCTCAACAGACCTGGCTGTGCGCCCAACCCTGAAATCGAACACTTACCCCCAATTTTCAACTCGACGGCCAATTGCAGCAGGGTCTGTGGCCCAGTGACAGAGTCACTCTAGCAGAGCCATGCAGAGAGCACTGGCAGGCACCAGGCCCTGAAGCTGAGAGCACACCTCCGCTGCGCCTGCCCAATCTGATGTGGTCCAAACGATCCTGCACCTCTAAGGAGCTGGCAAAGCGCGCTGTGATGCTGATGCGAGGATCCTCCATTGGGCTGCAGGCACAGCAGACAGTGGCGCTGACTTGAGCCAACAACCTAAATTGCTCACACGGCAGAGTGCTGCAGTGCATGCCATGAGAAGCATGAGGTGAAACTCAAAAGCCCTGTGTGACCCTGGCTGTGAGCTGGCTGACCTGATGCGCACTAGAGCTCGTGCCTGGCCCTCCATGTAGTCATTAAACAGCCACCTCAGCGAAGGCTTGGCAAAAAGCCAGTCGTAGCTGGAGTTCGCCATCCTGCAAGATGACATGCCCTAAGCTGCGCCTCAGCGGGCATGGACTGCCATGTTGTGCATGCCACGCCAGATAGATTGCTGCAGCTGCCATGCAGGCCTCACCTGCTGCGCCCCCGGTGGTCCCGCTCAAACAGCGGGGGCACCAGCACCAACTTGGGTGGAGCATTGTCCTCTCCCTTGCCGAGCAGAGAGTCAAGGAAACCCATCAGCATGCCAGCCATGATCAGTGCCTATATAGGCACTCTTCGAAGGCTGAGCATTATCTTGGTTGTGACAGTCAATCGCTGAGGACCTTCACCACTGGTGGTGGTGATTACATTTAGAGTCCGTTGCCTCAATGAACGGGCTTAGGACTATGACTAGGCTTTGCTTCATATCAGTGTGCCTGGCCTCCAGCACATCATTAGTTAGCTTCAGTTTAGTTTTGAGCATCAGGTTCTTGCAGTCAGCTCGGTGCTGATAAGTGTTGGCCCATGTGAGCAAGTCCTTAGGTGTCTGGTCGGAATCTGAGTCAAATCTGGTTAGAAGAAGTTTATCTGATGGTACTAGCGGCCTTCTTGAGCACATGTTCGCATTTGGCATGCTCCCCAACTTTTAACCCCTGGGTGGTGGGGTGCAGCAACCAGGAATCGAACCTGGGTCCCCAGATTTCATAGTTGCCCCTAGGTTTGGTCAAAGCACTGGTAATCAGCGAGAGCCATGCAGAGATCACGGCAAAAGAAGCTCTGGCTCCCATCAGAAGCCACTCTAGAGTGAGTCACCTCCGATGGAAATCAGATGTGCAGTCAGACGCAGCTCAGGGAATACAGAAGCTCTCGCATGGCTTGCAGGGCATCAGACCCAGCAATCAAGCAAGAGGAGGGAGGTGATGGCCAGGACTTGGATGATGAATTAGACAAGCTCACAGCACAGTTTGAGCAAGAGGCCACCCAGCAGAAGGCTGCTGTGGTCCAGGCAACAGCAAGGGGCAAGCAACGGGCCAAGAGCATGAGTGAGCGGCGGGAAGAGGGTCTAGCAGCACCTCTGGACAGTGACAACAGGTCAGCACAGTGCGCTTTGCTGGGTGTCGTGTGCAGAGTGCTTTGATGTCCCGCAAACGGGCTCCAATGGGCACTCACTGAGCCATGGGCTGCTGCGCCAGCAAGGCACATCGCCATGTTGCTGCACAGCCCTGCCCCAACAGTCTGGTGCAACGTGTACAGAGGCTTCCAGATGCTGGCAGCCATGGGCTACCAGCAAGGCAAGGGGCTGGGGAAGGACCAGTCTGGTCGTGCTGCCCCCATTGACGTCAAGCTGAAGTCAGGCAGGCTGGGCCTGGGGGGCGAGGAGGCCAGGAAGAGAAAGCAGCAGCACCTTCAGCAGCAGCAGGCGGAGGCAGGTGGACTCCACAGCATTTGTGTGGCACAGTTGCTTGCACTTGCCTGCCGTTCATCCCCTTGCTCAGCGGAGCTGTGTGCTGCAAGTGGCAGTTGCTCAACGCCTGACTGAGCAGCACTGATGCCTGCTGCAGCCCACAAGCGTATGAGGAAGCAGGAGCAGCAGGTTGGGGACTTCAAGCAGGCCTCTGTGGCCAGGGCTGCACACAGGAGGGCTGAGGGGCTGGCCTGCGACGCCCGCAAGGTGCAGAGGTCAAGACAGCAGGAAGTGCTGCAGCCTAGAAGACATGCTGACATGTCTGCTGCAGCCATCGAGGCTGCATCACACTCAATGGTGAGGGGCAGCCCTGCATGTTTACATGAGTCTTCCGATTGCTTGCTGCAGGCCATTGAGATGCTTGACCATCGCCAGGGGCTGCCAAAGTCTCATCTGTGGCCCCCAGAACCCAAGCAGATGGCTGAGGATGATCAGGAGGATGCTGAAGACATCCCAAAGACCGCTGCAGAGGCAGACCAACAAGCTTGGGAGGAGCTACCTGTCCAGGCCAGGCTGGCTGAGGCCCTGGACTACCTGAGGCAGCGCTATCACTACTGTCTTTTCTGCGGATGCCAGGTGGGTGTTCTACAATTCTCAGCTGTCGCATCAAGCACTGCCTCTTTTAGAGCAGGGTCAGAGTGTCTGCCAACACAGTGCTCATCTGCAGTATGAGGACGAGGCAGATCTGGACCAGAACTGCCCAGGTCTCCAGGCAGAGGATCACTGACGATGGCTAAGGTGTGCATTTTTTCTGCCTTGCTCTCAAATCCTCTTTTCCTTCTTGCTGCGTGGCCCTGGCCATCAGGAACCAAGAGCAATGCGGGCTGCTGCAGCACTCGGTCTGGCTGCTCACCGGTCCCAGATCATCGTCTCTTGAAGCTGCTCAGGCCAGGACTGTCAGCTGGTGACTGTCATGTCCTGGCCACAGCAGGATCTTCGTGAGGCTTGGCAGATTGCTGCAAACATCTGGCAGCATGGCACTGCTGGCATCCCTGAGAGGGGCAGTGTCGGCTTGCGCATGCTCCTGATGGGCTCTGCAGGGACCCTGCTGTTGGCGCAGGTCAGCATGCCTCCTGCTGTATAAGCTGCTGTCGACATTGTCCCCTGGATGGAAGAGACTGCCTTGATGCTGCAGATCTGTGTTCTGCTGCTTAGCCACAAGGGTCGCAAATGGACATTGGATGCCTTGGACACAGTGCTGGCAGTCGTGCTGGTCTTCACTCTACTTGGCATTGTCGTGGGGCTGCCTCTGGGTGAGCAGGCTTGGTCTGTGTAGCTCTGCCAGCTGCCTGTCAGCATGTGTAAGCTGACGCAACACTGAGCCCTCAGGGACTACCCTTGCAGGTGCCATCTATCTGGCGGCTAAGGGGGCCTTCTTCCTATACACATCGCTCCATGACCTCGCTGGTTCACTGATGTCATAAATGCAAGTTGCCATGATCTATGATGCTGGCATAATTGCCCGTAGCTACCCCAGTGTTCATGACATGAATTACAGCTTCAGATATGCCAGGCTGCTTTAAAGGGGTTACTGATGTCTGATGATGTCTGATTGATCGAGTTTGTCAGGGACTTGCACTCAAGCGCAGCCCGATGGTTTTGAAAAGTTGAACGTGTCCCAGCATAAGCTCGCTTTTAGGGGTGTCCAGGGTTTTATCAGTCAGGGGAGGCGCAGCAGGCAGCTTTCCCTCCTCTTGTTGATACGATGGAATGCCCCCCCACTTATTGAGAGGCCAGTAGACAAATGCTGCCTTGCCCAGGATATTTTCCCGAGGCAGTGGGCCCCAAATGTGAGAGTCGTAGCTGTTGTTTCTGTTGTCTCCCATCACGAATACCTGCAGTGCAGCCTCACAAGTGAGGAGCAGCAACAAGGGTGGCAAAGAGAAGCGATAGAGAGGTGGGCAGGTGAAGAGCAGGAGACAGGGTGGCAGGTTAAGGACCAGTGGAGAGGGTGGCAGGTGACCAGCAGCGCAGGGTGGCAGTTGGAGAGCAGAGTTCTGAGGGAGCAGAGGAGCATGGTGGCTGAAGCGCAGAGTCAGCAGCTTACACAGTCCTCTGGCACTGTGAAGCGCCTGAGCTCATATGCTGGCCGCTCGTTCAGGTAGGGCTCTATCCGGGGTATGCCATTGACCACAAGCTGGCCATTCTTGACCTGCACACGTGGAATCCATGAGCCGGGTCGTAGCAGGGGCTGGTGCTGACCTCAGACAGCCTGCAATACACTTACTGTGTGCTACGTCAGGTGTGCGGCTGCGTTGAGTGGGCTGGTGCAACTGCCACAGCAGGCTTTATGATAAGTCAGCCTGGGCACAGCACATCACATCATCTGCCACAGCACCACTGGCCACATGAAGCCTGCCCTGGGCCCTCTGCACGCAGCTCCACGTGGATCTGACCTTGATCAGCTCAGCAGACAGAGGCAACATGGATCCGTCAGCATTTGCAAGCTGTCCTTAGGGGCCCTGCACAGGCTCTTTCCACCCACACACAGCCTGCGGTTGGCACTTGTTGCAGGTCTCCCTAGAGCCGGCAGCAGCAAGCATGTGTCTGCTCAGAGCCATTGTGTCCCTATATGTCCCCCAAAAGTCGTGATGACTGGTGGCTCGTCGGGCCTTGCAGCACACATTATGAGACCCCTGCATTCACCTCCAGCTGGTCCCCTCCCACGGCTACTACCCGCTTGATGAAAACTGGCGCCTCCTGAAACCACGGGCGGTCCTCTGGGATGGCCCCCTTGGCTGGGTGGAAGATGATGACGTCGCCTGCCTTGGGTGGCCTGCAAAGCACCAACAGATTGGTCGAATAAATCGGATTGCTACTTGCAAAGTTTGCATGGAAAGATCAGTGGCCAAGCAGGACACTGCCCGCCCAGGTGACTGCAGGGGAGGAGCAGAATGGCTGCCGGCACAAATTGAGCAGGTGGCCACCCTAGTGCCGGTCATGGGCGGCATGCAGGCCAGCTTCTGTTGCGCAAAGTGAGCATTTATTGCCCTGGACATCCTGCAGTGTAGCATGAAGTGCAAAGTCTGCAAGGCAGGAAGCTTGGCTGCTTTGAGCAGGGACACTGCTAGCAGAAGGAAAACGAATGTCGTTCTGCTACAACAAACCAGAAGCTGCGCCCAGCGCATGTGGTGGGCACGACACCAAGGCAGTGCACCAGATGCGGGCAGCAGCGACGCCCACCTGCTGAACCTGTAGGTGAGCTTTTCAGCAACGAGGCGGTCATTCACGTCAAAGGCTGGGAACATGGAAAGGCTGGGGATGTAGCGGGGCTCCGCAATGAACCTGAAAGCCAGCAGAGGCACCCATCAGTGTCGCAATGGGGCTGCCTGTGGCCGATTCTAGCAGGACTGAGGCCCAGGGCAGCAGCAGGTCAAAGGTGGACCAGGGCTGAGCTCCTTTGACGCCGCATCTGCTCAGGCACCAGGAGTACTCTGTCACGCAGTGTTGAACGTCTATGTACACAAGGCTGGCTTGCACTGGAGGCCATAGTGAAGGCCCGGATCTGCAGCCATCATATGCCAGGGGCCCACATGCGTATGAGGTAGGACCCTAAGAGCGCTATGGCAATGGTGGTGACGTCCTCCTTGTTGATGCTCAGCCAAGACTGCTTCCTGGGAGGATCCTCATCCTGCTCAGGGTCTGCAGGGCACGCAGGAGCTGAATAGTGTGCGCAGAGGCGTTTCTGGAACTCTCCTGCTCATGTCAGGCTTGCTGGCGCCCAACAACAATCTCAAGCAGCCTGCATGCAAGCTACAGGCAGGAGATACACCTGTGACAGGTGGCGCAGGAGCAGGGCCTCGGCCCCCACTGCCGTCATCGGAGCCTGTATGCAATATGCCACCTGGTCAGCGCTCATGGGACGCAGCAGCTCAGCCTTCCCATCACCCACTTGCTGAGACTGATACACGGTGCCTCCACCTGCTGCGAGGGGCTCCGCAGTGCGTGCATGCCCTGGGGGGCAGGGGCCTCCATGCACAGCCTTCTCTTCTCTGAGCAAATGGCTGTGACGGCCGGAGGTCGCATGAATGTTCTTGCCTTGACAACTGCATGCGACAGTGCATGCTGAGCGTCATTCAATGAAGAGCTGGTCTCATGCTGTTTTTATTGACCAGGGCCAATTGGTCTTTGCAAGGTTTGACCAGAACCTATATCTCCCAGAAATTTCAGGCTGCGCAGCTGTTCAGCAGCTCCCATACGATGGCGGTGTCATCAAGACATGCAAGCATCGAGGAGGGCGGTCTGATGGTAAGCTGACGTGGCTTGAACATTAGCAGAGTAAAGCAGCTCGAAGCTCTTTTTCTGACAGCCCAGCCTGTGCATCATTCAGCCTGATGTTGCTCATTCCAGGCGCTGCCACGGGACGCTCTGCTCACAGTGTTCAGCGCTGTACCTTTAAGTGACAGGGTGCGGGCCTGTGAGCTTGTGTCCAAGTCCCTGCACAGTGTGCTGCAAGAGCAGCCCCTATGCTCAGTGCTGGACCTCAGCATGGACCCAATTTTTAGAAAACAGGTGCGGGGGTGTGCATGTAGCCCAGCCAGAGGGGCGATCTGTGCCCAACCAGAGCTTGCTGGTCCATGACTGCGCTTCAGCTGTACCCCCAAATGGCCACTCAAACCTTGCGCCTCACTCTGCAGGTAACCATGCAACTGTTGCAGCGCCTCATTGAGCGCAGCATGCTGGCGCAGAGGCACAGCGTGCAGGCCAGTCCCATTCAGACGGTGGTACTGCGCGACTGCCAGGCCCAAGGGGCCCTACCGGCTCAGATGCTGCAGCAGCTGCTGCTGCGCTGCCCCTCTGTGAGGGAGGTGGACGCCCGTGGGTTTGGGGCCTGCCACTTTGTGGTCAACCAGCGGGGCTACATGCACTTCAATGACCTGCTGGCCTTGTTGCGAACCTTCAACATGAACAAACACCTCATGCAGCAGGTGGGATGGCATGTCACTGCTTCGTCTTGGGCTTTCCATCTGCAGGCTGTCGCAGGCTGCATGCGCTGCATGTCTGGCAGCAGCTGCATGTGTGCAGGGGTAGTGCATTGCGCCTACTGTGGGATAACAGCGGCAGGCGGACAATCCAGCTGCTGCCTGCGTTCCCCTCTAGCTTGCCCGAAGCACCTGCACACCTGCAGGTCAAGGCAATCCACGTCGATGTGCTGTGCTGGTGCTTGGGAGACAGCTGGCAAAGCTCTGCATACCAAAGAGCAATAGGGTGTGACTCCCTGTGGCTCACCTTGCTGAGGATGCTGGAGGCGGACAGCATCTTCAAAATCGGGCGCATTGCCTTTTCTGCTGGCATTCCCTCATCAGGTCAGTCACAGGAGGGGTCGCTTGCTGCCGTCAATGGCTGGCAGCTCCTGCTGTGCACCGGAGTGTCAACGCGTGCCTTGCATCAGCAGCAGGCAATCGTCCGAGACTCCTGCCCTGCTCAGACCAGGGCAGCTGCACTTGGTTTTATGCGCTGCGGCCTCAGTTGATGCTCTGCCTCCTGCTGCAGACCGTCAAGCCCCCTGCCTGAACCACTGCTGTCGCCTGCTGCAGATCAGCTGTCCATATCGCCCTCAGAGATGCGCAAGGCAGTGCTGGCTCGCATTGCCCACATCGAGAAGCACATCACGCACCAGTCAACTGTGGAGTGTATCGACATGCTGCCTGGATCTAAACTGGAGGCCAGCCTGCTGGAGCAGCCAGACATCTGCAAGTGGGCAGGGGTGCCGCCCTGCAGACTGTGGGCCACCAGCAGGACGGCCACTCCAGGCTATCGCCAGTTGAACTGAAGACTTGTCTCTTGTAATTGGTGTAGTGTATCTGTGACATGTGATCTTTAGCACTTGTTCCTGTCAGATCTGATTGTTATGCAATTCTGGATCTTTGTAAAGGACCAGCACAGCCTTAGCAATCCTTCTCCAGCTGCGAGAGAAATAGATCCCTCATAGCCCCTGCACCCCCAAAGCCTGGCGAACCAGCCACTGTGTTTACGGCTGAAGCCCTCGCCATCAACCCCTGAAACTTGCTGCAGCCCTGGCAGGCACCTGAGTGGTCTGCTATGCAAGGACATTTGCTTGGTGTGCCAGTTGCAAGGAGGCACAAAGGCTAGCCTGTGCGTGACTTGTTGACTGAATGCTGTTCTCTGCTGCAGTGAGGCTTTGCAAAGACCCAGAGCGTGTTCAACAAGCCGCCTCTGTTACAATTAGTGAGGTTCGGCCAATTTCATTTGTAACGGCGAGCTGTGACTCTCAGTTGAGCTGGCTCTTGACGTTCTGCAAGACAAAAAGGTTCATGTTGTTGAGCAACCAGCATCAGAGGAACAACACACAAAAGAGGGAGAGTATGCAGGAGACCAACAGCAACCAATCATCTGCGAGGCACACCAGAAACCATGGTCAGATAAGCAGCAGCTTACCCCCTTGGTCTCGTGGTACTTGCCTGCAGACAAGGGTGACAACAGTCAGTTGCAGACAGGACTTGAGCAATCTTGGTGAGCAGCAGGCACAGCACTGCAGCAACCACAGCAGGCCCACCCTTAGCATCGCCCTTCAGGTCCTTGGCAGCACCTGCTCAGGCAGCAGGAGAGCATTAAGGAGTTGAAGAGCACAGACGAGCAACAAGTGTCCAGCAGAACAAGAAGAGGGCAGCCACATGGCTCCTTGAGCTCTCACCCTTCACGGAGTCATCGTCCCTGAATGCCTTGAAGAGAATCACGCCACCAATGACTGCAGTACACGGCGAATGAAGCTGAATGGCTGGCATCGTGCAGCTATGCACAGCCAGCACAAGGCAGACAAGTATCCTAGACCAGACCCCTCATCAATCCTGTGCAACCTTGACCAGGTTCCAAGATGTTGAGTTGAGGGCAACATGCTGCTCAAAGAGCCAGCCAGCAAGCTCAGCGCAAAGCACACCCTGCTCCAAGCCAGGCGAGCAGCCTGCCAATGCACCACACCCACACGCTTGACCCAGTCAAGATGTTGCACTGTCGAAGGTGCGCTTCTAGCCGTCAGGCAGGGCCCACAACACAGCCTGCCTGGTTGGTGGTACGCCACCACCAGTCATCATGCCACCCACAAAAGAAGACAGGACACCCTGTCCAGCGCTTTGAAAGGCTGAGCTCACCGGCAGCAACACCCACGGCGATCTTGACAATGTCATCTGAGGTAGCCATTTGAGAGGTTGTGAGCTGAAGATGAACTGCAGGGGGGCCAGGCAAAGTGTTGTGAGCTGGCACAGTCAACCACAGCCAGCTGCAGGACATATCCAGGGTACAGTGGCCCTGAGGCCATCCCCCCCTCATGGCTGCCCTGCCATGGCCCCCCTGAGGCTATGCAGGGAGCCCTAGGGGCAGGGCAGGGGAACGCGGCAGCACGAGTGTCAGCCGACCACCAGCTGCTCGCTGGCGTCTTACTCAATCCGTGGACAGCAGGCGTCCTCCCGGGCTCACCTGGAAGCAGAGATGTGAATGAGGAGGCGCTTTGAAAGTTTTGCGGGCGTCTTCTATTTTAAGATAATCGGCTCAGGCAGATTCAGACCTCTACACTCCATCAAATTACACAAGTGTCCGTCGGCCCCGCTTCCTGAGGCAAGTGAGCTGTGCCTGCCCTTGGGTGCCGTTGTACTGCCACATCGATCGCCGACGGCATCCATCTGTGCCCTGTCTTGCATATGCCACTGCAACTGTGACGCATCGTGAGGCCTCTGGCCCGTACAGATCGTGGGCAAGGCTGCATCTCGTCTCCCCGATCACCATTGGCATGCATGGCCCCTTGACCTGGCATTAGGTGGCCAGCACTTACACGCAGCATCACAAGCATTTTTTGCAGGCAGCAGAGAGGATGTGGTGTGGCAGCCACACCTCCTCCTGTTGAAACCCCAGAGACAATCGTGCCCCGCCTGCAGGCTTGCAGCCATGGACGCCGCTGCTGACATGCTCGAGAAAGGCAAGCAGCATCTGCCAGAGGTCCTGAAGATCACCCACGCAGGTCACAATGCCCTCAGCGTGGTCTGCGTGGCCTTCGCAGCAGCAACCAGTGAGCCCCTCATGATTTTGCTGTCAAGTGTTCCTGCCTGTTGACTTGTTTCTGCTCTGCTAACTTCCATTGTGCTTGTAGTCATTTTCATTGCCCTTGGCATGCGCGAGGCCCCTGCTCGCCGGGAGCACTTCTGTAAGCGCTGCAAAAAGTGGCCCCTGTGTCCTGTTCTGCATGTTCTGTTTGCTGCTTGCGCATGTACTGAAGCCAGCACTCTGGTTGGCCAGCTGCCGGCCTGACCTCTGCATGGGCTCCGCATTGCAGACGCCACCACTGTGGTGACATGCATGGCATTCCTCAGCTACTACGCAATGTCCACTGGCTATGGATGGACCACCGTCTCTGTCGGCAACTCCGACATGGCCCGCCAATTCTTCTACGCCCGGTACATTGACTGGGCTGTCACCACCCCCCTGCTGCTGGTGAGCATTGGAGCTGGCAAGCAGTTCATCTAAATGCCATCTATGTCGGCTGCTCAGTGACTGAGCCTGGCTGACAATGGCACCCTGGTAGGGTGAGAGGCAGGACTTGACCATCACACCTCCTTGCCAAGTAGACTGCTTGCCCATGCAGGTGGATGTCTTTCTGCTGGCTCGTGTCAGCTGGGGCGCCATTGGTTGGGTCATCTTCGCTGACCTTGGCATGGTAAGCACTGTGAACTCCTTGTACGCTCCAGGACCAGGCAGGCGCTGCAGCTGTGACGTGCTAGGCCCCTGCTTTGGTCATGTATTGGGGCCGCATCAGAGAGCTCCTCATGTCAGCCTGCTTCCTCCTGACTCCCAAATGGCATTTACATATCACCAGCGTGACTAAGCTGATGTGGGATTGCAGATTGTGACTGGGCTGCTGGGTGCCCTCGTCCCAGACGCATCCCGCTGGGGCTGGTTCGCTCTTGGCTGCATCTTCATGCTGGTGAGGCCTGCTTTGCAAACTCGATTTGTTAGCTCTGCCAGGCTCATTGACTGAGCATGTACAGCCAATCACTTGCCATGGCCTGTGGGGAGCTTTAGCAAAAGTTGTCTGCTCACTTTGCAGCAATTGCGTCCTGCTACAGGAGGAAATGAGGGGCTGCTTGGTGCTGTGCCAGCCCCAGCTGCCTGCCCCAGCTCTGCACCTGTTCTCTGTCCCTGCAGGCCATCTTCTACCAGCTGCTGACCGAGACCCGTGCCGCCGTCGAGAAGCGTGACTCCAGCCTCGTAGGCTTCTACAACAGCCTGGTGCTTGGCCTGGCTGCACTATGGACTGCCTGTGAGTTCTGTGCTTTGGCAGGCAGACCTGCGCTAAAGCTGCAGTTGGCAGGTCACAGAGCAAGCCGCTTGTGGACTGCCTGCCAGCTGTGTACACAGCAGGCCTTGCTGTATCTGATGGGGCCAGTCCTTGCTGGCCTCCGCTGCAGTCATGTCTCTGCAGTCATGTCTATGAAGCATGTCGTTGCCGGCCATGTCATCCCGTCAAGTCTGTGACCAAGGGCTGCTGCTGCCTGCAGACCCCATTGTGTGGGCCCTGGCAGAGGGCACCAACTACATCTCTGCCAACGTGGAGGTGGGCTGCACAGATCCCTGTTGGCTTGCCCTGCGCACACCATCTCTCGCGCTGCTGCCTGCGTGCGCCACAACGTGCATGGACTTACTCTAGGTTCGTACATCCCTGCTGACACAGACCCAACTCCGCCCTTCTGCAGACCTATTGCTATGCTGTCCTGGATGTGACAGCCAAGATTGGCTTTGGTGCTGTCATCATTGGCAGCAACAACCGCTTGATGGAGAGCTACGGCATTGGCAGGTGGGTACTGCTCTGCTGGAATCTGTTTTGGAAATTGCTTGTATGAAACATGACTTCTTGGCCCTTCCCATGCAATTGGGAGGCTGTCACTTGGGCCAATCTCTGACATGCTGCTCTTTCTCTGTGGCAGGGGTGCAGTGGGCGATGCTGAGGCTGCACTGCTGCAGGAATGAGTTAGCCAAATCCAAGCAGCGCACCAAATTGCCTGCCAAAAAAAAGGGCATCTTTGGCGCCCTGACTGCCCCTGTGTACAGGCAACAATGTGCTGTTGCGCCTCCAACCAACACTCCCCGTGTCCATGCACCCAAGTCCATCAGATCTCTTCCCAACCTGCTGACCTCAAGGCCCATTGCCGGCAGGCTGCAGGCAGCCTATCGTGCTCCTCGGCAGATTCCTGCCCAGCAATATCTGAGTACCTGCTCTGCTTTTTGCAAGGCCTTCTGACAGTACATGCTTTAACACCTGTGCTTTGCTTCCACCTGCAATGTCTGTTGCTGCTATTCAAAGCTGTTGTAACCTGACGCTCTTAGACCAGTTGGAGAATGCCGGCACTAGAAAGCATTAATATCAAGGCGCTGTATAGACAACAGCAGGTGCAGGTGAAGAAAGCAGTGAAGCTGGCAACGCTGTGGCAGAAGGCCTGAGGTAGCTTCAGCACCTGCATGCTCCCTGCTGCCAGCCAGGGCCTCCCTGACATGCCTTTATTATCCTCTTGGAGCATCACCATCCCGCATCCCAGCAGAATGACGGAGGGTGCCAAGCACTGCACCGCCACCTGCACTACATGCACTGCCAACATCAGCTGCTGATAGGGGCGGCCAGCACGAACTCTACAATGTCAATCTCAGGTCTTGTGACAGCTGCTGCGGTGTGAGCGGCCCAGCTGCACGCGGTCTGATGAGCAGTGCAAGTCAGGCCCACACTGGCAGCCAACACATGCAGCCCAGCGACACCAAGCCACATGACACAGGCCAACAGACACACAGCTCACCTTGACACGCAGGTAGTTGACAAGGGTGGCTTTTCGCCGAACCTGGTCCCCCAGGGTGCCTCCGCCCTTGGCTGCCTGCACACAAGACCACCAGAGTGACCCCTCAGCCCTCACAGCGCAACGTTGGTGGAGAGCTGGCTGCGGCCCAGGCCTGCCGCAGTGAGGGGAGAGCCGAGCGGGCCCTGTAGCCCTGGACACTCTTTCCAGCCTTCTTTGTCAACCCCCTTGTGTGGCTCAGACTCTTGCTGCCACACAGGAGGGCCATGCCCAAGGCATACCAGGAAGGGCACCAGGCTGGGCTCATGCTCCAGGATGTGTCGCTGCACCACCACCGCAACGGGCGTGCGCTGTGCAAGAGGAGGGACTGCATGCACAGAGTGCTCCTACCTTCTTGGGCCCATGCTTCAGAGAGTGCCACTGCACAACCACAGTGTCCATGTAGGCCTGCACCAGCGGGCGCACGGCCAGCAGCTGCAGGGCCGCCGCCAGCAGCAGGCCCACAGCCTGCACCTGGCGCAGCCGGGCGTCTGACAGGAAGAACAGCTCCTGCAGGAGGGGCTTGACCTGCAGGCAGCCACCAGCAGGCGTGACACCTGCAGCACCAGCTGGTCCACCTCCTCACTCTGCTAGCCCGCACTGCAGAGCTGCAGCAGACCTGCAGCCTGTGTCTTGCTGCACGAGCTGCACAGCACCGCATCTTGTGGCTGTCATGCTCATTGGGGCTCAGCCCACCAGTCAGCCAGATGAGCTGTCAGCCAGAGCACTTGCAACACGTGCACAGCAGAGCATCTCACCCAGATGAGGCCCAAAACAGCCGGCAGAGCCATGCTGGCATAAAGACGTGTGACCTCGGAGCCCATGGCCTGGGGCCCCTTCAGCTCTTGCAGCACTTTGGGCGGCTCCGCAATCAGGACAAACCCCCGCATCATGCGTGTGCAGGGCGTGAAGAGCAGGGCCGCCAGCACCCCGCCCAGGGGGATGAACAGGCCTGTCAGGTAGGCCCCCTTGAGGTGCAGCTTTGGGAAGTCCTGCATCTGCAGGGGGGCACTGCAGGCCTCAGGGGGGTGCAGGTGATCACAGGACTGCATGTAGCGTAGGATCTGCATGCGCATGCGCCCACGGGGTGCAGACACACGGCTAGGTGGGGTGCGCGGCAGCAGGTCTCCTTTTGCAGGGGTTAGGGTTCACCACTCCAAGGGCACGCAGCTTGCAGACTGAGGGTGCTCCATGCTGACTGCCCAACAAGCATCAGCTGCTGGACAGCGTCCACCACTTGCCGCACACAATACAAGTGGTGCTATAGGCTGACGAAGGCTCCGCATACACACACACACACACATACATGTGTATGTGCAGAGCATGGCAGGCTTGTCTGTCCAGGGCGGCCAGGCTTTGTGGCAGGGAGCCCTGCTGGCCAGGGTGGTGGAAGCATGTGTGGGCTCCAGGGCACACACACCAAGCCCTGGGCATTCACCCCTGACGCAGTGTGTTGCAGCAACGCTTCAGTCATCACACAGCCTCTCAACAGGACAGACGGGGCTGTCCAAACACCCCTGCTCACTGGGCTGTCCAGGTCATGCCAGTCTTGTGCACTGGCTGCCCTCAGCACGTTGACCCCAGGTTCACATCCCCAACTCTGATTCCAGAGACCTCTGTGCTGGCCCCTCAGCATGGCCCCCAGGCCAGGACAGGTGACGCTGCCTTGCGCCCCCAGAAACCTGCTCACTTGGCTGCTCAGCCCCCACTCACTCGCGCATCGTCTGACCCCAGCACTTGGGCTGCCAGCGCCTGCCAGGCCTCCCCCAGAGCATCAGCAGCTTCCTGGGTGCCAAAGGACAGCAGCCCCGGGGAAGGGACTAGCACAGTCGCAGCGGCCGCCATCATTCCAACAAAGCCCAGGCCAGCAATGTAGTACTTGTCACTGGTGGCTGTGACTTTGGAGAAGACCTCGATCTGCAGGCAGGCCACCAGCAGAGTCAGCCATGCGTGGCAGACCCAGTATTGATCTCTGCAGGCACAAGCTCTGCACGGTTGTTGGCGTGACTGTGCTTGGACTTGATACTGGTAGCTGTGGCGCTTCCACATGCAGCAGCAGTCAGCCTCTCAGGCTCGTGGGAGTCGCCTGCAAGCCTGGGTCAAGGCAAGCAGAGCAGAGAGCAGGCCCAGACTTGGCAACTGTGGCATGCTGGTTGCAGTCAAGGAGCTGCAGCTCACCCTGGTCAGGGCGTACAGCGCCACCGCGACAGCAGCAAAGGCAAACAGGGTGGACATGGGGTTGGTGGGGGCGCCCAGCAAGCACAGCACCTCGCCATACGCAAAGTTGGCCAGCGCCACAGGGATGAACGTGACCTGCAGTCAGAGATGTTACAAAGTCAGCGGTCAACAGCAGGAGCAGCCAGTGGGGAGGCATGACAGGTGCAGGCACGGACCAACAGCTCAGCCGCCACCAGCGGAGTGTATTTAGGTTGAGCAGAGGACCTGAAGGTGGCAGACAGGAACCTTGAAGGCCAGCCCAGACATCAACAGGGTCGAGATCTGAGGCAGGGAGAAGCCCCACGCTGCTCTGCACGACAGCAAAGCTGGCGCAGGTGCTGGTCGCTGGCCTCCAGAACATGCAGGCAAGCCTGTTCACTTGCTCCGCAGCATGCTGTTCCTTTGCAGCAACAGCCAGCCCCGCCCCCCCAGCCATTTCCCACACCTCCCTGGCTGCCCGGGGTTGAGTATGTGACGCCATAGATGCTGCCACGGTCTGGCCTGCACCCCAGCTTGATGCAAGCTTTGCCCGTATGCCAGACGTGGCCCATGGCCTGCGGCCCGCAGCCAGAGTGCCGATCTGGGTGATTGCTCCTGGTTTTGGTGCATTGCCTGATGCCAGCCTCCACCATCAGCCTGCCTCCCAGCACACTGCCTGCCACGACATGCCAAAACTCACCAGACTGTCCACTGCTCACCAGCGTGTCTAGCGTGCCAAAGTGGGCCGTCCCCTCTATGTGCTGCATGGCCAGGGGCACAGACACCAGCGTGTGGACGCCGTCCAGCCTCATCTCCTGCTTCCTGTCCTTCAGCTCCTGCTGCTTGGTGCGCTTGCGCAGGTCACCCTGACCGCTGGCAGCAGGCTGCGTGGCGTCCACCTCGGGGTCTGACACCTGCACGCAGCGGTGAGCTCCCACAGAGGTGGCGGGGGCGCAGGCAGGGCTGCGTGCCACTATTGCTGGCTGCACTGCAGATGCGGGGGCTTCAGACCAGCTGAGATCATGCTAGAAGGGGGCGACTGCGGATGCAGACACCCGCACTCAGCAGGCGACTGGCACCATGGGCCTGCAGTGTGTTGGTGCTGGCAGCAGCAAGACTGGCGGCCCCCTTAGGGGCAGCAGAGACTTGAGTTGTCTGCCTGCAGTGAACCAGTGTTGGCGGAAGGCTGCATGCCATCCAGCCCTGGCCCCAGACCTTCGAGATGCAATGGAGGGGTGCAGTTGCCGCTGTCTCAGCGCTGCCGCTGCAGCAGCTGCAAGCTGAAGCCTTGCTGGTCTGCCATGCCAGTGTTGATCCCATAGCAGCAGTCACCCACATCAGTCAGGCCCACAGCCTCCAGGTGGCAAGCAAGCAACCTGTGCAGCGCAGGACAGCAGCACTGCAGGGTGCAGGTGCCCTCACCACGAAGGTGTTGAGCCCCTGCAGAAGCCGGGCCGCCAGGTTCCACCTGCAGCAAGGATGCATGAGCGGTCCCGAAGTAGTTTCAGGCAATGCCCAAAACTCTGTGCTGAGCTTGGGCTGTTTTGCAGGGTGTGAGATGCACACAAGTCCCATCTGGTGCAGTCTGTAGTGGATGGGGAGCAGTGCTGCCTGAGCTGCGCAGGGAAGGCCTGGCGATGATTGGGGTGAGGATCAAAGGAGGCAGCACATTGCTGGATCTTGCCTGTCCCTGCACCATTTTGTGAGCACCAGGGTGAGGACAATGTTGCCCAGGGTATTGCCGAGCACTGCCATGGCGACAGAATGCAGAGACTCTGATCTGAAGAGCAGCTTAGGTCATGCACCTGACAATTGCAAACATTTATTTGGACCCGCCACTGCTCCTGCAATCTATCGGTCTGGTGATGCTGTGCACACTGATGAGTCAGCAGTGGACAGGAGAACAAAGTTGTGAACCTCCAGCCTGCGTGCGACCATCAACATGACAGGTCTGTGCCCCTGCTCTCTTTCAGGCCCTCCCCCCAGGCCTGTGAAATGCACTACTGCCGCCAAGCCTGTCAAGTGTACTGCTGCTGCCAATGTGGCCTCTGTCACGCTGGTTGGCTAGAACAAGCCTGCCCACAGGCAGCCCTCTACCTGCTTTGCACAGTCCACTTGTGGCTGCCCTTCTCAGGGCACAGGACTCCCGCTTCCAGTGGGTCCTTTGCCATTGTGTGTGGGGTCTCAAGTCCCTGCCAAGCCCTGGCCACCTTTGTGTGTGCTTCTGCCTTACCCCTCACAGGCACCAGCGCCTAGCTCAGCGGCAGCTCCAGGGCCCCCCATAGTGAAGGGCACAGTCACCAGTGCAGCCACCAGCAATGCTGTCAGCAGCGTGGTTGGTTGCGTGGTCAGCGGCGCCCTGAGCATCTACCGCAATGTTGAGTGCAAGGTGGTTGGCTTTGTGCAGGGGCCCAGGATACCCTGAAAGCACCCAAGGCAGCTGTCTTCCCAGGGCAAGTGACGCCTTCAGAAGGCTTCGCTTGCCTGGCAGAGGTGCATCAGGTTTCCAGCTCTGCCACAGGTCTGCTTGCGGCTGCACCATCAAAGCAGAATAAAGGTCTACAACTGGCCAGATGTCAGCCGGATTGCTGCATCCGCAGCACTGCTGACGCATCATTCTGCGGCCTCGTTATGGGTGAGCACTCAGATGCATCTCACAGCTTCAGAGCAATGAATGTCTCTTTCATCAGCATGGTGCACAGCGGGTTGCAGGCTGCAATCATTAGGCAGCTGGCCACGCCAGCAGGTATCATCAGGGTTTTGCATAGGCGGGGGCGGTACTATCAGATAGTAGAGGCGGGTGCAACTGGCACAAGGGGTGAGCAAACAGGACCTGGCAAGTTTCACAAAGACATTGAGGCGGGAGAGAACAGTCAGTGCCAAAGCCACAGCAAATTATCTCATGAGGGGCTTGAAGGGGCAGGATGGACTCTGGGTCGATTGCAGTCCCTGGGACGTCATGCTGTGAGCAGTGCATCAGGCAAACCGAAGGTGGGGTGAGCCTCCTTGTCAGAAATGCTGCTGGAAAAGTCTGCAGTCATACAGGATGAGCCTGTCAATGTCATCCAGTGCATGGGCAAACAATGGCCTGAGAGGTTTAGCAGGTGCATGCAGGTTACTCACTCATCTGGCTGAGCGCAGAAGCCAACGCAGCCGCTCTGACCTCCTGCATGACAGTGGCAAAGATAGTCAGCGCTTGCAATGATCGAGCCAAAGACAAGCAGGGCTTTGACGCGACATGCCCATCAACTCTTTTGTACAGTGGACAGATGGACAGAGTTCTTGAACCAAGTCCTGAACCCATGCCACGCTCACTGGTGACCTGGCACCAGCTCCCCAGGCAGGCAGCTGGTGCATGTGCGAGCTCCACGGCTGCTCCGTGGCTTGGTGGGGAGCACCTGCACTGACCAGCACTCACCGGGGACTGGGCACCAGCAGGGACTGCGCTCCAGGCAGGCAGCTGGTGCATGTGGGGGGTCCAGGAGTGCTCTGCAGGCGCAGCAGCCCGGTGCCTGGGCTCTGACACTTCTGGCCGGCCCCTGCAGGCATCCGTCGAGGCTGCTGACGCCCCTGGGACCTTCTGCCCAGACATGAGCATCAGGAACCGGATGGTGGCGCTGCGTTGCGGGGACCCGACTGCCAGATTCCGCAGCGCAGCAGCGGCTGAAGCCGTGGCAGCGATGTTGCTCCCTGTGGTTGCCAGGTCCACCAGCGGTTGGATTGCAGGGGACAGCGCCGCCTGACGCGGCTCAGGGCCTGCGCTCAGGTTGCGCAGGCAGGCTGCTGCATTGGCCTGAGCGGTAGGACAGCGCCCTGACAGCAGGCGAATCAGGTCGTGCAGACCCTCAGCGCTGGCGCTGATGATGCCCTGAACAGCAGTGGGGAGCGTCTGCTGGGGCACTCTGCTGGAGAGACAGCTCAAGGGAGTTGACAACCGATGAAGCGAATGATGTACGGCCTGCCACAGCATCCAAGTGCACTCAGGCTGCGCAATGCCCACTGAGCCCAAGCTGTGCTGCAGCCGGCGGGGACAGCGTGAGAGTGGCACCCAGGCATGCAGATGCCCTGCTGGCCCTGCCAGGTGACGTTATGGGGCAGGAGGCCTCCATTGCACATCATCGAGCACCGCAGCCTGTTCCCCAGCCCCCCACAGTGTGTCCTCACCTTGCAGGCGGCCGATGCTGCACTCAGGTTTGCCAGCGCCCCCGCAGCGTTGCTCTGCGTGTCTGCGGCCCCGCAGCCCAGCAGGGCCAGCAGGGCGGGCACGCCCCCGGCCTCCAGGATGGCTGCCTGGTCCGGGGGAGACCCTGCCGCCCAGTTGCGCAGGGCCACCGCAGAGTAGCACTGCGCCTTGGCGCTGCCCTGGGACAGCAGCCAGACCAGGGGCTGCGCTGCCTGGGCCTGGATTAGGGCGCGGCGGCACTCCTCAGGGCCGGCTGCCATGTTGGCCAGGGCACCCGCGCTCTCAGCCTGCAGGGGGCGCGTGAGGTCTGACCGTGGCAGCCTGTGGAGCGACATGTAGACAGGCTCCACAGGAGTTGACTTGAGCGACAAGACTCTTCGCCTGCGCGCTGCCTGCTCAACCTGCAGGCTTCCCTTTGGCCGGAGCATGGGCGCTCTGGTGCCGCCTGGTTGGATGCAGGTCAGGCTGGCAACCCATTGAATGCGACATGCAGCAGCAAGACAACAGCAAGTGCTTGCCTGCGCCGCCGCGCTCCCGTGGGACAGGAGCCACACCAGGTGGGGAACCCCCCCCGCTCGGCAGACTGCCAGGCGGTCCGCCTCGGAGCCAGCCGCCACCCCCCGCAGCGCCCCTGCGGCGCAGGCCCGGGCGTTGGCGCTGCCCTGCACCAGCAGGCGGGCCAGAGGGGGCAGGGCCCCTGCGGCACGCACCGCCTCCCTGCCTGCCTCCGAGCCTGCCACCAGGCTGGCCAGTGCACGAGCTGCCCGGGCTTCTGCTGCCGGGCTGCTGTTGGACATGACCTGCACGAGGGCAGCCACGCCGCCAGCCTCAACTGTCTCGCGCTTGCCCTCACCCGATCGAGCTGCCAGCTGGCCCAGTGCCCCTGCTGCCACCTGCAACAAAGATCGATGACTTGATGGCGTGTCATGCAGGGAGGGAGAGTGGTGGCCCACAGCAGGCTGCCAGCTGCGCCAGGAGGCCTGCTGCAAGCCTGCAGGCTGTACTTTGCATGTGGGGCCTGTCTCTCTCCAGGAACAGATAACAGACTGCCTGCTGAGATGCCCCACACAGTTGCTTCCCATGTGTCTGTGCTTAGGGCTGTGTGGCCGCCTCTGGGCGACCCACTGCACAGAGAGCCGCACAGTGCGTGGCACACACTGCCATTGCTGCTTGTGTGCAGCAGCACTCAAAACACCGCGTGTGCCTGCCGTGCACAGAATGGAACAGGCATTGAAGCCAGCTGTTGCAGTATAAGGCTCAGCTTCATTGCCTGTGATGAGCAGCCTGCCACTGCTTCTGCCCCGCACAACTGCATGACCCACCTCCTGCGCCTGAGCGCGCCCAAACTTGAGCAGGTCCACCAGAGCGCGTACACACTCCCGTGAAGTCATCGCCATGGCGTGGTCCTCAGATGCGGCTGCAAGAGCCCACACAGCCCCCGCAGCATTGGTCTGAGCCCCCACAGAGCCCCCAGCCACCAGCAGGGTCAGGTGGGGGACCGCGTCTGCTGCAAATGTGGCTGCGGCGCGCTGAGGGCACCCCATTGCCAGGCGCCAGAGCGCGCCAGCCGCCTCGGTCTGGGCCACAGCGCTGCCCTGGGACAGCAGAGCCGCCAGGCCAGGAATGGCCTCCTGTGCAATGGCTGCGGCGTGTTCCTGAGATGCGAAAGCCAGCCAGTGCAGGACGCCGGCGGCCCAGGTCTCAGCGTGCAGGCTGCCTCCATTCAGCAGGTGCACCAGGCGGTCCAGGCCGCCCTGCTTCACCAGGTCCTGCAGCAACCAGCACAGATGTGGACCAGACCAGACCAGAATCTGCTCAGATGTGAGAAGTTCATGCAGGACCGTGCTCAATCCAACAGCCAGTGGACACAGCCCGGCAGGGTGCAGTGTGATGGCTGGCTTGCACACTGTTGCAGGAACAGCTCAACATGCTGTGTGCTACATCCCAGCGCTGAGCTGTCTGCCAGCTGGGTGCGCGGCAGACAGCTGCTGCAAGCAACAGCATGGCAGACCAGCGACCCACTGTACAGCAGGAGGGGCTCAAGCAGCACGTCCGCACCAGCTCCTGTCAAGGCTGCTGACAGAGCAAGGCAGACACAGTGCGGCAGAGCAGCACAGAGCAGGTCCACCAGTCGCAGACAGCTCACCTGGTTGAAGTCGGTGGAGCCAAGCGCGACAAGGGAGTACAGCAGGCCAGCCAGGAGCGATGCCAGCTCGCTGCGGGGCTCAGCCAGCAGAGCCAGCATGGCTGGCAGGTGCTCACCCTCCCTGCACAGAGCCACACATCCTGCTGAGCGCTGACAGCTGCATGACTGCCCGTCAGACCTGAACGAAAAGCAGACTCGTCCAGAGCAGCCCTTGCAGCTGCACAAACAGATGTCAAGCAGCTACCTTCCCTCAAGCTACACCTGCAAACAAAACGGGTGCCTCCTCGGCAGTCAATGGCAAATCACACTGACCTGAGCCCAGCCTGCACCTGGGCTGCGCCCCCTCTCGCGCACAGGTGCACCAGGTGCCTGGCTGCTGCCACCTGGGCCTCTGTGCCGCCCTCAGGGTCCACCAGCTGCTGCAGCTCCGCAGACAGCGGGCGCAGGTCTGCCTGGTGCACTGTGTGGCATCCCCTGCACGGCACAGCAGCAGCTGCTGAGATGCAGAGCGGGGGGGCAAGCAGCAGCTTGGTGGGGATGAGCAGGAGGAGGCCCCCTGCCCTACAACCCAGTCTTGCTGGGCTGCAGCCACGGGTCTGAGACTTGCACTGCAGCACACTTGCTCGGGTACATTCAGCGTGCCTGCTGCAGGTCAGCCAACTGCGGCCATCAGACATGCAAGCTGCGTCCATCTTGAGGCTAGGCAGCTTCACAGTGGGAGCAGCAGGACGCACAAGCAGGCCAGGGTACTTCCCCTTTTGCTTGGCAGCGCCCAGGCATGCTGCCTGGCTGATGCGTGGAGTGAGGCAGACACGCTCCCATTCCCAGGACGACACACAGCAGTCAAAGCCTGGGCTGACCTGTAGAGTGAAGCAGAAATCGTCTGAATGACTTTCAGCGCGTCTGGCCGCAGGGCAGGGCTGCGGTCCAGGCAGCGGTCCACCAGCTGCACAATCTCGAGGGGGGCCTCCTCTGGCGCACTGCAGCAGCAGTCAGAGGGCATTGAAACCTGCACTAAGCAGGGCGCCCAGGCAGCCTGCGTGCAGCGCAGCAGGCAGGCCCAGGCCCAAGACAACATCATCGTGATGACAGGAGCAGCATCTTGATGGTAGTACAGGAATCAAAGCTTGAGGGCGGTTGCTCCGGCAGGGCACAGCAGGGAGGGGGCCGCCACAGCCCTCTGCCAGCCCTGAAAGTCTGACACACTCGCAAACTTTCAGCTTATGAAAAGGGGTATCGAGTGTGCACCCAAAGCCTCACTGCAGCGGCTCTACTGACATGTCCAAGCGCTGCCAGGCCTACACGAGACCCTGAAGCATGCCTAAAGTGGGCCAAGGCATGCCTAAAGTGGTGGTCAAGGTTTAGTCAGTGCTGACCGTATGTCGCGCAGGCGCCCACGCTCCGGCACCTTCCCGCAGCAGATCTCCCAGAGCGTGATGCCGCAGCTGCAGGCAGACGTGGCTCGTCATGCGGTGCCCATGCATGGCGTGAAGCATCCACGGCTGCAACGCTGTTCAGAATGCAGCCTGAGCAGTCATTCCCATCGATGTCCCGCAGCGTCACCTCTCCTGTCAGGAAAGCATGGAGCCAGCAGACTCGATCTCCCAAGAGCAGCACGCAGCAGCGCTGCTGTGCCTACCTCTGCTTGCGCAAAGGCGGCTGCGCTGCAAGTCAAAGCAGGCAAGCTCTGAAGTTGCAGAGGCTCCTGACCTGCTGGCTGGCAGAGGGGCAGGTCAGGGGTGAGTCCAAGCAGACGGCCAGCTGGCTGGCTGCCGCACCTGAAGATGTCTGAAGCAGGGGTGCAGGTCTGATTGAGGAAGATCTCTGGGGCTGCATACGCAAAGGTGCCGGGGAAGCTGGTGCAGCCCCGTGCCACATGGGACTGTGTGAAGGCACGAGCCAGGCCGAAATCGCCCAGCTTGGCTGTTCCGTCGCCAGCCAGCAGAACATTGCCGCTCTTCTGCAGGGCAGCAGGGGAGCAGGGGTGGGGCATGTAGGTATGTATCAGTGGGAATGATCATGTCATGCTCGCAAGTGGTCAAAAAAGGGTGAGGCAGACCAGGTGGGCTGGCCCTTGGCAGGCACACCGGAGTGAGTGTCTGGCGCATTCATGTGGGTTCGGGCCAAGCGCAATAGAGGCGCATGGGCAGCACCCAAGACACCCAGGTTGCAGCTCACCAGGTCCAGGTGGAGGATGGGGTTGGGCTTGGCAGTGTGCAGGAAGCGCAGACCGCAGGCGATGTCCAGAGCCACAGCCTTGCCCCTGAAGGGCAGGAGGGAGATGGTGGGGCCTCAGGGGTCTGGCAACTGCATCAGGTACAGGGGCGCATCAAGTGCTGTCAGGCTGGGCATTTAGCCGGGCACAGGGCTCACCTTCCATGCCAGCCCCAGGTCTCAGGATCCCGCCGGACGGCCTGCCCCAGGTCGCCCAGCTCCATCAGCTGCAGCGGCAGACATGGCTCTGTGGACACAAGCTTTTTAGCAAGGAACAGCACACAGCTGCCCGGGAGGCGGGCACCTAACAACTGCACAGCCTGCGGCCATCAACTCCCTATCACTGACACCCTGCTTGGCAGGCATCTCCCACACCGCTGCTGCAGCTGTGCTGGGTACCAGAGCTGGGCAGCAGCACCGCACTCTTTACCTCAGTCACCAGCAGGACCTCGTTGGGCTGGCGCACCACTCCGTAGAAGGCGATGATGTTCTTGTGCCTGCAGGGCGGGGAGAGTGCATGTGGGCAGGCCTCCTGCTGGCAGGGCTGGGCTGGCCACGCTGGGGCCTGTTTGAAAGGATGCTTCCCTGCGCCAGGACATGCACAACACGGGGTGTGAGTCACGCAGACTGCCTTGCATGGTATGGCAAGCAGCTCTGTCAAACGCTTCACAAGTGCATCGGCTGGGCTGACCTGCATGTCTGGAGGAAGCTGAGCTCCTTCATCTCATCGCTGGGCAGGGAGATGCCCTTGAATTGTTTGACCGCCACGTCCTTGCGGCCCTTGGGACCCACCCACACGCCGCGGAACACCGTCCCATAGCTGCCTGCAGCCAGCCACTGGCTTGCCTATCCTGCTGGAGGGAGTTTGGACAGTACGTGTACAGGCCAAAGAAATGCACAGAGGCGTGTGAGGCACTAACCTTCGCCCAGAACCCAGTCTCGCCCGTCAGGGTGCTTGCAGATGTGCACCTGGTCTGCAGGTATCTCCTGCACTCCAGTCTGCACTTCATCCTGCAAGGCAGCAATCTGGGATAGATCAATGGTGACAACACGCGTACAGCCTGCTCCAGTGACTCTCCGCAACATCAGCCAAGAGCTGCATCAAGAAGCAGCTGAGCAGCAGGAGGATCACACAGACTGACTGGGCCAGTCTGTGCAGGCATGTGACTAAGGTAGGGCAGGGCCAGGCAATCTGGCAGTGCTTGCAGCATCTCAGACATATCTGTGAGGTGTTCACACCTCGTTTTGCGCTGAGTGGACCTTGTCAACCTGCTGCTGCTCCTGGGCTGCGTCCAGGTCATCTGACAGGCTGCCTGACAGGCTGCCAGACTCCTGCTCCAGCAGCGGGATGGGCGGCTGCTCACTGGAACCCTTCACCTGCAGCCGGCATGTCCCACCTCTTGGTGTTCAAGGCCTCACCACCGTGTGTGTCAATGATGAGTTGGCGACATGTGCAGCATGGCGGCTCTGTGCCTGCTGGCTCACCATGATTGGCTGCTCCAGGTGCTGACTTGAAAGTGTATTTGCCTGAAGGACACACGCTCATCGCTTAAGCAGATAGGGGCCACATGATCCGATGGCAACATTTCTGGCTTCATTGCCACATTGAGCTTGCTCTTTTGGTGGCAGAACAGCATGCCGGCTGCAGCCTTTTGGGGGGAGGGTTCTGTGCAAGGGGATGCAAGGGAGGTCTTGTTGCAGAGCACACCTGCTGGCACCCTCTGGGTGCGCCGACCTGCCCAGATCGAGAGACCCTCGGCAGATGAGCTTGGAACTGGGGCTGGTGCACCCTTGTAGAGACCTCTCCCCAGGACTTTGTGCTAACGATAAGCACAGAAATTTGCCACAGGCTCAAGGCGGGTTCATATTATTGAAGGGTCGCGCTGTGGATGGTCGGCAAGAAAGGAAAGGCCTACAGGGCTCTTTGAGAAGTTCAGAGTTCAAGCCCTGCTTGCAAGTGGAGTTTGCCTGTATTCATCAGAAGCTCTGCTTGAGGGCAACAGAGGACCTGTTGGTAGGTCAAGTCTGAAGGCACTGAGGGGCAAAAGTTGTTCATGCGGGATGTATGCTGGTGATGTTGCCAAAAAGAAAGCTGCTGCCATGCACTGAGATGTCACCCCATGCCTCGTCGCCGAGAGGAGCGCTCATAGGCAATGGTGTGCTTGTCCACAATCTCATTGATGCCCTGCACTCCCTTTGTGAGACTGGACATGAAGACGGTGAGCATGGCGTCATTGTATTCCTGCAGGCAGGGGAGGGCAGGCCTGTAAAGTGGTTGCATCGTCTGCCAGACTCCACATGCAGCATAGCAGAAGAGGCTGGCAGAGGAACGCCAGGGGTTCACATCGGCCAGCAGGCGGCCAACTCTGCGATGCCCAGCAACCTCCGCTGCAGACTTCTCAAGACACAAGGCAGGCAGCAGCTGCATGGCAATGCTTCTGTAGTCAAGCACTGCTCTGCAGCAGCACACTCACTGCGAGGAAGTCCTGCTGAAACTCAGCAGTGCTGATGGCTGGTAGGCGCCGCAGCAAGCCCTTTGTTTCCCTGACTAGGCTGTGATCATAGGGCAGGGCTCCTGCAGCCGAGCTGGAAATATCACCTCCTGTTCATGGGCAGGTCATAGTCTCACAGTCGTGGCCGGGCAGTAGGCTGCAGCAGGCCTGCCACAGCTCCCACAGGCTGTTGCAAAGGTGTAAGGGTCTGCGGCAAGCGAGGCCTGGACACAACAGGAGGTAAACCATAGGCTGATGCGGAGGGCAGCTCATGCTGGATGGAGCAGGCACCTGCTAAGACTGCACCATACTTCCATGCATGCATTCCAGGAGCTGTGCCAGATTGACAGTGCAGGGGCTGCAGCCCATGGCAGGCTGCTGACAGAGCAGTCGCTGGCCCCCACCTGACTGCATGCGCTGCAGCAGCTGCAGCAGGATGCTGATGCGCCCGATGAGCATCTTCACACCAGACTCTGTGGCCGTGAGGTGCACCGCCACTGCAGCAGGCAGGGCAGAGCTCAGGGGTTTGCAGGCAGGCACGGCTGCAGACGACGCTGCCCCAGCAATGCTGGTCCACGCAAGCAGCTGGTGTGGCCACTTGATCCTGTCAGGAATGAGCGCGCAAGGGCACCACCACGCAGTAGACATCGACAATAAGCCGGCTGCTGACGGCAGACATGGCGAAGGCACTCACGCTGCTCAGTTCCAGATGGGTTGCCAGTAGGGTGCACTTTGGCAACCTGGTTCACACCGATGCGCTCAGCCTCTGAGGTCTGCAGAGTGCATGATAGTCAAAATGAGCAGCATGCAGCCTCCCAAAGCGCAGACTGCACGAGGTACTGGCAGCGCATGCAGCCGAGCAAGTGACTGCAGCCCACATGTCCAACAGCATGGCGCCCTGTGAGGTGATTGGACTGATCAGTCATTGTAAGCGGTGCGCAGCCTGCATGCTGCAGATGAGAGCAGCCTCAGCACAAAGCCCACCTCTATGGAGTACTTGGACTGCACAAAAATGAAGGTCGGCCGCTCATCCACCACATGCAGCTCTGCAGCAGGGTTCGACAGTCCAGTGATGACGCCTGCTGGGCACTGCATCTCCTGAGGTTTGATGACTGCGTGCTGGGAGGGTGGGCAGCAACACAAGCAGCCCAAACCAACCATGAGGCTTGCAGGCACTCGTCTTCAGAGTGTGGGGTGCATAGCGCTGAGGGGCAGGAACACAAGCAGCCCAAACGGTCACCAGGCTTGCAGACATCTGCAGCCCCCGGGAGGGCTGACGTGTTGTGGCAGACAGGAAAGACGAGGGTGGCTGGGACACCAGCAGACCCACCGCTCTCATACAACAGGATGGGCAGGTCCTTGCGCAGAGCGTCCATCCTGGTGTTGAGCAGCAGGAGGACGGGGGACTCGTTCAGCTCCATGACCTGCAGGGGTGTGGGTGCAGCCCAGCTCTCTGCTGTGTGCACAGGTCGCTGGGTGAGCCTCCCAGTGCAGCGCCAGGTGAGTCACCAGGGTGGGCACCAGCCCGCCCGATGACTGCTGCGCAGGGACTTGGATCAGACGCTCGTGTGCGGGGGCCCACCTTGCGGTGTGTCTGCATGTCAGCCTCGGTGATCTCTGAGCCGGTCGTGTACCAGCCCACCACGTCCAAGTTTGGGAAGACTTGCTTGTCTGCAGGCAACATGGCAAACCCCTGAGCTCAGCCTGCTGTGGCAGGAAGCCACATGCATGCTCTATCTGTGCTGTCCAGCAGCACTGAAGCAGAGCTTGATGCCTGCCTCAGGGACACAGCAAGCCAGCCTCCCAGCAGAGCTTGATGCTTGGCTTCGGTGTTGCCCACAGCAAGCCAGCCTCCCTGTGGGCAGCAGCAGCTGCATGCATGCATTCATGCATAACCCATTTTTGAAATCTGGCATGCTGTGCCCATGCTGTGCTGGCCCATTGTGCGTTCGCCTTCAGTCACTCACGCTGCCCCAGCTACTGTGCAGACACTTGCGCACCGCCTGAACTCCAGCTGCATGCAGCCCTGCCACTCACACTGCTCCAGTTTCGCGGTCAGCAGGGCAGCATCTATCTGCAGGGCTCCAGCAGCGTCCATGGTATAATTCAGCTCAAAGGAGTTGCTGATGTCCACAACTCTGCCATTTTGCTGGCCCAGCAGGTAGCCCAGCACCCTGGCTGGGGCTGCTGGCCAGGTGCTGCTGCTGGCTGCGTCGGGGCCGGCTGGGGCATTGGCCTTGATGCGGGTGTGGTGGTCGCTTATGGTGAGCAGCACCAGCTGCAGGCAAAGATGGGGGCAGCAACTGTGAGGCATCGTGCTGCTTGTGGCATGCTGCAGGCACCAGGACTGAGGACAGGCTCCAGTGCCACATGTAGCGGCTTTGGCAGACATAGCATGGCACCTAGACGCACCGGGTGCAGCTTGAAGTCTAGCCCTGACTGGCTCTCCCTCCTGCCTGCTGCATCAGACATTGCTTCCTCCATCTCTGCCAGATGCAATGAAATGGAACGATCAGAGGGAGATGGGCATGCAGACTGTAGATCGGTTCCAGTCTGCTGTCCACTTGCTGCAAGCTGATCAGTGAGTGTCAGTCTAAAATAGCTTCAGGTGCATGTGTAGGTCTCACCGGTGGTGCAAGCGGTGGCACTCGATCTTGCTATTTTTTGCAATGGCACCACCAAGCCAGGCTGTGACGGACAGCATTGTTCAGTAAACCTGCATGGCGCGTCCCGGCAATTCCACTTCGTGGGCAGTGCAAGGAGTGCATTTCGTTGCAGAGCTGATTGCAGCTGCAGAGTTCGAGATCCTGGTTGCAGGGGTGAGCACCACACACAGATTGACAATTTCCCCTCCCAAGGCTGTTACTGAGGTTGTTGTGTCTGCAGGCATTTGCTGCAATATTCTTCAGCCTGGCCTGGCTGGTGGTGAGACACCAATGCCCAATTCCTCCCACTTATCAAACCATACGCAAGCACTCCATGGTCCGCTGGTTGGCGTGCAGGGACCTCCACAGGCGGGACAGCAGGTGTTTGAAACCAAGCCCATCACTGCACCTGGTTTTGGCAAGTAGCTCACCCAACATTCAGGCTGCCATGTCAGGAATCCCGCCCCAGGGTGGCCATGCCATCTCAGACCTGCCACTGCGCCAGCTACCTCCCTGCAGCAGACGGACCAGGCTGCCGCTGCGCCCATGCTGCAGCCTCACCAGCACCCACACCAAGCCGTGGAAGACGTCTGCTGACAGGGCCAGCCCCGGCTCCGCCGACCAGGGCCAGCAGGCGCCCGACAGGAGGCCGGGCAGGGCAGGCCGCAATGCAGACAAGCCTGCAGGCCCCAGCAAGCGGAGGCAGCGCCCTGGAGTGTGGCTGCGGCGCTGCGACCTGGGGTGGCGGCCGCCCCCGTGGCAGTTGCATTTTGATGTCACCGTCCAGCAGCTGGGGCTGCCCATCACCGATTCTGCTGTGGACGTGAGCCCCCTTGCATGCAGGCAGGCATGCTGACCCCTGCATTCTGGGGCGCGCCTGCTGCCGCTATGGAGCCATGTTGTTAGTGATACGTTCATGTTTGAGATCTCCCCCTGGCTTCATAGACTTGGTCAGAGGCCTTACATTGTCTGCAGCTCAGAGCGTTTGCAGAGAAGCCCTCCGTGCTGGGATGCACAGCTGCACCGACTCTGTTGCAGCATGCTACGCAGAGACAGGCATGCTGCCAGACGAGCTGCCTGAATGCCGAATCCCCTTCTGCTGTGCAGGCTACTCAAAACACCAACGTCACCATAGATATCAACGTTGCAACAGCTGGAGGTGGCTTCTATCTGAAGGGGGTGGTTGATGCGCACGTGCCATTGCGATGTGATCGGTGCTGCTGCACATTCACCACTCCTGTGTCATCGAAATTTGAGGTGGGGTGCTCATCACATTGCTGCTGACCCTGTTGCATGACTCCACTTTTGACGCCTGCTCTGGCCGCAGGCTGCCTGCAGACATCGGCTGAGCTGTTCAAGCAAAGCTTCTGGCATGGTGCTGCAGATATGGCTGAATCCATCTGGCCACTCAGACGACGGGCTTCAGGACCCCTCAGGGGCAGAGCTGCATTTTGCACTCTCTGATGCTGAGATCGACATCTCAGAGCCCATTGCAGATGCGCTTGAGCTTGGTCTCCCCATCAAGTCCGTCTGTGGCCTGCCAGACTGCATAGTGCAAGGTGGGTGCTGGAGTCTTGTTTCATAGACGCTGTCCAGAGCCTGCCTCACTTTCATCCTGGTGTGCAGATGCACAATTGAATCCCAAGACCGGGCGCAGCGGCTGGAGCACAGACAACAGTGCCAACACTGGCAGCAATTTTGGGTGCTTAAAGCAATTGAAGCGACCCCCCCGCAGTCCTGCAGCTTGACGTCTCATTAAGCAATAACCAGGACACTGCTCCAAGTCATGTCAGTGTCAGCAAAACAGAACCGCACATGATGTCATCGTCAGGCTTTGAGGTTCTGTCTTCAAATTTTGTTCTAATGAAAGTGAGTGACACTGTAGTAGGCTGTGGGTCTTCACGAGCGACGGAACCTGAAACCCTTTCCTGAAGATTTGCTGAGACCACCATTGCTGAAGGTGGAGCCCCCGAAGCCACCTGTGAAACCTGAACCCCCTGAGTTGCCTGCCAGCTTCTTGGGAAGGCGGAGCTCCTTCTTTAAGAATTTAGAGGCTGCTCTGTCCCTCCTGCAGGGTGGGACTTGCTAGTCAGTCTCCCTGGCTTGCAAAGCATCACCCAGACACCTCCCAAGGCACCAGCCCTCACAGCATCCACCACAGCGCTGAGCATGCAGGACCGCAACAGCATTGATGGCAGCTACACCGCTGGCTGAGGCTGCTGGCCCCATGCTCACCTGTGCGCCAGGACTCTCTGCAGGATGTCAGGGTCCAACACAAGCGCACGATGTGATGGCGTCCTGCCTGCCTTAGCAGCAGCCTTCTCCTCCTCCTTGGCCTGCAGTGATTAGGTAGAGGCACTCAGTGAGGACCCTGGCAGCAGCTGTCTTCCCCTTCTAACCTGCAGGTGCTGGGGGAAAACACACAGGGAGGGCTTGCTCTCAGGACATACACTGAGCCTGCATAATGGTGAAAGCCTGCCAAGGAGCAGGAGGCTGGCTTGTCCACGCAGCCCCATCTTGACACACACCAGAAGCACAGGCAGCACACGGTGTGCCATATGGCAAAGGTAAAGGACGTGTCTCTGATTGCCTTGGGTATGCATACTGCACGGAGGCAGCAGTCAAAGATCAGTGGGCAGACTGACAAGTGGGGTTTCTGTGACAAGCGGGGTCCCTGGAAGCTGTGCACTGGGGTACAGTGTCAAGCTGTCTGCTCAATGAGGACAGGCAGGCGCTGGCCCCTTTGCTCCATGCCACCTTATGGAACAATGCAGTGTGCAGTCACGGCTTGGACATGCAACCCCTGCCATGATTGTCCAGCTGTGGCGCACCCAGTCAGCTGTACCCAAGGACCCACCCTGCCTCAATGAACAGGCCACCAGTCAGATGCACACAGCCTCACCCCATGTGTCAACAACCTGTCACAAGCCTCCAGCACAAGCAGGCATTTGAGGCAGCCCCAGGCAGCGCTCACATCCTTAAAGTTCTGGATGAGGATGGCTGTCTGCAGCTGCAGCACCGTGATCAGGTCCTGCACCGGCTGGCACAGGGAGCTGATCTCCCCATTGGGCAGGCCCTCGCCGTCTGCAAAGAACAGGTTGCGCAGGGCATCCAAGTCCTCCTCAATGGCCTCAGCATCCTCCTCGTCGAACAGCCTGCAGCAAAAGCAGAACACATGATAAATGCCCCTCTAAGTGGCCAAGTATCAAGCGCTCCAGGCTCCTCGACGTCATCTACCCACCTACTTGAGACCAGCAGCATGCAACTCTGCATGCAGCAGCCTTCAGGATTTGGCCAGCAAAGCTGGCCCCTGCCTCAACAGCAGACCGCAACCCCTCGCAAGTGCCCCACTGTCAGGTTGGTGACGCCTCAGCAGTGCGCACCTGTTGGGCCCGCCGTCCAGCAGCACCCGCTGCATTGCAATGACCACAGCCTGCAGCAGCCCCTTGGCCAGGTAAGCGTGCAGGGAGTCTGCTGCAGCCGCGCAGACATTGCCCAGGGCCTCGTCGATGGAGATCAGCAGGATCTGGATGCGCGCCGTCCTGACATGGTGCTTGTACAGGTCATCCAGCACGATCTTGCGCAGGTCAAAGAAGATGATCTGCAAGCAGCATGACGTGGTTCAGTGATAGGGAAGCAGAGTCTTGAATGATCTCCATGCTGGCAGCCCTGGATGCTTGCGCCCCCCGCCTGATAAAGCATAGTATGTCTCCGCAGGGAGGCATCGAAGCTGTCTGAAGCGGCAAAGTTGCCTCAGGCCAGAAATAGGAGCTGGCACAAGAGGCAGGCTGGTGGAAAGTAGGCAGCACAGACTTAAGTGGATGTTGAAGGCAGGCATGCAGCACACTGCTTCAGCAGAAGTGCCAACAAGGCGAGCAGTTGCTGGGTCTGTCCAGTGCGCGCCTTGGTGCATGGATGCATGTCAGTGCCATCGCAGCACAAGGGCATTTGAAATATGCCTGCACTCAACTGTCTCGTCTACCCAGGCACGCAGGACAGTAGCCGTCACAAGCCATTGCAGGATACAGCTGCAGCACAGCGCAAAGCGGCTCTGCCCCCCCTGGCCCCCCTGCACGCCATATGTCGTCAGCTGCAAGGCGAAGCCCTGCTCATGCAGCGCAGCACTGCCCTGGCCCGCACCTTCATGCCAATGAAGCTGCACATGAAATCGATGGCTCGCTGCGCCTCCTGATGGGCTGCCTCAAACACTCCACTCAGCCAGTCCACGGAGCGCTGCCGGATGTCGTCGTCGGCCGCATCTGGGGAGTCCTCATCCCACCTGCACAGGGGCCGCCCCGAGTGTCAGTGAGGGGATGCATGCACAGGGAGGGACCTGACAGGATGTTGACTGAAGATGGTGGGTGGCACACTGCTTCTCCGTGATGGTGTCGGCCCAGCCACCAAGCTGCAAAGCTCCAGCAGCGGTGCCGCATGCCAGGCAGGCATAGCATGACTCCAGCTTGCCACACAGACTGCACATTACATCAGCACAGGACAGATGTCCACTGCGAGATGCTCAAGCCTGAAGTCATTGGTCCCTGATGCAGGACACGGCAAATCCCTGACCCCGCGCGGTTCGCTGCTGGCAATGCAGACTACAGCCAGCACAGCCCCCGGTGCACAGAAAATCTGGAGTGCCTGCTGGGTTGGCGCACCTGTCCATGACCACCTTCTCCATGGCTGGCAGCTGCTCCTCCACGTACAGCAGAGTGTTGAGGCGCACCACCAGGGACTCGGTGGTCAGCTGGGCCACACGCCCATCCTCTGGGGTCTTCAGCACAACATCTTCCTCGATCACAGCCCCCTTCCTGCAGCAGCCCAGGGCACAGCAGTGGGTGTTAGCACAGGTGGCAGCATCCACTGACTGAGGAACCTCCAGGGTGTCAAGCACCACGTCCTCCTCCATCACAGGCCCCTTCCTGCAGTGCCCCCGCTCCTATGCTGCCCCCGCCATCATGCATACACAGGAGCTGCTGCAGCCTTTCCATGCGCCTGGAGGCTGGTGGTCTTGATCCCCAGTGTCCCACAACATGTGGAGACTGAGATGCCACCTGTCATCGAGCTGCCGCAAAGCTTGCTGCAGATGCACTCCCCAATGGAGGTGCTGTGAGGGATGAGGCTGGCGACTGGTCGTCCTGCACAACCAGTCCCTAGGACGCTTCTGCAGCTTGGGCACCCAGCAAGCCAGTACCTGTTTGGGACAGACATCTTGGAAGCCCTGTCATTTGCTAGAGGTTGCGGGGAAGCTCCCTGTCCGATCAGGCAGCCTGCACCTTGCACCAGGGTGCGCACGTGTGTCGATGCAGATGACCGCCTCAAAAGCTTACTTGGCACTCTTTGGGGAAGCCTCTGCCCTCACGGCCAGCTCCTTCTTGTAGCGTGTCAGGCTGGGCGGAGGAGGCACCAGGGAGTCCACAGGGCCTAGCTGCTCTGTGACCCACATCACATACCTGCAGGCAGCCTGCCAGGATTGCAAACCAACCAAATCTGACAAGAGCATCTCATACAGCAAAGGGTTGCCCAGCACCGCTTTGTGAACACTTGCAGAACAAAGCTACTGCACATGGGCAGGCTGTCCTGAGTACACCAGTTGTGCAAATGGGGGGAAATTCAGCACCGCACTTCAGACTGTGATGTGTCCCAAACCCACAGGCTGTGCAGCACAGCAACTGGCACAGTGCAACCACACAGCGCCCAGCAGCCCACTTGCGCAAAACCTCACCCAGCCCCCTTGTCAGCAAGACACCTTTCAAGCTGCGATGCGCCCCGGACCCCAGGCTGCTTTGCAGAGCAAGTGGCACAGAGCAAGTCGCAGTGCAGCCACAATGCGCCCGGCAGCCTACTTGCGCAGGACCTCGTCCAACCCCTCTGTCAGCGCGCGCACAAGAGCCACTGGGAGCGCCAGCTTCATGTTGAAGAGCTCCTCTATGCAGTCGATTGTCATCTTCACAATCTCAACGCCTGAGCTGCAGCAGCATGTAGATGTGCACGTTTAGAATGGTCCCAAAGCCAGTACAGCCAGCCAGCCGGGCTCAGCAGGCCAACACATCCCCACAAGCAGCGGCAGCGTTGGGGGACAATTGTCCAGCAGTTGATGACTGGATAAGTGCACATGCAGACCAGCAAGGCGCTTGGCTGGCAGTGCAGCCCAGGAACACAGCTGCTGCCTACTTGTGCTGAGGGCTCACCTGGCACAGCTTCGACTGGAGGCCACCGGCTTCCAATCCTCCGTCCCCTGGATGTTTTTGGTCCACCTGCAGGGCATACCAAAGGGCGTTTGATGCACAAGCAGTCAAAAGTAAGCCTGCCACCTGGATCAACCCCCAGAGCTGGCAAGGTGCACCACAAGTCACAAGAGAGCCTGCCCGCTCCACCGGTAAGTACCCAAGTGACGCCATTGTGCCGGGCCCAACACCAGCAGCAGACCTCCTTCCACAGGTGTAACTGCACCTGTGCAGCAAGGACAGCTGGTTTGACACCCAGTTGAAGAGCAGCGGGGACAAGCGCTGCAGGATGCCCCAGGGAGTGATGTCCGTCTCCCTGTCCTCCATCTCGTCCATCAGGTGGCCCTCCAGCTGGTCAGACTGGCGCACTGCCTCCAGGTTGGCGTCTGTCAGCGTCTCCACTGCAGCGCAAGCAAGGGGTCCCACCAAGTCCTTGTCCGATGAGGTCATGATATGAGGTGCTGCTTGGCTCAGCAGACGCCATCCAACAGCAAGCAGCCCTAGCTCAGACAGGCTGGGAGCCTGCCTTGCATGCACTCGAGCAGCTGAGCACTCCTGGTGACTGAGTGAACACATGCTGACCCACAGGCATCAATGCAGCGTCAAGCCTCACCGCTACTAAGCCATGGAAGCAGCTCCATGCCATACAGCTCGTGCAGCTTCTTGGCCGCAACCTCTGGCGCAATGGGCAGGTAGGGCACCAGCACTGCAGGGCACAACGACTTTGAGGTCAGCGCAGGCATGCAGCCATGCAGATGCATCACCTCAAGCTCGCCTGCACACACAAGCAGACAGCGGCATGTTCCTGGACTCACTGCCAGCATGGCACAGCGACTGCACAGCCGCTGGTGCCAACCAGACGTCACGCTGTCCTGCTGCCACATCATGCCAAGCGGGAGGCAATGGGCTGTCAGCAGTTCAGTGGCACATGCCAAGGCTCCAGATCAGGCATCAGCGCAAACTCCCCGGGTTGCCACAGCCCAGCAGACTCCCAGCACGCCGTGAAGAAACCCCTCGGACGAGTGCCCGCCAGAGGTGCCCAGCACCTTGGTGAGCAGCAGCCTCACCTGGCGAAAACGTGGACAGCTCAATGCCCAGCAGGTTGATGCAGGCCTTGGCCAGCATGATCATGCGCTGCGCCTCGTTGGGGGCATCCTTAGCCGTGTGGTTGGCATGCCACTGGAAGGCCGACTCAAGTGACGAACGGATGCACACTGACAGCATGGTTGCCACCTCTGCGCCTGATCCCTTGGACTGCTCGGCTGCTACCATCACCTCCATCAGGCCCTGCAGCAGGGCACTTGATTCAGGTCGCATCGTGTACAGCCAGGGACCACTTAGGCTGCTCTGCTGCAACCAGGATCTCCAGCAAGCCCTGCAGCAGACGTGACGTTGAGTCCTAGTCAGGTTGCACCTTGCACAGACAGCATGGTTGCAACATCACCTTAGTTTTCAGCTGCCGCCATCACCTCTGACCAAACCCTGCAACAGGAAGCACTGGCATGCTGTGCCGGTGCACACCGACCCTTTTGCAGCCACTGGACTACGCCTGCGTCCTCAAGGTTGCAGACTCACACAGACGCCCATCAAGCTGCACATGAAGCCATCAACCAGAGTGCTGCAGCTGTCTTCAGGCATGGGAGAGACCATGCCTGAACGGAAAAGACGCAGACTGCCAGCGGCTGGCAGGTGCCACCGCAACAGACCTGCATGCCTTTGGTGGGAGCACCTCCCAGCCCTGAGCACCTAGGGGGTTCAAGCTCACAGAAGCCACAGTGTCATACAGGCAGCTGCCTTCATTCAACTCACCGTGCCCCTGCCAGCTGTCCACAGACATTGCCAGCGAGCGCAGAGATGCCACAGTGTCAGAAAGCAAGCTCCTCACTGTTCAGCCATGTTGCTGAAACCCCAGGAAGTGCACAAACATATGTGGTGTGATGTACAGCCTTTCTTGGGCCAGCCAAACCACTGGCCTGGTAAAACTGTGCCCCCCAGAGGGAGAATGAGGAGGTATTGACCCCTATGTGATCTCAAAGCTTATGCCTTGCCCCAGAAGTCATTCTCAGCTGGCATGGGCACGGGCCAGCAGATCCAGGCAGGGCATGTACGCTGCTCATGCAGTGGGCCAGCTTGCCAACACCTGGATTCAACACTCTGCAGCCAGTGCGCTGCCTCTGTAATCTTGCCTGCATGAGGGACGTGTCGTGGAAGTTCTTGTGGTAGTCGCTCATGCGCTGGGCCACCCAGTCCACTATGGCTGATGCAACATCATTGCTGAACTGCTCATCCGCAGCATCATCCATCTGCTGCATCTGCAGCACAAGCACAGGCTGAGCTCTGGCAACAGTCAGTGACTTCTTTGCTGCGTCGTCTGGGAAACTGTCAGGCGCCATGCCTCCAGTGACACCCTGCTCCCAGCATGACAGGAATGGGCAGCTCTGAAGGGTGCTTGAGCTGACCTGATTGATGCCATTAGCCTGGCCATTCTGGTGGCCATGGGAGGTGCTGAGCACTCCTCGGATAAGCTGAATGGTTGCATCTAGCAGAGCCATGTTGCCTGCATGCAACCACACTTGTCAGGCATCAGGCCTCTAGAAGGCAGTGTTGTCAAGCCTGGGGTTTCGCCACAGCATGGGCTGCAGCCCTGCTGAAGTCTACCGACAGGCCAGAGGCTGTCGCACAGGACAGGACTGGCAGTAATGGCCTGTGGGTGCTGCTAGAAGAGTCAGATGTAGCAAGCGCAGGTGCACACCTGCAGGGGGCATGGTGCCGAATCTGGCTTGCACTGCGACTGAGCAATGCGCACTGAGCCTTACGTAACTCAAGGGGGAGTTGAGAAGTGCTGCTGCCAGGGAGACGAAGCTTGATACGAAATGATGAGCACTGTGTACCAGTGTGCGCAATCTGCACCCCTCATGTGTCTCCCGTGAGCCCACCTGTGATGGCAAACTGCCTGAAGTGGATCCAGGCATAGATTGTGTTGTGCACACGGGGCTGAATGCCCAGCAGGGGCCACACCCTATTCTGCAGCAGGTGCAGCAGCGCATCCTTGCTGTCCACATAGGCTGCCTCGTCCAGGGTGTCGAACATGCTGCGCAGCATGAGGTCACACAGGCGAATGCGCACAGCCCAGGGAAAGGCCCATCCGTTCCTGCAGGCAGGACAGCAGATGCATTGATACGTGCTGCATGGCACCATGCCACAGATCCAGGTGCAACACGGCCCAGGAGAAGGTCCAGTCTGCCTGAGAGGGGTCTGGCAGCGGCAAGCTTGAGCAGGGCAGCAGGCAGAAATGCATGAGCCGTGTACGACCCAATGAATATGTACTTTCTTGCACAATGACAAAATTCAAACAGCCCTCTTCAACATGTTTCCTAGAGGAAAGCTGAGCAGAGGCACTGGGACGGCCTACTGTGAGCAACATGCCCAATGCGCTTACAGGCACAGCCCATGCTGCAGCCTTACCTGCTATTTCTCGCAATGAGCTGTGCAGCCTCAAAGACAGCGTTGGCTGCCTCTGAGTACTCCTCATCGTCATAGTCGTCAGGATCGCGCACATTCAGGCGCCTGAGCCCGCCCCTCAGGCGCGCCAGGTTGCGCTTGAAGTTGGCAGCGCCCTCGTAAGTGTACCTGCAGCACAGACAGCCAAGGCTGCTGAGCAGCAGGCAAAGCCAGCCTCTGTCGCGATACTTCCACAATAAGTGTACCTGCGGCACAGACAGCCAGGCTCACAAAGCAACAGGCACAGCCAGCCTCCATCTTTGTCCCCAACGCTGCCGCGGTGATGCTGTGTAGCTTCTGTCTGTGGCAGCGGGCTGGACATGAGGGCAAGCGAGCAGGGCTGGACAGCTTCTTGGAGGCAGCTGTGGCAGCCTGCCGCCCCAAAGGGGCTTATGAGGCTGCCGAGGCTCAGCTCCAGAAGAACAGCTGTGACAGCCTGGCGGCCCAAAGGGGCTTATGAGGCTGCTGAGGGTGCAACTCTCTGTTGTACAGAACAGCAAATCCGCGAGCTAGTGCGCTGCAGTAGCTGAAGTTGAATTGCAATGTGCGAGAAATGCTAACAGTGGGCCAGCACATTGATGCACAGACAACATGATGCAGCACTTACTTGTCACTGTCCTCCAGGGGCATCCGTGAAGCGCGAGTCAAGATCTGAAGCACCACAGCGGCAGTTGTATCCCGCCACCTTGTGAAGTGCCGGAAATTGTCAAAATCGCTCGGGCGCACAAACTGCAGCAGCTTGACCTGCAGGGCAGCAGAGACTGAACTGGTGAGGGCTTGGTGAGTAGTTGCTGTCAGGCAGATAGCTGCAGCTCTGAGGAGCTGCCCCCCTGCAGCTGCAGCTGTGGCTTGCAGACAACAGGTGCCAAAGCTGTGGGGAGGGCACCTCAAGGGACTTGAAAGGCAGCAGAAGCTGCAAGGCAGGTCGTATCTGTGAACACAGGGACGCATGCAGCAGGACTGGCACGCTGTGTGGGACGGGCACTGACCTGGATCTCCACCGTGCCCAGGTTACTGCGGGGACTGATGGAGGCATTGGCGTCCCTGCGCAGGGCAGTGGCAAGGATGCGCTGCATCTCTAAAGCACGCACCTCGCTCATCTGCAGCCAGGGTATCTGAACATATGAAAGGGTCTCACAGCAGGGTCTGGTCTGTTGTGCAGAGACCTCCTTGCTCATCTCAGCCAGAGACAGCACAGAATGTCAGCAAAGTAATTGCAGCTCACAGCGCAGGAGGCAAGGTGTGCTTCCCGTGCAGCAGACAGACAAGCTCTGAGAAGACGACATTTGGCATGGTCTGGGCATCAGGCACCAGACTTCTGTCAGCCCCCAGCCCTGTCGCTTGCGACTTCACGGACTGGCATGGCTGACAGCGTGGGTGGTGCAGCAGCCCTGCCGGCTCCAGCGCATCCAGGGTCAGCATGTGCCTCTGCAGCAGCCTGCTGCATGACTGCTGGGAGCTCACCTCCAGCTGAGCTCGCATGACCTGTATGAGGTCTGCATTGCTGCGTTTGCCACAGGCCCCAAAGAAAATGACGTAGGCCAGCTCCTTGAGCTGGTGCTCCTCCAGCCCTGCACACATTTGGCAAATGGTTTCATTGCTGTCAATGCGGCCTGCAAATCACAGAGTACATGCATCAGGGGCAATGCAAGACCGACATGCTTGTGCTGCAGCCTTGTTCATGGTACCCATCTAGGGCCGAGGGGCAACAGGTGGCACAGGCAGCATAGGAACCCCCCGTACAAGCCAGTGATGGCTGGCAGAAGCAGTATTTGCCCGCCCATTTGATGCTGCATGTGGCCTGAGGCACACTGTTACCCTGGGCAGCTGACACACCAAGGTCTGGTGACACCAAGTTTGGGGGCCCGCACATGCAGGCAAGTCTGGCTTGCATTGAGTCCATTCCCTCTGGGCAAGGCAGATGCTCTAGAGAGGAGTCCACCATTGCGCAGTTGCCGACATCTGGTACATTCATCACGCCCACCTCGACCCTAACACAGCCGCATGAGTTTGTGGCTGCGACACAGCCGCCAGACTCTTTGCCAGGGACGCTGCTGTGGCCAATGCATGTCTGCAGGAAACTGTCTGCCATAGCTGTATACATACAGCTTGCTGTCATACCACAATCAGAGCCAGGTTGCGACTACAGGCATTGACAATCCTGGCTTTGTTGCTGTCAGGGGCGGGACATCTCCCATCCCCAGAACCATGGCATGTGCCCCAATGGCCCATGGCCCTGCTGCAGTGAAGCCAACAGGGGAGGCCTGGCAGCCTTTGCTGTCAGAGGGCAGCCCAGCTGCGCGCTGCTGCACTGGGGCGGGTGTGGCCCCTGCCTGCACCCCAGCCGACTTTTGACAGACAGACCAGCCAGGCAAATGTGGACACTGCCTGTCCCCCAGCCAGCTCCTGTCTAATACACCAGCCAGCCTGCACTGCGGCAGGCAGGGCCCCCAAGTGCACCCTCAGCCAGCTCCTGTCCAGTACCCCTGCCAGGCCCAGGTCTGGCTTATGAGCATACCAGCTGGCTCAAGGACCCATGCCCTCAAACCAAAGGCTACAGATGGGCCCCTGCCTGCGTTCCAACCAGCTCCTGTCCAGCCAGCCCTTGCTGCAGCGGGTCCGGTTTGTGCGCATGCCAGCTGGCTCCCCAGCCTGAAACATGCACCCCAGGCAGCCCTTCTGACCTGTGGCCAGCTGGGGCAGGTCCAGCCGCGGCTCATTAGGGTTCAGGTCCTCCTCAGCTGCGCCTGGTTTGGGCCCATTGCGCGGGGTGCCCAGCTCATCCAGCGCTGCTGTGCTTGCTCCAGCAGGCTTGCGCGCCATCAGCTCATCTACGGTCAGGCTGGGATCAGCCTTTGGGGTGTTCCCTGGCTCATCCTCATCAAAGGGGTTGTAGGCTTTCTGGGGCTTGGTGCGTGTGCTGTTATTGCTGCACACCATGAGCAGGTTGACCTCCGTGTTTGGCCCTGCAGTGCCGGGCGGGTGGGGCCTCAATCAAGGGCAGACAAGCCTGCCAGCCTCGTGCTGGGGCGTCTCTCAGGTGTGCACTGCGCAGAGCACGAGCAGTGAGAGGCTGGCAGCCCGATGGCACAGGGCAGTCCATAGGGGGCTCCAAGAGGACAGCAAAGCCACAAGCAGACTTGGTGCCACCGCAGGACCAAGAGCGATTCGTAGTGGGGGCGACATGGCAGCCACATGGCTAGGGGACGCAAAGGCACCAGGTCTCAGCGAGTGTGCAGCTCTGCAGTTATCTAAGAATACGAAATCCTTTCTGTGCCACCTACCCTTCGCTGCAGCAGTGCAACACCACTCATCAAATGCAGCTGCAGCAAGCAGTGAGGACTTGCCCGCACCCTGTCGCAGCCTGGGCAGCAGTTTGTAGATGTCGACATTGTCCAGCAGCCAGTCCTCCAGGCCCACACATCCCACTGGCACGGTGACCTTCCCACCCTTGGCCTGATGTTCCTGCACAACAAGGAACACGGACCTGTGAGGTGTTGTGCAGACTGACAGTGCGCCTGCACTGCACGCATATAGCTGAGGTCAGCATCGTAGAATGCTGCCTTGCAGATACTGTATGAATGAGGCACAGGCTGGCACCTTGCCATCCGGCATACCAGTCAGACACCAGAACAACCAACTCATCAGCTGGAATCTGTATTCAGGAGCCCCAGATCATCCAAGCTCCAGGGTCTGTGCAGACCAGCATGGACAGCTGCTGCACATGCATTCCTTGAAGAGGGGAGCCAGACAGATGTGTCAGCAGGTCTTGAGCACTTACAGTGCTGACAAGAAGCGGCTGTTGTGCACACCACCTTGTTCTGTGATTCTGCTTGTGTCAAACAGCACAATGCACAAGACAGTGTGCGCCAGGCCCCTCACCTCAAGTGCATACTTGAGAAGCTCCCTCACAAATTCAGCAGACTGGTCCGCTGTGCGTGTTGCCATCCTGCCTCAGGTCAACATGAAGTTGCGCAGGAGTTGGGCCCTCCTCGTAACTGGAGCCCCTTTGAGAGATCTATTGTCAGGCGTGCCTTCTCTTGCCTCCCCCTTGACTTTTCTTCGAGATTGAGTGAGCCTCACTGAGTGAGGAAGGCCAGCACAGATGAGGGTTGGCAAACCCTAACCCCCAACCACCATCCCATTGCCCAGTTTTCTCGGGTGTGGATCCCCCGACAACCTACACCAGAGCTCAGCTCGGCTGCTGCCTAGCATTGCTCCCCAGGGGAGCAAACGCTGCAGGACTGAACAGTGACCCAGCAACCTCCCTCAATCACAGAGGAGACTGCCCCTTGACAGACTCCTCAGAGGCTGTCATGAGACTGTAAGCTGGCCTCATTCATTCAAGAAGCCATGGCCCCACCTCAGAAGGCGTCACGGGAGGAAAGCAGCAGCCTTGTGGATCATGCGCTTGATCTGTTTGGCCTGTGCCTCATCCTGGGGCTCGGCCTTGGCCTCGGCCTGGGTTTGCCAGACCACAGCGACATGCCATATCCCTGGACGCGCATTGCAGCAGTAAGCTGATCTGATGTTCCTGCTACCCGCATTGTGTGAACGACCACAAGCAGCAGGCTCACCATGCAATCATTGCACTGCAGGTCTGTGGGTGGTGAGTGAGAGCACATGTATGCCAGCTGTAAGCATGAGTAGAGGACAAAAATTAGAGCAAGGTCGATGGTGTGTGCCCTTCTGCTGCAGGGTCTACTTTGTTGCCTGGAGCCTGAGCTTCTATCCTCAGGTCAGGCCTCCCAGAGCTGCAAGCTGGCTGCCTTCTGTCGTTTCTGCCTGCTGCTTTATAGCTATTCAGCCATGCTGAGTGCCATGCCCGCTTTCCCCTGCTCAAGTCCCTGACTCACAAGCACTGGAACTTGTCACTCCCATGTTTCAGGTCTACTTGAACTGGAAGCGGCAGAGTGTGGTTGGATTCAGCCTGGACTACGCTGTCATCAATGTCATGGGTTTCTGTTGCTACTCAGTGTTCAACTGCTCGTTCTACTATGACAAGGAAGTGCAGCAGCGGTACAGGTGAGCTGACCCTGGTCCCTGGTCTACCCGGGTCATGTGAGCCCACATGCAGTAGGGGAGGGAAAGGCAGTGCAGTTCACATCTGCCTGCACCCTTATCAGGGGCATGTCATGCATGGCAGTGCACCACTTGTCTTGAGAGGGAGTCTTCAGTCGGCTTCTCCCTTCCACTTGCGAAGCATCAGCCCTGCAGGTGCCACCTAGGCCAGCCCACATCACCTCACCTGGCACCAGTACCTGGTGGCTTGAGCGCTTGGGCGCAGTGCATGGCACAATGCCAGCTGCCTCACTCACTCAGGGAGAATGCCTCGTTCCTCAAAACTCGTCAGTCTCCCTGAGACTGTCCACCTGCCTGCAGGCACAGCCATCACGGCAGCAGGGTGAACGTGGTCACTGGCTGCTACATGAATGCGGGGTGCTTCTCAACTTTTGAAGGTCTTACTTGATAGCTGCAGGGCCACCGCAGCCACATGATGGTTGCCGCCCACACCTGAGCCTTGCTGCTATCTCAACACCAGTGAATCTCAACCCTGTATGTGCCCCTTGTGCAGGGCCACCGAGATTGACAACTGCTTGAATGCAGCATGTTTCTTGAGCCCAAATTGCTTTTTGAAGGAGGGTCCCTCTTCATGCCTGCAGAAGAACATCAGAGAGGTCCCCTTGTGTACCTGTGGCTGGGTGCTGCATTGGTGCAGTATGCTTCCCGACCCTGAACGCCTCTGCTGCACACTTGCAGGGACACCCACTACGGCAGCAAGGTTGCTGTGCACTTCAATGATGTATTCTTCGCCGTCCATGGGGCTGCCATCACCATATTCACGCTGGTCCAGTGCTTCATCTATGACCGTGGCAATCAGCGCATATCCGTCTGGTGCTTGCGCGGCACCTCTGCCGCCCTGGTAGCCAGCGCAGCCTATGGTGAGATGCTGCGCTGGTTCAGAGACAGTGTGTCTTTGTGGTACAAAGGGCCGGGGAGTACCTCTGAACAGTGGGCTGGTGGCATGAATGTTGCCTGCCTGGCCTGTAAGGACCAGCTGTGTTGGCTGTGATAGCATGTGCCCCGGCATGGGTTTTCCTGCTGACCTTCTGCCTGTGCTGATGTGCAATATGCTGACGGTGGGAGCATTTGGTGCCTGCCTGGCCGGCCTCTGGTCAGCAGCAGTTGGCAACTGTTCATGCTTGCAAGGTTGCTGACCTGGCATGGCAGCACTTTGTGGTTTACGGGCTGACAGCAGAGACCAAGGAAGCTCTCAAAGCTGTGAGCTTGTGGCAGTGCCAGTGGCACCCATTCTGCTTTTGTCCAGGTGCCATCTTCAGACCTGCTGCCTGCCTGTGCAGGAGCACTTGTACTTTTTGACCCACGGCGCTTCCCATACATAGGCTTCCTGTATTTCTTAAGCTACGTCAAGATGGGGGTGAGTGGGCTGACGATGCCTTTGCTACTCAGCTTGGCAGCCAGCTATGACCCGCAGTGTGCACATCACTGCCTGAAGTGCCATTGCTGAAATTGTCAAGTACTGTGCAGGTGACGCTTGTCAAATACATGCCTCAAGTGAGTCGTGGCCTGGCTGCACTGCTCAGAACGGCCTGGCATTTAGACATATGCAAAGCTGACGGCATGCATCACATGCAAGCATGACAGACTTGTTTGCATCCTGGGCAGGAGTCTCAGAAATTGCATGGCTGCTTCTTGCATAACACGTGGCAAATTTCAAAAGCTGCAGAGCAGTATGAAAGTTGAGGTAGAGCTTGCGGGCATGCATCTGGAGCATGGTCTGTTGCTGCAGGTCCTATTCAATTACCGGCGTAAATCCACCAAGGGCTGGAACATCACCCAGGTGGGCACTGCCTGAAGCAGTGGCTGAGGTGTGGCTCTGTGACGCGGCTCATCCTGCTGTGCCTGATCTGCAGCAAGCTGCAGCAGCAGCCGGCCACCCCATGATGTATCAGACCCCCACTGTGCTGCTGTCCTCTGCCAAGCAATTGTGCCTTATCTGCAGACCCTGCTGGACTTTACTGGCGGCGTGGGCTCTGTTGCACAGCTCTGCATGGAGGCCATAGTGCTCAGAGAGGTTCAAAAGATCACAGGCGACCCTGTCAAATTCGGTCTTGGGTTTGTCAGCATCATCTTTGACATCATCCTGATGAGCCAGCACTACATCCTGTACCGAGGAAACAAGCCGCCTGAGTCCCCTGGCATGCGCTACGTCATCGTGCCCCAGTCCCAGGACACTGGGGTGCGCATGACAGAGGCGGGCAACGAAGATGCCCCCTTGTTAAGCCCCTCTGCGCTGTCCACCAGCTCTGTGCAGGAGCTGAGCACAGCCCCCAGTGGCCCATCTGGCCCAGACAGGCAGCAGTCACAAACTGAGGACACTTTGAATCATCATTCCTCTGTTTGAGAGGTCTCCATAGTCGCAGCTTGTGCAGTTCTGAACTGCCATTTCCCCTCACTTGCAGCTTTGTGAAATATTTTATATGTCAGGCCTCACATTGTTGGTCCTCTTGTGGTCAAAGAGTGGCCAAATATTAGAATGTGACCATTGCTGCTCAGATCTGATGCCCTTGTGTTGGGACACCACCAGGACCATCAGCAAAAGAGCGCTTGTGTTTCACGTTGGTCTCATAGGGACAGAAGCCCGCAGCTGCAGCCTAAGGTCAGAAACAAGAAGCAATGCTCAGATGTCGGTGAATCCGCACAGGCAAGAGCTAGCCTCAAGCAATGCGAGTCTTTGGCAGGCTCTGAGGTGGTCATGCATGGTGACACAGTGCTGAGTTGTGAAAGGACAGTGTCGAGCATGTTGGCCACCTGCAGGAGTGCTGGCAGATCAAGGCAGCCTGGTCATCCTTGATGCAGTTCCCAGCAATTGCCAGGTTCCCTCGCCTGCTGGTCCTGCTGCATACCCGGAGATTGACATCCTCAGCACGCTGTCAGGCAGCTCCGATGTCCTCGCAGCAGTCCAAGCCCCTGCAGAGAATGCATGTGGTGAGCATCCCAGCCTGGGTGGTCCTTTGTGCACATGCATGCTTGCTGCCTCTTCTGCTTTGTGTCGCTGCCACACCACGCTACAGCAGGCAATGCACTGCTCCTTTGTGGGAGGTTGCATGTCATGACGGTGAGTGTCTGGCAGCTTCAGCCATGATGCAGCACCGGCACATGTCAAACACGCAGCCACCAGATGAGAATTGTGGTGCCTGGGCTGCAGGCTGTGCTTGGAGCTGGTGCAGGGGGCCTGGTGGCAGCACGAGAGCTGCTGCGTGAGGGCCACCAGGTCACGGTGTTTGAGAAGGGCAGCACAGTTGGCGGCGTGTGGGTTTACACGGACGATGTGGAGAGCGACCCTCTCGGTGAGGGAGGCAAGGCTTGTGATCGTCCCTCAATGCAGCAGTAGGCAATGCGCCTGTTGTCAGAGGCCTGGCAGACGCACTGCCTTTGCTCAGCTTGAGTCATCGCCTGAGCTGGCTTGAAACAGGGGGGTGTCTCAAGAGCCTCTATGGTGGCCGGCACAGCATAGTGCCGGATGCTATGTGCACCTTTGCCGCTGTGTGCCTGCGCCTGCGATGTCCTGCACGTACAGCTTTGGAGCTTGGCAGGCTTGCAGTGCCCCCCATGCTGCAGCTGGCGCTCGTGCTGGGTAGGGCAGCACCTGACGATCCATGCCAGTGCATCCCTGCAGGCCTGCACCCCAAGCGCCACCGTGTCCACAGCAGCATGTATGCAGGCCTCCGCACCAACCTGCCCCGTGAGGTGCGCTGCCCATCATTTCCCAGATTGCAGCCCTTGCAAACTTTTTGGCGGCCCTTCACATGCCCAAGCTGCAGGCTCTGCATGACATCCACCCGTTCTGCGGCCTGCCATCCCAGCAGCTGCTGCATGCCATGCCTCTCTCTGCATGCATCTGTCCTGCGACATGGGCCCACGCCATGCGAGCTGCGCTGTGGTGCTGCAGGTGATGGCATATTCAGACTTCGCCTTTGATGACTTGGGCGGCAAGTCGGAGGACGGCCGGCGCTTCCCCTCCCATAAAGAGGTCAGTGTCTGTGCTGACCTGTGCTCTTGGGTCCATTCAGCTGCTTGGCAGCTGCAGCTCCTGCCTGTGCACGGTGCAACGCTCAGAGCTGGTCCTGTTCAAGCGCTTCCCAGGACGTGCAGCAGTTCCGCAGTTTTGTGTTGCGCATGGAGCTTGATGCTGCTCACCCTGCTGCCACCTGCCCACACTGGTGCCAAGGTCCACCGCCAACATGGCTGCAGGTGGCCCCCTGTGACTGCCTGTGGCCCCTGCTCCCTGCATGCCGCAGCATGCTAAGCATCAACACTGCAATTGTTCATGTCCCTGCGGATGCACCCTGCAGGTGCTCAATTACCTGCAAGCCTTTGCCACCACCTTTGACTTGGAGAAGCACATCACCTTCAACACCCAGGTGGTACGGGCCCAGCCCCTGTTCCGTGCGGCCCTGCCCAGCAACGGCAGCAATGGCAGCCTCGGATGCAAAGCCCCCGCTGAGCCCCCGACAGACCTCAAAGAGGCAGCGGAGCAGGCTCAGGGCATCATGCCGTGGCCGCGGTGGCGGTTGACCACAATACCCACCTCAGTGAGCCATCAGCCTGCCTGCGCCTCCCCGTGCAGGCAATGTGCTGCTTGAACTGCCCAGGCTCCTCCAGACTCCTCCCTACTGCACACACAAGGTGCTTTGTTGACTGTCGATACAACGCAGGAGGTGGTGCTCGGCGTGACTCGCTGACATGTAATGATTGGCTGTATCACATGCCTGTGTGCCTGTGACAGCTCCCTTGCTGGCACAGCCATGAGCTGCATGGAGTGCTTGCCTCCTTGTGCCGCCCCTTATGCTTTTTGTCGTGACACCTGCAGGAGGCTGAGAGCAGCGCCCCCAACGCCGGAACTGAGGCTCAGCAGCGGCGTCAGCAGCAGGAAGAGACTGGGGCGGCCCAGCAGCTTGAGTTTGATGCCGTGGTGGCCTGCAGCGGCCACTACAGCGAGCCCCGCATCCCCCTGCTGCTGCGCTCTGATGCCCGGGTGTTGGGCCCGGACGACAAGCTGAGGGGGGCTGACGTCTTCCCAGGCTGCCTCATGCACAGTCACAATTACCGGCGCCCAGACGAGTTTGCTGGCAAGACCGTCATGCTGCTGGGAGCCTCGTCCAGCGGAGCTGACATCTGCCATGAGGTTGCGGAGCATGCTTGTCAGGTCAGGCCATGGGATGATGGGCATGCTTTCCAGCGCTGTGTCTGATCTGTTCAGGCAGTGCTCTGCGGTGCCTTGAGGCACCACATCCTCTCAGCCAGGGGACATGCTGGGCAAGCCTGCCAGGGTGGGCAGGGGCCTGCTCTGTCTTGTTGAGTCACAAATTCCACACAGGCTGCTGCCTGCCTCGCAGCTGCGCTGCCAAGCCTGCTGTTTGGACAGCACATACAGGGTCCATGACAGCAGGCTTGACCAGCCAGAATGCCATGTGCATCGCACTGCTGCAGCATTGCACTGTAAGCCCAGCTGGCTGGTAACCCACTAACTGGCACACAATGCAGCGTGCAGCCTGTCTGACTGCAGGTCTATCTCTGTGCCCGGACATATGTCAGCGAGGCAGCTCCCTTCGGAGCCAAACGCAACATCTGGCGGCGGCCACCCCCTCTGGAGTTGCATGAGGATGGGCGCATCTCCTTTGCAGATGGCACCACCTCTGAGGCAGTGGACACTGTCATGTTCTGCACTGGATACCGCTACAGCTACCCCTTCCTGGCACCCACAGATCTGGTGGACGTCGCAGAGAACAGGTGCGGCCACCCCATCCAAAGTTGCTCTGGAAGATGCCACAGCTCCCATGGGCGCTGTGCTCTGTGGGGAGATGCTGAGACGCGCTGTGCTCTTCATGCAAGTGAAGGGCACTGCTGCAGCTTCCTTCAGCAGAGCTCTCTGGTGGGAGCTGCTGCAAAGCAGATTTTATCATACGTCCTGTTGACGGTGCTCTCTGCTGTTTGTCGTGCTGATGGATCTTGCGACAGTGCTTCAGACCCGTATTCCAAGTGACACTTGTTGCTCCTTGCCCTGCAGGGTTCACCCTGTGTATAAGCATGTATTTTCAATAAACGCGGCTCCCACACTGGCCTTCATTGGCCTCCCATTCAAGGTAGGGTTCTGCGAGAGTCTGAGCTGCACTTGCAGTACTTCGTGCAGTCCCCGCTGATGCCTGCTGCCATGCAGGTTGTACCATTCCCGCAGATGGAGCTAGTTGCAAAATGGATTGCCAGAGTGCTGTCAGGCAGGTCGCAGCTGCCCACTACAATGGCCATGCGCCAGGACAGCCGGAGCCTGTATGAGCACCTGCGCATGCAGGGCATGCCTGTTAGGTAGGCCATCCCTGCAAGCTTACTGCGCACACACATGTTTCTGCTCAGACAGCAAAGCATCTGCCATGCCAGCTCAGCAAAGTCGCTTGATGAGACACACTGATCAGGCTGGAGCCAGCAGAAAGGCCCTCAAGGTTCCAGGCTATGCAGCTGCCTGCAGCCATGACTGTCCATCCACTTGGCAGCCAGAGCTGCAGAGCAACCTGGTGTCTCTTACACGTACAGGCTCATGCAGTGCAGTGCCATTCCTCATGCAGGTACACGCACCTGATGGATGGGGACACCCAGTGGCGCTACAACAACTGGTTGGCAGAGCAGTGTGGGGAGGAGGGGCAGCCCCTGGGAGCTTGGCGCCAGCAGATGTATGAATCCACTTCAGAGAACAAGAGGAGGCATCCAGAGAAGTACAGGGATGTCTTTCACTACGGGCAGCTGCCCGATACCGCACAGCGCGAAACGCATGAAAAGCAGGTGGCAGCTTTGAGACAGACTGATGTGGCAGCTTGAACACCAGCTTGACCACCTCACGCATCCCCTTATTCCTGACTCCAATTCCTTTTGTCTGCTGGTGTGCACAGTTCTCAACAGACGGGGCCACTTTTGGCCATTGCTCAATTTTGAAGAGTCTTATCGACCAGGGAATAGAGGTCCCATCGTTTTTGCTGCGTGAGGGGCATGTTCTTGCGCCGCTGCTCAAGCTCTGAGTAGTCCAGCTCAGCAAACACAGTGCCTGGCTTGTCCTCTGTGGTGGCAATCTCCTCAGCAAAGGGCCCATAGATGCTGGAATGTCCCCAGGCTGTGTAGCCAGCGCCCGCGTCCCTGGCTGGGGAGCAGGTGGCTACAAACAGCTGGTTGTCCACAGCCCGGGCCTGCTGTAGCAGCTGCCAGTGGGCTGGCCCAGTGGTCATATTGAAGGCACCTGCAGGAGGGCAGCTGCCTGATGATGACCTCATGCTTGTTATACACAAGTTTGCAACTTGTTTGGCAATGCAACTTGTTAGGGGCGAAGTACCGCTACTGGCTGCAGCACCATGCATGCCCTCTCCAGGTTGACCTCATATGCTAAGAAGCTGGTCTGCCGCCTGAAGCTGCCACTGTCTTTTCAGCACTCCCCATCTGGCCTGGTCCTGGCAGGTGCCAGTCATTCATCGCAGCAGGCAAACCATGCACACCTGGGTAGATGATGAGCTGCACCCCTCGCTGCCTGTACACCATGGCCAGCTCAGGGAAGCGCAGGTCGTAGCAGATGCCGATTCCGAGGCGCCCTGCTGGGGTGTCTACCACCGTGAAGACCTCACCCGGGGACAGAGTGTCAGATTCCCTGAAGGTGATCTTGCCAGGGATGTCAATGTCAAACAGGTGCACCTGCAGCAGTGGCTTTCGCGTTTGCAACCTGGGGGTGAGCAGATGCCATCCACAACGATGAAGTCCATGGGGAGCTGGGCACACAACAGTGCATAGACAGAGGGCAGCTGGGGTGCGGGGTGCAGCTCTGTCCTGAGGCCCGCAGATGCTTGAGGGCGAGGGTGGCTGCGTCCAACAGCGCAATGCCCGCAGATGCTTGAGGGCGAGGGTGGCTGCGTACAGCAGACAATGCACACAGATGCTTGAGGGCGAGGGTGGCTGCGTCCAACAGCACGATATACATAGATGCCAGCAGATGAAGCAGAGTTCCCGGGATTCCCTGGGAGGCAAGGGGCTCGACGTGACAACAGAGCGCGACAACAGAGCAGGTGGGGACACCGAACACAGCTCAAGTGCAACACCGGTCAGCAGGGGGAGCTTGACATGATCCTCACCTTACGATGCTTGGCGAGCAGGTCCCCGTCTGTGCCATAGATGCAGCATGTGTTGAACAGCTTGCCGCTGCTGCGCTCAGGGACTGAACCCCCCACCAGGGTCACTTGGTGCTCCCGTGCAGCCTGACTCAGCATGGCAGTCGAGGGTGACTGGTTTGCCTCGATGTCCTCGGCGTAGGTGGGGAAGCTGTCGTTTGAGTATGGGCAATTCCACATCTCGGGCAGGACAATGAGCCTGGCCCCTTGGGCTGCGGCATCCTTCAGGCCACAGGGTGTTGTGTCTCAATGCCATGGCTCTGTCAGGTCTCAGGTGGATGCAGGAGCTCTGCTGTCTCTGGGTCGCTTTGTGCAGAAATCGGGTGGTTCCATCTCGACGCCAGGGCACATCTTGGGTGAGATGAGCTGCCCTTCTCCCTAGGCCGCAGCATCGTGCAGGCCGCAGACTGGCCCAGCACCTGCCTGTGCTGCTATTGACTTGCCAAGGGCAGCTGGGGGTGGGGGCAACTGCACTGCCGTGCTCTGTCTGTTTTTATGCCGAGTCTGCCTGGCGGTGGGGCAATGTAAGAGGAGCCTCACCTTAATGGCCTGCCTGGCACCTGCGATGTTTGTCTCCTTGTCCTCAGAGACTGCAAGCTGGCACAGTGCAACCTTGACCTGCAAGGCAGCAAACACTTTCTGTATCGGCTGGCACAACACTGCAGGCAGTCAATGCTGCAGGAGCATGAGTGCTGCAGAGGTCAGCAGAAGTACACCTTTTTGGCTGGTGGCGTCTCCACCATCTTGGGGGATTCTGCTTGCATGGCAGGCACGTGAACAGTGCGTCGCTTCTGCAATGCGGTGGCAGGCTGTTTGGTCCTGGTCAGGAGTATGGCAGCAGCTGTGGCCCTGCAGAATGGCCTCGCTGCAGCTGGTAATGGCTTGTTTAGACCTGTACAAGCACCTGCATGCAGCATGCAGTCTGAGGGATGTCACTTGCTCAGAGTATTGCACAACAGTCCCTGATGTACACTCACCTGCGGGCCGGGCACCGTAAGCTGTACAGGCCTTGCAGATCACTGGGAGTGCCCTTCTGAGACACTGGGTGAGTTGCATTCAGGGGTCACAACAGCATCGCCCACGGGGCTTGATTGTCAGATGCAAAGAGTTGCGGCAGGAGAGCTGATATGGTGTGTTCCACTCCCTTTCTGTTCTAAACCTGTTGCACAGTGCACAGCTCAAATCATGGCGTTTGCCAGCCAGAAAGTAGACCCATATGGAATCCTGAGGAGCCTGGTCAGTTGTGCAATCCTGCTCCTGCAGCCGAAGTCTTGCACATGCAGCCTGAAGAGTGTCTGTTGCCACCTCACATGTCCTCATCGGGCAATCATGTCATGATGCCTCAGAGCAATAAGACATCTTGAATGGCTTGGCATGAGCGGCATTGGCCACTTACATGTCATGAGCTTGCTGTTCCTGTGGCATGTGTGCAGGTCCCAGCAAGTACAAGGAATAGCAACAAGAAGGCCTTCTACACGCTCAGGGACATTGTCAAGGTCTGCAGTGCCTTCCTTGTGCCAGACCCCAACCTGAGCGCTGAACAGCAGACTCACCAGTGCTGCGCGCTGCAGGAGCTGCAGCAGGAGACCAGGGCAGGGCGGGACTATGAGACCAGCCAGACGGTGCACAACATGCACAACCAGCTGCAGGCATTGCAGCGCAGCTTCATGACGCTCTCAGATGCTCTGCTGGACGAGCTTGGTGAGCAGAAGCCTGCAGTGTCACACACAGCAACCTGAATGGTCACCGGCACCTTTTGGGCGCCTATGCATGAAGCCCTCAGCCACTGCTGGCTGCTGTCTGCTGTTGTATAATTGTGTCTGCAGCACATGTGACAGGTGATGAGACAAAGAGCCTGCCAGCTGCGCTGCTCACGCAGCTCACGCAGTGGTCTTGGCACTGTCAGAAGGGCAGCTTGGTGACGCTGTCAGATGCCCTACGCTGCCTGTACCGCCCTCTGCCAGTGCTGTTTGCAAGCAGCCCGTCAGCCTGCGTTCCTGTTGCTGCATGGCCAGGTCTGAAGGATTTGTGGCAGGTGGTGCCATGGGGGTCGGGCAGCTGCAGGGTGTGAGCAGCATCGATGTGTCGCAGTGCCCCTTGTGAGCACAGCAGGTGTCTGCCGCGTGCACAGGCCTTGATAGGTCTCGGCACCCATCCCACAGGGCCCAACTGCCAGGCATGCTTGGCCTGGTGACACCTGCCAATGCCTGCCCTGCCGAGGCAGTGAGGTGGGAGCGAGTCACAGGATGTGCAGCAGCATTTGGAGCACATGACCAGGAACAAAGTGGACCACACACACCATACTGTGACTGTGCTGCAGACCGCCTGCAGAGGGGCTGCAGCACATGACACATAAGAAAATGACACTGCGACTCACTCTGACCGCGCCTGCAGAGGCGGTGAGGCAGGAGCGCGACGAGATGGCATCAGCCCTCAGCAGCCTGCGCCAGGACGTTCACAGCAGGCTGGGCAGCGCCCAGCGCTGGCACGACGAGGCGCACACCCTCCTGCGTGGTGCGCAGGAGCAGGCCCTGGTGCGCAGTTCAGGTGGCATCAATACAGCGATGTGGTCCAGCACGTGTTGTGTGTTGCGGCATGCTTCACTGCCAAGCTGGGCACGTGACAGCTAGGTGCGGCTCAGCCCGCTACACAGCCGCACAGGTGGCTGGTGCGGCGCCTCTTGGCTGTTTGAATTGCTTCACACGGGGCAGTTTCTTGATCCTGCAGCTGCTGCAGTTGTCACAGGCCAAGGTGGTGATCGGCTCATCCCCTCAAGGGTTTGTTGACCAGTGGCAGCCTGCTCCTGTACTGAGCCATTCATGTATGTGCAGCCGCAGCAATGCACCTCCTGTTGGGAGGGGAAGCGGCTGTGGGCACCTGCCTACAATGAGTCGGGCAGCTCCTGGGTTGCAGCATCTGACACCTATCCAAGCAGCGTGTATAGGTGCCTGGCACGGGCACCTGCAGGCACCAGCAGCAGCGCCTGTGACACGGCTCTGCTCAGCAAGTCCTGCCAGACAGCCTCTGCTCGCTGCTGTGCAGGCCGCGGCACAGCAGGCAGCGCGTGACGAGGCTAGCCGCGTGAGGACCGCGGTGGAGCAGCAGCAGGAGCGGCGCCTGGCTGAGCTGCGCGCAGACCTGCAGGGACGACTGGCATCCTCAGAGCAGGTGGGGGGGGGCTGCGCTTCCGGTAGGGGTGCCTGGCCTTGGGCAGAGCAGGGTGGGCTCCGCTGGCGTGCCGACAGGGAGGCCTGGCATTCTCAGAGCCGGCGATGGGGCTGTGGCTCCTGCAGCGGTGCCTGGTCTTCGCAGAGCTCTTGGGAGGCTGAACCACGCAGTTGTTGCAGGGCCGCCTGGCCAGGTGAGTGCCAGACGCGACTCCTGCAGGTTGCCAGCATCTGCGGGACAATCACAGGTTCATTTGCCACGGCAGCAAGTGCTCCTGGCATCCTCAGAGCGATCAGAGGGCACAGCTGCTGCCATCGTGCAGCGGTGGGCACAGCAAGGCCACAAAGGCTGAGCAGTGGTCAAAGTCACCTTTGCAGCAGCTGTGCAGTTGGCGACTGCTTGCAGCTTGGAGTCTGTCAGCCATGCAGCCCCAGTGAGCAGAGGCAGCATTGCAGCCTGGCTGAGGCAAGCTGCCCTGCCGAGTGCTGTCTCCAACCAGCAGAAGGGCACAGGAAGGTGCAGAGTACATCAGCCATGCCCCCCCTGCAGAGCCAGGCTGGAGCTGTGGAGCAGGACTGCTGGGGTTGCCCTGCCCCGTGCCCCTGCTCCCCCTGTCTCTACAGGTCGGTCCTGGATGCCCAGGCATCTGCTCAGCCAAGCTCAATCAGCACTGAAGGGGGGGTTGTCATCTCGGGTTATGCAGAGCAACAGAGGCATGCCTGCAGGTCAGCTCGCCGGCAAGGGCGTCCAGCCACGATGGCGAGGGTGACCGGCAGGGATGAGGCTCACTGTGTGGCACAAGCTGTCCTGCTGCCCTGCAGGTCAGCGCGGAGGCGGGGCACCTTCAGGGCCTGCAGCTGGACCGGCTGGAGCGCGCCCTGGCTGAGCAGCAGCGCACGGCCGATGCAGAGCTGGAGCGCGTGCAGCGCAGCGCGCGGGAGGCTGCCGAGGTGGCCGTCCACACGGCCGTAGAGGAGGCGCGCGCAGAGATGCGGGTGGGACCCAACTCTTTGCAGACGGGGGGGAAATGCCGTCATCAGCGCTGCTAACAGTGCACCACTCTGTGCAGGGCCGACCACCAGGTGCATGCTGGCAATCTGGGGGTGCATGCGTGCCAGACGTCTGCTGCAACTGCTGGTACAGAGCCAGGCAATGCTTGTATGCTGTGGGTTTGCCTGCTGGTGCCTGCCTGTGTGTATAACAATGTGGGGCTGATCTCCCCACAGGTCACAGCCGGCCTGATGGGCACTGGGTGGCTTCTGTGTACACCCAGCTGCGCACCTGCAGGAGAGCTTTGAGTGCATGGCGCATAGCATGATCGAGGAATCTGTGCCGGGCATGATTGATCGGGCAGTGGCACGTGCCCTGCGGGACGCCACCAAGGAGGCAGGGGGCCTCATCCACAAAGAGGTCACCAGCCTCAAGGTGGAAATCAATCAGATACGGCAAGGTGGGCAGGCTGCACAGAGTCCACGTCGTCAAATCGCTGCCAGCGTGTGCTGCTGAGAGGGGTTCCCACTGGCCTTGACAGCGACGACCTGTTTGCCAGATTGTATACCTGCGCTGCAGAGCTGTGTCCCCAGGCGTGTGTCTGGCACCAGCAAGCCTGTTCAAAGACCTGCGGAATGAACAGGCCATTGTATGCAGCCGTAGCCTGAACACCTGCACCCCCTAGCCTCACGCTGAAGGGCTGTGCTGCAGACAGCCGGGCCACCTCGGGGCTGACCTCGGCCGTGGCGCAGAGCGCGACCACCCTGGCAGAGGATGTGCGCCAGCTGGCAGAGTGGTGCCGCACTGCTGAGGCAGCGCGTGACGCGACTGATGCCCGCATAGAGCAGCTGGAGCATGCGCCAGTGGTTCAGAAGCAGCTGGAGCAGCTACAGGACGAGGTGGGGCGTGCTGCATTGCGCAGGGCAGCTGAAGCCCCTCCTTTATACTGGACCAGCATGTACAGCAGCTGCAGGTCACATTTGGAAGACGTTTGCCCGCAAAGGGAGATGGGAGGTGGCACGAGGCAACAGCCCTGCTGGTTGACTGTCTTCCGGGGTGTGTGGAAAGCCTGCTGATGCAGAACCAGCTAGAGCAGCTGCACAATCAGGTATGGGGTGCAGCTTGGGTCCTGCGTGTTTTAACGTGCGGTGAGGCTGCCTGCTGCTGGGTCGTGCCTGACTGGTTGAGCAGTGAGGCTGCAACGCACTGCTCGTGAAGAGACAGCAGACGTGCCACCAGGTGGGGCGCCTAGTTACTGTTTGTGTTGCCTTAATGCGGATCATAGGCCCTGCTGGTGTGGGCAGATGGCACAGACTGTACTGAGGCTTGCTTGTGGCACTGCGAGAAAGTTTTGACAGCATTGAGCAGCCAGAGCAGCAGCAGAATCAGGTGACGTGCCAGGATTCTGACATGCCCCTTGGGGGCCTCTGCATGGCTGGCGCAGCAGCAAGTAGGGGGGCATCAGGTGCTGTAAGGAAGATCTGGGGCAGCCTGGTGCCTGCAGGTCATCACTGCAGCACGCCGGCTGAGCAGGCAAGGATCACCTTCAATGCCTGCAAGTTTACTCAATCAAGATGGGTGCCTGCCTGTCCCTACAGGTCGCCACTGCAGGGCGCCGGCATAGTAAGCATGCCTCTCAGCTTGAGGACATCATCCGTGCACTGGTGATGGACACTGCGGCCCTCTCCCGCCACACCAAGTCACTTGACTCTCAGGTGGTGGGGCTGCAGAACACCGCTGAGCGGACACAGGTGGGCCCCTGCCCTGGCATGGCGCTGGAAATTGCCTGACGACATGCATGGTGCTGGCTTTGTCCCTCTGATGCCCTGGAGTCAAGGGGCTGCCTTCTCCCAGTGGCCGATACATAACTGGTGGCAGCCCCAAAATCAGGTTAACACATGCTGACTCACCCTTTTTGGACTGTCTGCTGCAGGGGCAGCTGGCCAGGACAGCGTGGGTCTTTGCCAGTGCGCTGGGCATCCCCTCTCCGCTGGGAGGTGGGAGTACAAGCACCAGCTTTGCAACGCCTTGACATCTGAGAACTGTGGTGGCTCCCATTAGACCTCAAGCATTGGCAGCAATGTTGCAACACACCTGACCACCAAACCACTTCTGAAGGGGCTGAAGGGGGACCTGTCTCCATTATATCATCATGTGAGGGGACACTGTAAGCAAGGGCCAGTAAGCAGAAGGGTTCTTGTGGGGGTGCATGCGACATCTTTCATTCACTGTCAGAAGTAAGGCTGATGACCTGAGGGTTCTCGCCAGACTCTGATGCAGAGTTAGCAGCTTGGGCCTGCTTGTCGGTCTTGTGGCGCTTTGACCTTTTTTCTTTGCCGTGCTTCCTGTCAGAGCCTGCAGCAACACAATGACAGGCTGAGCATGCAGCCAACCCACTGTGAGGCCAGCAGCAACAGCAACACCACTGCGTCATTTCTGAACGAAACAGCAGCTTGCACATGCATTGTTGTCGCAGTGCACATCACATGTTGAAGCTGCATCATCTCCAGTGGACGTCGCCCACCTTTGCGCTTGCGTTTCTGGCTGGCGCCGTCCTTGCTGCTTTTCTTGTCCCTGTGGCGGCCCTTCTTGCTGTCTCTGTGCTTCTGCAGCGCTGCCAGGATCTCCTGAACCTGTGGCTGCTGCCCACCCGAGACGGCGCCAGCAGCTGCAGTGGCCTGAGCAGCAGCCCCAGGGCCCTGCTGTGGCACCTGTGAGGCAGGCTGTCCATCCCGGACAGCAAGACTGGACCCCTGCTGAGGTGCCTGCGGGGCACGGCTCCTGTCCGCGCGACCAGGGGCGGGCTGCTGAGGCTCTGCCTCTGCAGCTCCAAGGGCTCCTGACGGCCTGCACAGCAACTCACAGCAATGCTCAGCTGAGGCAAACAAGAATGAAGATTGATTGCTGAGCATTCAGCTTTGGCATGGAACTGCAGCGACAAGGGGGGTTGGGCATGATAGCACAGCAGGATGCAGCAGGGCGCCCATCACGGTGGGCCTCAGCACCATCGAAGCCACACCAAGCACCCACTGAACACTACCACCAACCAGACCAGCCACCCACCTTGGTGGGATCTGCCCAAGGGCAGGCTTCCTAGCAGGCAGCGCTGCAGTGCCGGCTGCGCCAGCACCCTCTGCAGCATTGGGGGGCACAGGAGCCGCGCTTGCTGCAGTCTGTGCCGGCTCTTCATCCTCAGAGGCCCCACTGTCCTCCCCACTGTCCTCAAAGATGGCCTTGAAGAGGTCGATGGGCCGCTCCAAAGGCGTTTCTAGTGCCGGCTCTGCCTGATGGCTGGGGGCTGCCGCTGCCTGCCGCTGCTGCTCTTGCGCGGCAGCTGCCCGCGCTGTGCCGACGGCAGCAGCGGGGGGTAGGCCAGGCCCCGCGCCAAGGGAGGCCAGGAAGGCCTCTGCCATGGCCTTGCTGTCCTGGGGGGCTCCTGCCGCATCAGCAGCAGCAGGTGCCTGAGGTTGGTGCTGCTGCCTGGCAGGCGGCCCTGGCAGCTGCTCTACAGCTGGGGGGGCAGCCGGGGGCGGCGGCAGCTGCTGCACAGACTGGCTTTCCGCAGCAGCCGCACCTGCAGTCGCTGCAGCCGCAGCCTCTGTGTCGGGCAGCGCCACATAGTCCGTCTTGAAACGCGACATGTGCAGCTCCTCTGCCTGCGGGCGCCCCTTGTAGGGATCGGGCACGTTGAAGCGCTTGCACAGCAGGGGGGCGGGGCGCCACTCCTCTGCCCGCCTCGTGGGCTTGGTGAGGGCCCCCTTCTGCGTGGCAGCACCCCTGGTGGTCGGCTGCTGGGCACCGGCGGCTGCCTGCTGCAGGCCTCCCTCCACAATGCCCAACACCTCCCGCCCACCACTGCTGGCTGCAAAGCGGGACCCCATGGCTGCCAGCATGGCCTGGGCAGCTGGCGGCAGCGCCGCCGCCAGCCCAGCTGGCGGCACGCTGCCGCCACCACCACCTGCTGCACCGGCCGCCGCAGCTGCTGGGGGCGGAGGCAGAGTGCGGGGCTGCAGCCCTGGCACCTGTCCGGCAGGCAGCCCTGAGGCCGTCATGTCCTGCACGGCGCCGCGCTCAAAGCTGCCTAGCAGGGACTGCTGCAGGCGGAGGCGGTCCCCCTGAGCGATGCCTGCCAGGTTGGGGCGGGCAGCTGAGGGGCCTGAGGGGACGTACCCTGCCACAGGGCGCTCCGTCGGGGGCACGAAGCGCTGACGGCGCTCGCTGCCAGCCTGCTGCTGCTCACCTTCAACCTGCACACAGAGGGTCGAGGCCTGGGTCACCCCGTGCTGGGTCGGAACGCCAGCAGACCACTGAAGGCTGGCCACACGCGAGGCTCAGCGCACAGCTTGACGCGTTGCCTGGCGCACTCTTGCTTAATGTGCAGCCCGGCTCATGTCGCCACATGCATGTGCTGCCCCCGCAAACCCTGCTGCAGTGTCCCTTCTAACTGCAAACAGCGCAGCGTCCTGCCTGTGACTGCAGGGCTCCACATAACATCCTATCCAGCAATGCCCTTGCTTCACTGGACATCATTGCTGATGTGTAAGCAGAGGACAGTCACCCTGCAGCTGTGGCTCGACAAGCAACAGCTATTGCCCCCTGGAGCACCTCCCTTTGCTTGACCTCAGAGCTTCATGCCAGTGCCCCGACAGCAAGCGCACCTGCATCTGAGGGGCGCCAGGCAGGGCCTCTTCCCCCAGAAGCTCCCCGCGCTCATCAGCCGACAGAGGGACCCTCCGCCGCGCCACAGCCGACAGCGTGTTCTGCGACGCGCCGCCGTTCCTGAGCTGATGCACCTGCCAGCACATTGGAGGCACCGCGCTTCAGCAGGCAGCAGAGGCTGCAGGCACCCAGCTTGCAGAGCCGGGACCCAGACTGCAGCTGGCTGCCAACGCGCTGGATGCAGCCGGCAAGCAGAGCGCTGCAGGCGACCAATGACACCCACCTGCACTGCAAAGCTTGGGGCACGCCAGATGACCTGTGCATGCATGCTGCAACATCTACGCTGCACAGGTCACAGCGCACTTCCTGCTTCTCACCGGGGCATGGCCGGGGGGGGGGGGAGGCCTGTCATTTGCTGCATGACCATCCAGCGGCGCACCCCCTGCTGGTAGGAATCAATGAAAAGCCTTGCTCGAAGGTACACAAAATGCACAGCCCTAGATGCTGCTGCCCACAGTGAGCAGCGGACCTGCTGCTGGTAGAAGGCGGCCCCGTCCCCACCGCGCAGGAAGGCGAAGGCAGGGTCGTCGGCATGCCTCTCGCGGGCCAGGGCTTCAAAACTGGGCCCGTTGCGCGCGACGTAGGGCGCCAGCGTGTCGATGCTGCGCCGGACTGCTGGGTCGCCCGGGGGAGGGGCCAGCTGCGCGCCCGGGGGCGTCACGCCAGTCGCTGCGCTGCCTGCAGGGAGTGGCACGCCTGTGTCAGGGTCCCTGTGGCAGGGGTGCTTGTCCATCGCCTGCCCTGTGCCTCCAGCTGTGCAAAACATCTCCCTGGCAACACACGCAAGTTCTGTGCGGCCAGGGTGGAGCAGCAGACCACACGTGGAGCTGCTGCCTGGAGAGCAGCGGCTCTCGGCAGGGGGGCTCACAAGCTAGCATGCAGCAGCACCGCTCCCCAGACGTCCAGGAAGCGAGTGCAGAGCTGCCTGAAAGCTTGCCTGGAGGCGGCAGCAGCTCCGCCAAGATGCGTCACAGCCCCTAGGCACATGCACCACACACACACACAGAGAGCCACTGTACAGGATGCAAAGCTGTCTGCAAGCCTGCCTGGGGGTGGCGGCAGCTCGACAAAGACGTGGCGCTCCCCAAAGGTTTTGGGCACACGCGGCGCCTCAAAGTGCACAGGCGCCTGCATCTCCTGCGCTGGCACAAAACCTGCGATGAGGGCGCCTGGCCGCCGCCCATAGCCCTTTTGCTGCAGGAGCAGGGTCTCTGCCTGGCCCGCCAGCTGGAAGCGGCCGCTGTGGGGCTGCAGTCTACAGGGGCAGGGTGGAGACAGGTGTGACGGCACACAGCAGCCAGGGCTGCACAGGCATGGCACTGGGAAGATGGCCATGTCTGAGCGGCTTGACAGATATGCATCCCTGCCTGACCAGTCCCCAGCATCTGTACCAGGCCTCTTGAGCAGCCAGGCAGCTGCCAGGACACCAGACAGCACAGCAGTGCCCAGAGTCGCAGATAGCCTGGTGGCACAACAGTACTACAGTCATACCTCGTTTTCCCAACTTCAAGCCAAGACAGCGCATGGTGACTGGGCATTGCTCAATATGAGATGCCTCTGAAAAGCAGGGCCCTGCTAATGTTCCTGTGCCACGATAACAAAGGTGATGGTTGGACCTCCCATCTCCCACACTTCTGCTGCCACTCAGCCAGGCCTTTCTTGTCAACTTTGCTGAGCCTCAGAGCAAGGCAGCCATCTCCGAAGACAAGTCCCTCTGCCCGGTCTCACCTACCAAACAGGGTGGGCGCATCCTCCTCCCCCTCCTCTCGCAGCTCAAAGTGGTGGGCTCCCTTCTTGTCTGTGTCCATCTCCACCACATAGTCGTCCATGACTCCATACGAGTCATCCTCGTCCAGCGCGCCGACCCCGAAGGCTGTGCCCCGTGTCCGCTTGCGCTGCTGCTGCTGGGAGGCGGGGCCTGCCTGGCGCTGGGGGCCGCCTGCCAGGCCACGGTGCTGCCTGGCAACTCGGAACTCCTCTGCATCCTGCACAAGGGGCACAACAAGTCTAGCCCAGGCCTGCATGAAGCGCGCTGGTGAGCGAGCACGCAGCGTCTCAGTTGTGAGATGCTCTGCCAGTGAAGCTATGGACAAAACCAGGCATGCAGCAGGCATGCAGGGGCGGCTGCTACAATGCTGGAGCTGCCAGGATGACATCCAGCTTGGGACACCAAGCAGCCAGACAAAGCCCTGCTGGACCACAGAGAAAGTCCTGAGGCAAGCACAGTCCAGGGCACGACACCCCCGACTCAGGTTGGGGGGTCTGCAGAGGGCCACTCGCACTGGCACTCACCCGGAAGGGGTCGAATCCCAGGCCATGCAGATCTGCCTTGGCCGCCACCTCATGCAGGGGCGTGTTCTCAGCCCCCACCCCTGCCTCCCGGCCCCAGCGGGTGCCCTTCTTGCCGGAGGGCCCCCCTGCAGTGGCTGCGCCGGCCTTCCCCACCCCCCGCCCCTGGCGCCAGCCCATCTTGGACAGCAGGCGAATGCCTGCACAGCAGCAGGTGGCTGCTGGAGGGGGCAGGCCTGCTGGCGGCTGCTGCCTGCCTTTGGGCAGCAGGCTAGCAGCAGCCGCCCACCTGCTCATTGCAAAGCAGTGTGTTGGCAGCCCTCCAGAAAACAGCCAATGCTGTGGGGAATTTCATGAGGAGACTGCAGTGCCCTTGCGCATCAGCTGCACCACATGCAGGCCGCCGTCTGTCCAGTCAGCCACTGCAGCTGGCGCTGGAGCAGGCTGCAATCACATGTGCCAAGGGTCAGCTACCAGTCTTGTACCTGCCCATGTGCAACATGGGCCATCGTAGCAGCCTGCTCATTCCAGGAGCTTTGCACAACTGCAGTGGTTCCTGTCCTATGTCTGCAGGAGACTCAGAAAGGTCGTGGATGCGCAGCTGCCCCATTTGGGTGGGGTCGCTGTCATCGCCCTGCCCTAGCTTGAAGTTGGGCACGGGTGCAGCAAGGCCAGCCCTCCTTCCGCGGGCCACTCATGGTCAGTGCTGTCTTGCATTCACGGCCCTCCCCTTGCCCACCCATCGAGTCAGGCACTGGCACGATGACGTCCTCGATGACAGCCCCAGGGATGACGCTGGGGCGCCCCTCAGCCTCCTGCTGGGTCTGGCGCTTGGCCACCTCTGCAGCTGTGCTGCCAAAGGTGTCATAGTCTGCAGTCGTCTGCAGGCTGGTCTTCTGCAGCTCTGCCACTTCATCGCAGTCCATGAAATCTGCCACACTCTGCTGCCTGCAGGCAGGCAGCATCACTCACGTCAACACATGTGGCCGCATGGTGCAGTCCGCTGCCCTGCAGACATGGAGCAGCCTCTTGAGCTGAGCTGGAAGCAGAGAGCAAGTACATGCTGTGGAGCGCTGAGGCTGCCAACCATCCGTCAAGGAGCCAGGGAGGCCAGGCAGGCCCAATCTGCAGCCACTCTAGGCAATCCACCCAAGGCAATCTACGCATGGCAGCAACTCTGCATACGAAGCAAGGGACTGCAGGAGTGGCTCACGTCTGCCCTGCCCGCTTGTCTCTGCTGGACTTGAAGGTGGACGGCTGCCAGCCCTCCAGCGAACCCACTGTGTTGTAGTAGCCAGCTGAGTAGCCGCCAGTGAATGCGCCATGAAAGCGGCGGCGCCCCTCTTCATCTGTCACCTCCTGCAGTGCATGCGGTGGGATATCTGAGCAGGTGTGCCAATCGCACTGAGCAACAGACGAAGGGCTCGCCATGACTCATGGGAACTTGCAGCTGCCTGGTCACCTGCTTCCAGACAGGAAGCGCCCGTGAGGACGCTGCATCCTTCACATCCTTGTGATGTCCCGATGACTCCACCTCGTCTTCAAGGGGGGTGCCATAATAGTGGTACTGCACGGCCTCTTCCCCAGCCATCTGGGCGGTCAGTCAGGTCCAGTCAGGTGCTGCAGAGCAGGCCAGATCAGTGGCTGGTCACCTTGAAGCTTCATTGACGGTCGCAGAGCCTTCTCTAAGCATCTCTGCTGTGAATCATGGCCAGCAGGCCCATCCTACTGACCAAAAAAATCAGGCATCAGCCACTGCTCCACATGAGCCATCGGGTCAGTCAAGGCATATGCTAGGCCTCCATTTCCAGCAACGCTGGCTGTGGACTTCACGTGTTAGGGGTGGAGGGGTTGCCAGATCTTGGTTAGTATCAACTCTGCAGTTCAGCAGCTTGCCAGAAGCTCGCTCACATCCAGTTGTTTCTGTACTCAGCAGCTGAAACGCAGCACAAACGTGCAGGACCTGAGAATGGACCAAGTCAAACCCTTAGGCAGAAACAGGTCAGCCAGTTTTTTCTTGAGGCACCTCGACCCAGTCGCAGGGAGTCAGATCTGCCAATATGGACGCTAGCGCACTTGCTGGCCTCGAGGGCTTGCCTGATGCTCAGAAACAGGCTCTCATGCAGCAAATAGAGGAGATGCAGGTTCGAGACAGGTGGGCCTGCTCCTTTGAAGCTGCACAGCGATGCTGCCCAAGGTTCGCTCAACATTGTCCCCTGTGCCTGCAGCCTGCGTATGTACAACTCTGTTGTGGAGCGCTGCTTCAAAGACTGTGTTGAGTCCTTCCGGCGAAAGGATTTGGAGGCCAGTGAAGAGAAGGTGTGCCAAGCTTGGCCAGCTTCCACCACTACACAGTTTCCTTCATGACTGCTCCCTCTGCAGTGCGTTGCGAGGTGCACGGAGAAGTTCATGAAACACTCAGCCAGAGTTGGAATGCGCTTTGGGGAGCTCTCAAGCCAGGCTGAGCAGCAGATGCAACAAGTAATGCAGCAGCAAGGAGGACAACATTGAATGGGCCACAACACAGTCGCATAAAATAATCAACTGATGTCTTGCTGTCCCTGCTGAATGAACCCAGCAAAGCACCCCCAGCCTCTCACAGACTGCCATCAGGCATGAAGCACGCCAAGTAGCAGAGTCAGAAACAGAATGAATGTGCAACTGACATCAATTCTTCAGAAAGCCTGCCTCTCGAAGCCACTGGGGGTCAATGACGGTCACGCCTCGAGCATAAGGCTTGGTGGTCCACACCAGCTCAGCAAAGATGACATAGGATGCCCCTTTGTTACTTAACACAGAGGATGGATGCAGGCTGACATCTTGCTGGGAGCCAAGCAGCCTGTACAAGCCTGCAGAGCGAGACACACAAGGTTATTGCTGCTGAGGTATCTCGTTGCTGGACGACAAGCAGCAGTAGGTGCTCTTGGGTCACTTCTTCATGCAGAAGTGATTTTGAAAGTGAGCGCTGTCACGACTTGCCTGAGCCCTGGTGCCTGGCAGCGCTGGAGAACAGGCCCTGCAGCAGGGCCTTCTGCAGTGGCACCATGTTGTCGCCACAGCTGCTGGCCTCACACCCCTGGCTGAGCATCTGCTGCAGCAGCTGCTGGTGGGCTGCAGAGGCCTGTGTCATGGCCCGCAGACTGATGCAGTGTTCAAAGCACCAGGGCTTGCGCCCGCTGCTGGGGCAGGCCTGGAAGCGCTTCCAGACGCTCAGCAGTGTGACATGGTCACCCAGTGGGCTGCTGAATCTGGCATGCGCCTCCCGGGCAGCAGTGGTCATGTTCCTGCAGGCTGGGAGCACAGGCTTGAGGTTTTGCCAGAAAGGCAGTCTGGGCAGAGGTTGAGTGTCGCTGACCGTGCGTGTTCTGTGTTGAGTGTGGACAACTGCATGAAAGATGGCGCTGATGCTGTAACCTGATCACTGTCTGCTAGACAGGCATCACTGCACCTGCTTGGGGCCCCTTTTGCACCAGCAGTACCAGGCAGGCTCACCTGGGCGTGTGGAACACAGAGGGGCCTGAGGCCAGGGCAATGACAGCCACAGCCTCCTGCATGCAGCCGAGGTCGGCTGCTGCCAGCAGGGCTCGCCCAAAGCGTGGTTCCACGGGCAGGGCTGCCAGGGGCTTGCCCACCTGCATGGTACACAACAGGGGGTGTGTGAAAAGATGGGGTGTGTGACAACATCCAGCACCAGCTGCTGGGCTGCACATCATTCAGCACCATCCCTGAACCTTTAGTAAACCAACTTTGGTGACCATGACCCTGCTCCCCTGGCTGCCAGTCTGCCATTGCTGCCAAAGCACTGCCCAGCCTTAGCATCTGCTTCAGCGCTACCTTTTGCGCGGGTGGATGCATTTGCAGAAGGCTGCCCTCACCTTGACCGTCAGTTTGCCGTTGCTGTCCAGTGCGCCCAGCCTGAGCAGATGTTCCAGTGCTCGCACCAGCACAGCAGGGGAGGGCTTGTCCATGAAGGGGAAATTTGCCACATCATCAATCCCCAGAGCCTTCAGCTGCAGGACCACTGCTGCCAGGTTGGAGCGCTGTATCTCTGGCAGCGTCGTGGGGGCCAGTTGCTGGAAGGCAGCCTCTGTGTACAGGCGGAAGGCCTTGCCAGGCTGCTCACGCCCTGCAGGGAGGGACACAGCCTTTTCCGGGGGCGCTGCTTGCTTTGCGGTGGGAGGGTCACAGGCACAAAATTTCGGAAGCCAAGCTATGCTGCCGGCAGCCTGCAAACCCCAGGGTTCCAAACGCTGTGCTGCAACGCTTTGAGCATGCTTGGGTCATGGGGGGCTGGCAGAGACCCTGCCAGCTGAGGCCCCCACACCCCTTGCATCCCGCTGACTGGTGTATATTCACCCTTGGCAGCCGCAGAATGAGCACCAGTGCTGCTCGGATCCCGGTACCTTACCTGCACGCCCTGCCCGCTGCCTGGCCTGGGCCTGCGAGACTGGAATGACTTGCAGTGACTCAGCGCCAATGCCTGGACTGTAGGCGCGGGACTTGACCATGCCACTATCCACCACGTAGCGCACGCCAGAGACGGTGACAGAGGTTTCTGCGATGTTGGTTGCCAGAATGACCTGCTCACAGCAATGTCAGGCTCAATACTGGGATGGTAAGGACCACTCCCGATGTGGGGAGTCTGGGCACAGAAATAGGTCACCCGATACACCTTTGGCAGTGCGGAGTCGCATTTGGGATGTGTGACGAGCAATCTGCATCACCAAGAGGTACTGCTCGTTGCCACATGACAGTTCAGCGAGGACTGACCAATGTCACCTACAGGCAGCGCTTCTGCAGGGGATTCGGCAGTGTCACCTTGCGGGTTTTTGGTGCTGCTGGCTTGAAGGCCTGCAGCTGCTCCTCTGAGGACTGTGCGGCATACAGAGTGGCAGTGACGAGCTGCTGCATTGAGTTGTCCGTGGCTTCAGGGGCCCTGCACAGCAAGCCCTTGTGATCCTGAGCAATCCATCCCAGTAAAGCTGCTCCTGATCTGCATCGCCCTCGAGCAGGAGGGTGCCAGCGGGGGCGCTGTCTGGCAGGGGGTGCTGCTGCACTGTCGCCAATGCACGCAGTGGCAGGGAAAACCAATCGGTCAGTGCTGCTCCTGCGGACTTGAGTGCCAGCAAGTGCCAGTGGCGCAGCTTTGACCCGGCCTGTTCACTTCTCCCAGCAGATGTCAACGACTGGCACAGGTCAAGGCGGCAGCCCCTTGTCAGTTACTCAGTCTCCTGCCAGCAGATGTCAAACGCAAGGCAGGCACTTGAGTGACCACCTCAACAACACAGCAAGCGTCAGTGACCATCAGGAGCGCCCATCCCTGGGCATTAAACCCCACTCGCTGTTTTTGTTGAGGTGCGGGGTCATTCCTGGCTGCTGACTTGTCTCCCAGCAGACATCAAGGACTGGGAGCAGCTTGCATGCCAAGGCACCCCAATCCTGACCAGCTCACTCACTTGTCTCTCAGCAGGCGCTGCAGTGTGTGGATCTCTTCTTCGCCTGTCAGGAAGACCAGGATGTCCCCTGGTTGCTCCTCAGCGTGCAGCTGCAGCACAGTGGTCAGTGCAGCATCCAGGTAGCTGTCCTGGGGAACAGCTGTGTACAGGATCTGCACAGGATGCTGCCTGCCCTGCACAGGTGGAGCAAGCACAGGTCATCGCTCTCAGTCTTGCCAGGCCTATTGCGTACTGCCTGCCAAATTGGCATAGACGCCAACGCAGTTGCAGGATGCTGCAAGCCCAAGATGTGCAGAGAGCCTTGAGGAGTCAAGACAGGCAGGCTGCAATTGTTTGGACAATGCCGATCTATGCGTTGTGCCTGGCAGTGCAGGCAAGGCAGGCAGCAAGCAGTGCGCGGACAGTAGCAGCTCTGTCAAACGGCTGCACACTGATGGCAGTCGCCATGAGACGTACCACAGGGAACGGCGCAGGGCAGCCACCTGTACATAGACGATCTGGGCGTCTGGGAATGCATCTGCAAAGGCTGATGCGTCCAGGGTGGCAGACATGATGATGAGCTTCAAGCTGCCCTTGCGCTTGGCCTGCAGGACGTGTGTGCCTGTCGAGCAGCATGCCAGGCAGGGCTGGTGCCCCAAAGCCCTGTACAGTTCAGGGCAGTTTGGGGGTATGGGGCAGCAGATGCTGGGCAGAGGACGCAGGCATCGACCCGTGCTGTGCAGCCTTTAGGTGTACTGCAAAACCTGAAGAAGGGTCTCTGGCTTTGGACAGGAGCGCAAATAATGCAGTGACCTGCATCTCCCAAGCAGCCCACATGACCATTTGTCTGCATCAACAAGGGGCACCGACCTGCACTCCTCTGAGAAGTCCTACAAGGACATCTGTCTGTACAGTGCGCTCGTGGGCCTCATCTAGAATGATGATCTGCAGCCACACATGTGACTGTAAGCTTTCAGCTCCACAACACTGCACAAGAGGCAGCAAGCGTTTGCATCAGAAAGACAGTGCGTTCTGGCTTTCCTGAGCTCAGACCAGTGAAAGTTTCAAACGCAGCACATGCTTGCTGCACGCGCATATGGGAGGCAGGGCTTCCTATCCTGCACGCTAACCTGGTACTGGGTCAGCTGAGGATTCAGCAGCGCCTCCCTGAGCAGCATCCCATCTGTCACATACTTGATGCGGGTTGCTGCTGAGGTGAGGTCTTCGAAACGAATTGCGTATCCCACCTGCGTGCCAGGCAGGCAGCGGTTTCCTCCTGCTTTGACACTGCTGGGAGACTGTTTGACGCCATGCTGCAGCCTGTTCTTGCTGCCAGCACATGCAACAGATTAGTTCATGCTGTGGGACCACACCTCGTCTCCCAGCTTGCAATGTTGCTCCTGGGCAACGCGCTGGGCCACAGTGATGGCAGCAACTCTGCGAGGCTGCGTGCACACGATGCAGGATCCCTCTGCCAGCCCAGCCCGCATCAGCATCTGAGGGACTTGGGTGGTTTTGCCGCTCCCGGTCTCTCCAACCAGGACCAGCACATCTGATGCACGGACACGCTCCACAAGGGCCTGCTGCACTGCTCTGATGGGCAGTTGCTGCCGTGCCGCCAGCAGCTTCTTGCGCCTGAGCAGAATGGATGCCTCAGCAAGGGGTCAGATGAGTACGGGTTGCTGTGGTATCATGGCTCACTTGCTAGGTGGCTCGTGCCCATTGGCTGCCTGGCTTGCACCCTGTTCATGTTGAGACATCGAAAGGTCCTTTGCGACCAGTCGTCAGGCGGCGTCCGTGTCCCGGGATCTGTGGCATGCTCAGAAGCCTACTTGTCAGCTAGAATTTGACATGGCTGACCTAGGCGCTGACCCTTCAACGCCAAGTCAAGGTGCGCATGCTACGAGCGGATTATACAAGAAATCCACAGAGTCTAGCATGCTTTCCCACATCACGGGCTGCGCTGGTGCAGCGACACATCAAGGGTCCAAATGGCAAGAGAGTCAGCTTAACGATACTGTGGTGGGAGATAGTGAGAGCTTCTGGCAGGTTCGTTCATGCTCGGCAACTGTGCACTCGATGGGCTGATCAGCATGATTTCTTTGAAGCCAGGAGGGGGTTGGCAAACATTGGCGTCACAATCATGCATGCAGGCAAGGGCCGCACAGTTGGAGGCACAGCTGCTGAAGCTTCAGAAATCTGCACAGATAACACCAGAGCGCTGTCGCAAGCGCGTGGCTGCTCTGGAGAGGGTGGCAGCTGAGGAGGCCGCTGAGCGCCTTACGCTGGATGAGTTTGTGCAGCTCGAGCAGGTCACAGGCGCAGCCAAGGCGGCTCCGGCCTCCCAGCCATCACATGAGAACACGGACCAGCTTCGAGCAGCGTTGGCTGATGCAGAAGCTGAGCTGGGCAACCGCGAGCAGCAGATCAGCAGCCTGCAGGCACAGCTGAGCAGGGCCAAGCGGCAGGTGCAGGAGAGGGAGCAGATGCTGCAGCAGGGGGCCCTGAACATCCAGGCCGCAGAGGCGGAGGTCGCTGTCATCCACAGCAGCAACTTGCAGATGTTCCGCTTTGTGAGCGCCACATTGGCGGCTGTATGCTGTGCAACTGGGTGCCCTAGCTTGCATACTGAGCTCCAGCAGCATTGTTGCTGAGCACACTGCAGGTCATGTTGCAGCTGTGATCTGATGCCATGTCTGCTGCAGGTCAAGTACGTTGCAGCCAGGCTGAACAGGGCTGCTGCTGGTGGGGACAGCGATCTGGGCCGGCTGTCAAAGGAGCTGCAGCAGTAAGCTGCCTGCTTGCTGCATGCTCGCCGCCTGGCATGGTGCTGAGCTGCACATCAATCCATGCAGGTGGTGTGAGCAGGAGACCAGGAGGCGGGAGAGAGTTGCCTAATCATGTTTGAGATCGTGAGCATCTTGTAACTCGAGCCTAATTTTGGGACCTTCAGCTCACTCCAGCGCATGAGGGCCACTACAAAAGCTGGCAACAACGGAGCCTTTTGAGAACAAGAAATTCAAAGGTCAACAGCTCAGTAACCTGCAGCTCTCGCTGAGGGCACGCCCTGCTCTCAACAGCCTGACCGAAGAACTGCGATGTCAGCTGCGAAACAGGCTGAGAAGCTTGAGAAGCGCCTGAAGGAGCTGTTGCGCCTGCCTGATAACAAGCGGTGTGCCAATTGCGAGGCACAGGTGGGAAAGGCAGGCCAAGACAAGAACAGTGGATATCCCTGCCATGCTGCAACTGAGGTGCTCTGCATGCAGGGGCCTCAGTATGCCATCATTGACTTCAACATCTTTGTCTGTACCATCTGCAGCGGAGTGCAGTGAGTCTCGTTGATCCACTCTCTGAGGAGGCATTGGCAAAATACCCTTCCGACCCTGCACCTGACGTCATGCTGCTGCCACCTACAGTCGTCAGTTCAGCCACAGATGCAAGGGAGTGTCCATGGCAACATTCAAGGCAGAGGAGGTGAAGGCCCTGGAGGCGGCAGGCAATGGGGTGAGACTGCAGCCTATGTTGTCTCCTTTGCTGGTTTACATGCAGCTGGCATGCAGCATGCGCAGTGGCAGCGCAGACACGGGTTGGCAGTCTGCTTTGTATGCTCATATGGGAGCGGCCTCGCTGCAGGCCGCCCACGTGGTGTGCTGTCGCTGTGTGCTTGGTGCCAACAGCGGCACTGCTGTGCAGGTGGCTGAGCGGGTGTATCTGGCCAAGTGGAGGCCCTCTGATTTACCACGACCTGTTGACAGGTGCGCCCTGCGTTCCCACACATGTTGCAGCTGCCACTAAAGCGCTGAGATCAGGAGGCCGCATGCAGCTGAGGGAACCCTTGTGGAGCTGCTGCATGCGCAACCGCTGAGTACATTGTGTTGGTCATGCTGTGGCATGCCGCATCGAGCTGCTGAGGGCCTCATTGCCGCTGATGTGCTGAATGCCCTCGTCTGCAGCTAGCAGCACGGAGGCTCTGCCTGGCTCCCATATGCAGCAGTTGACGAGTGGGCAGCATGCCCTTAGTTGCCACCTGCAGCACTGGCCCTGTAGCTGGCCCCACCTGCTGTTGTGTGGACGCCCTGTCTGAGCTGCAGCGGGTAGCACTGATGTGAGACTGCCTCTGCCTGCAGGAACCCTGCCAAGATCAAGGACTGGATTGATGCAGTGTACCAGAAGAAGCGCTTTTACTCTGGGGAGGCTCTTTCACGGGTCAGCACTTCCTCCTTGCAGCCGGTGAGCAGGCTGGCTAATTGCAGCTCTGACGCTGCCTGAGCACATGCCCCTGTAGCGCTGTCTGAGCACATTCCCTCCTGAATGCTGCATTGGTGTGTGGGGCCCCTGGTTCTACTCATGGTGTGAAAAACTTCACCCTGATGAGAGGCAGCTGCGTAGCGCTGCCACTGCCTGGTTGCACATTGTGTGAGGGATGGGGTGGCAGCAGCATGTGTTCAACCAGCAGGCTCTTTAGCTTTGCTGCGCTGAGCGCCAATCCTGGGCTGGCGCAGCATGGGCAGGCCAGATCTGCCTCTGCCTGACCAGTGTGGTGCCGGTGCGCATCGCGCTGTCTTCATGGCATGCCGTCCAGAGCGCTGCTTGACCCTGGCACTGCGTGGTTGATGAGGGTGTGCAAAGCTTGCAGAGGGTAGGTGCTGCCTGGCTGCACCACTGTCCACAGGCAGGTCGCCCAGCGCTGCCACTGCTTCTTGCCATTTCAGGGGGAATGCATGCACTGCGCTGCTGTCTCCTGCTCTGGGCACTGTACTGCAATCTTGCCAGTTCGAGCAACTGCTTGATGGCATGCCCTCAGCAGCGTGGGGCTGCCGGGATGCATTGCAGGCCCCTGGTGGGGCGCATGCTGTGCTTTGTATGTGATGTCAACTGCAGCAGTCCCCTGGCAGCAAACCCTCATTGGCATGTAGGCCACACAGAGATGCCACTCTGTTCATATCTTTCATGCTATGCCCTCTGCTGCTGCAGACCCCTTCTGTGAGGCGGACGTCGTCTGGGAGCTCTGATGTCATTGTGATGCCCATGTCCAGCGTGCTGGGAGGCACAAATTTCCGACTGCAGGTCAGTGCATTCAACACCACTCTTATTCTGCGCTGGGCTGCTTGAGGCATTGCTGGAGCTTTTAATCGATGCACATTGCAGCCCCGCTGCCACAGCCTATGTCCAAGCATGGAGATAAGCTCCTGCTGCAGGGTTATCATGCCCGTTCAATGGAGTGCTTGCCTACAGGTGTCACCAGGGCCAAGCGGAGTGCCTGACAGCACGAGCTCAGCAGCCTCCTCATCAAGGTCGGCCTGCATGGTTGTCTCAAGTTGTCCAGCCTCAGCTTTGCTGGCAGCCAAGTCAGCCAGCAGTGCTGCATGAGCCATGCCGAATGCATGGCGGTCTGGGTCTTACATATGCCTGCCAGCCTTGTACTGCAAGGGACCCACATGGCAGCAGGCGGTTTGCTGCAGGCGCATATCCCCAAATGTGTGCAGCCAAGAGTGCCGGCTGGTACAGGAGGCAGCAATGCTGCACACACCCTACGCAACGCATCAGCAGCATCAAGTCGCACAGCACCAAAGCTCAGTCGCCAGACCTGCAGCTAGAACTGCTTGCTTGTATGGGTTGGAACCCATGCCTGCGCCTGCCTGCAGGGCCAGTGTCCCCCCAGACAATCTGCTGAACTTTGACGGGCCGATTTCGCGCCCAGGGGGGCAGCACCAGCAGCTGGTCAGCATCCTGGACGAGTCCCCAGGCAGTGCCTATGGGCAGCCGCAGACCCAGCAGCAGCAGCCTACCTTTGCTGGCGGGTGGGATGCATTTGGCGAGGTGCCAAATCCCCCCCAGGCCCCAGCGCCGGCAGCTGTGGCGGCCCCGGCCAGCAGCAGTGCCTGGGCTGACTTTGGGGCAGATCCCTTTGGGCCGGCTAGCGGCCCAGCCTCTGGTGTACATGGGAGGGTGCCTGAGCAGCAGGCAGGGGCCAATGGATATGGAGGGCAGGGAGCAAGGACAGCTTTGCCAGCAGGGGCTCCTGCTGCTGGTCAGCCTGCTGCAGCGCAGGTGACAGCGGATGGTGGCGGCTGGCAGGCGTTTGATGCCCCGCAGGCCAATGGGACAGTCGCAGGGCCTGGCAGCGCTGCTGTAGGCCAGGAGCAGGGTGCGAGCCCGGCACCTATCCAGCAGAAGCAGCCAGAGCCACCCAAGAGGGTAGAGCTGCCTCTGGTGAGGGTCACAAGTTCCCCACAGTTCTGCTTTCTTGGCAGTCCCCTGAAGCCTTCTGAAAGATTCGGGAGCAGCTCCGACTCTGCAGCACCTGGGTGGCAGCAAGCCCACCCTGTCTGACGTCGGCAAGAATGCCTTGCAGTGGTAGCTGCAAGCCTTCAAAGCTGCTGCCGTCGCGCACTTGGCAGGGGTTTGGGCCTGTGGCGTCATGGCCACCTCTCATTTGCATGCAGGACTTGTTCGGGGAAATGCCGCCCAGCATGCCCCACCTGGGAGGCGGCGTGCAGTATGGGGGCCCGCACGGCATGATGGTTCCCCAGCAGCAGCCGAGCATGCCGCGCAATGGGCCTGTCCCGGCCTTCCCTGGTGCCCAGGCTGGTTTCATGCCCCAGCAGATGTTTGGCGGTTTTGGGCAGCCCAGCTTGGGGCTGCCCTCCTTTGCGCAAGCGCCACAGCAGCAGCAGGTGGCTGGGTATGGAGCCATGGGGGGTGCGGGCAGTGGCCCCTTTGGGGCCACAGCACCGCCTCAGGCATATCCCTCAGACGAACACCCCAGTGAGTGGGAACCTGCGCAGCGTTCTGGCAGCCCACTTCTCGTGGCAGCAAGCTCAGTCCCGCCTCTACCTAGGCAGATTGGATGAGACAGCTTGTGACTGGCAGCAATTCATCTGGCCGCATGCAGCATCGCCCTGCACCTGGACGCAGTCAGAGTTGCTTCCACCAAATGCTGTTGACTGGCTGCAGGAGAACAGACTGCTCCAGACCCGTTTTCAGGTTTGGTGCCCGGGTTCAGGGGAGCGCTCCCGCGGCAGCAGCATCCCCCTGCGGCGCCCTCTGCACAGCCTGCATGGCAGAGCAGCCAGCCCGCACGCTTTGGTGGTGGTGACCGCCATTCCTTCACTGGCTCGGGGTACAGCTCCAGCCAGCCTCAGCCGGTCAGCCAGACGCCCTCACGCCAGGGGAGCTTTGGATCTGGACAGGCCAGTCAACCGCTCAGCAACCAGGCTGCTGGCCCCAAGTCTGGCAACCCATTTGCTTGAGAAAGGCTCCTCATTGCGTACTCTAAAGCTCACCTTTTAATCTGAAAATCCTTAGGCACACGCGTTCACGCGGCTCGCAATGCCAGACGCAGGCTGAGAATGTCAGCCTGCGTGTGAGGTGTCGGGGGGTGATGGGGAGACAGTCTAATTCTGCCCAACACTAGGCGCTTTTCTCGGGACGACCCTGCGTTGCACGCTGGTGAGGTGTATTGCCAGTGCTGCAAGTCATTACAGCCCGGTGACACAATCGAGGAGGATACGGGCACTTTTTGGCCTGTCGCTTGGCGTGCTGTAGCATTTGTGACGCAGCAGTACATTACTGTGCTGTGGGAACGCAGTTGCGGCAATAGCGCCTGGAGATCTGCATGTCGAACGCAGGTCTGACAGCAAGCCTGTCTGCTTTTCTGCCCGGGCATGCTGCTGGGCTGCTAGTCCCAGAGGGGGGTGGACCGCTGACCTCAAAATCTTGTTGGGGAACATGCTTCCCCTTGCTTGGCACCCTGAAACCCCAAGCCGCAAAGAGGCAAAAGGATCTTCAGGTCAGGTCTCCATGCGCAGGGCTGTGTGCGCGCACGCCTCTGAGCATCTTTCCTGTATTGTGGGGCTGATGGGGAAAGGGCGCCGCTCATACAAACAGTGGTCATGTGAGGAGACGGCGGCGCTGCACAGGGGTGAGCTGCACCTGCCGAGCACAGAGCCGAATCTGTGCAGCCAGCTGAAGCTGAACAAAGCGGGCATGCTTTGTTTCTCTCATTCTGTAGTAGGCCCTGCTGGCCGCTCGTATTGTCCCTGCACAGTGATGCTTGTCTTGTGGGACAGCAGGACGCACAGACGTGCATTGCTCTGCTGCTGCCTGCTGACTCATGTGGGGCCCTGCTCAGCCCAGCAGGCAGCGCCCCATCAGCATCTGCTGCAGGGCAGTGTGCATGCATGCATGGCACAAGGTCGCCAGGCTCAGCCCATCAATGCCTGCTCATCTTGCCACAACCCAGCCTGAGGTTGCCCTCAAGTGTTGCATGACCAGATTCCCAGGGTCACCTAAAGCGATGTGTGGGGACGCTCCCTGTGCTTGATCTTTCAGGGGTGGAGCGGTACAACAAGCGCTGGATCGCAATCCTGACCGACCCAGAACTGGCACAAGTCCTGAGCGGGCGCGCGGCGGTGCAGCTGAAGGTGTGCAACAGCAGTCAGCCTGCCAGCTGCAGGTGCTTGTGTACCGGCGTGTGCGGACAGCTCTCCACACAAATATGTTGACATGAGGTCGGCAGAAACCTCCTGCCAGCTGCAGCTTCACATGGCCCGTCACCCACAAGATAAGCCGCCACGCACATGCATTTCTGCCCCCCAGCAGGTCCTCGTTGCAGCAGGTCTGCCAGCTCCAAGGTCACAGGTGGTGGCACCAGCAGATTCATCTCACCGTGCCCAGGATGATTTCACCGTGCACAAGCTTTCGGGTGCCTCGCAGGACAAGTGGCGCAACATCCAGAAGTGCGTGAAGCGCAGGAACATGCCCGGCCGGGAGGCCAGCCAGCCTTGCGCGGCGTCGATCACGTCCACGCAAGCAGGCAGCGCCAGGTGCCGTCATCTCTGCATCAGTTTGCCCGATCGACAGTGTGCAGTCGCCTGTGCCTGATAACCCTGAGACATACTGTCGGCGGCATATCATAAGAGCAGAGGCTGCCCACTCCTGCCCACTGCAGCTCCTTGCTTGACCTCCTGGTCGTTTTTGTACTGTGAGCCTGCATCTCCTCTCTGGCTGCCTGTGGCTCCCCACCGTCGTCTTTCGTCCACCTCCTCTGTGGCCCCTTGCCCGCCTCAGGCCTCTTGTGTGGGCCTTGTGCCTTCTTGACTGGTTCCCTGCTTTTCCTCTGCGTGCCTGCTTGTTTTGTGCCTGTCTGGCAGGTTCACTGCTGTGCTGGCCTCATGTAGCTGCCTGTGGCTCGCTCTCTGTGGCCTCCTGCCCTGCATCTACTGGCTGTCCCTGAGGAATGTGTGCAGTCGTAATCTACTGCATCTGCGCTTGTGCAGGGTGCCCTTCGCGTGCCGTGACATTGCTGCTGTGCTGGACCTCCTGCCTGAAGACAGCCACCTTCAGGTAGTGCTGCTGTTCTGCATGATGTTCACACTGCTTGCACAGGGGCCAAGCCCTACACCTCCGCTTCTGTCTCGGCTGGTGGCTGGGCTGCACCTGATAGTGCATGTTCTGGCATCCGTTCCTGCAAGCTGCTTCAGCACAACAACATGAAGCAACCCCAGGTGCTCCACTGAGCTGCTGTGCACCTGCCCATGCAGCAGCGAAGGTCAGGGAGGTTCACAGCTGCGCCACGCAAACGCTATGCAGGCAAGTGCGGGGCACATGTCACACTGGACCAGCTTGCTGGCCCATCAGGCCTCTTGCAATGCCGCACTGCCCCGGCAGGCGCCCAACACTTGCACCTGCAGCAGTAGTACATGCAGACGTGCTGCGATGCTGGCTGGCGTTCCCTGCTGCATCAGACATGACTGAAAGCTGCTCACAGGGTTCTTAGGTCGCTGGACGTACCCTTTCAACCCAACAATCTAGTAGCTGCAGGTTCTGTCAGCACTCAGGTGTTGGCGATCCCTGCGGAAACAGCACTCAAGAGCAACAGCGCCCACCTCAGAAGTATCTGCAGACTTTGTGCTGGCACTCACAATGGAGACTGTGTCTCTGCAGAGGCAGGGACTGTATGGTACAAGACACGCTGCGCGTCTCTGTCCCTGTCGACGCAGAGCAACTCCCCAGGGGAATGTTCCCCCGCATTCCTGCACACGCTCACTGTGCACAGTATCTTGTGCAGAGTCGGACTCTGCAAGTGGTGAGGAGGAGGCAGAGTCCAATGACGAGGACTTCCAGTGCAAGTACCAGGACGAGGAACCTGAGGGCAGCACTGCAGGGGAGGAGGAGCAGACCTTGTCTGAGAGCACGCATGCCCACAAGGTCCCACCGGTGTCGGCGTTGGCAGGCTCCCACACTGCTGCCCAGAGCCCGGGTGAGACAGGGAGACTAAGTGTGTCGGTCCAAAGGGGCGGGTCCTGGCTCCCGGTGTACACAAGTGATTCTTATGGGAAGAGCTGCTCGAGTTCACAGGCTCGTTGCAACAGGCACAGCCTTGACGACAGCTCCCACGCTGCCCTCTGCCTGTCTCCTCTCACAAGTATGACGACAGCTCCCACGCTGCCCTCTCCCTGTCTCCTCTCACAGGTATGACGACAGCTCCCACGCTGCCCTCTCCCTGTCCCCTCTCACATGTAGCACTGCCTGCTCTGTGTCGCTGACATGTGCTCTCCGTGCGGGGCGTCACCGTGTTGCCAAACTGTGACCACTGCACCCTTGGTGACGGCCTGACCTGCGTGTTCCTGGGTCCGCAGGGCTGTCCCTGCCCCAGCCTATGTCGGTGTCCAAGCGTCGCATCGTCACAGCCAGGGCAGGGTCCAGCCTGGGCCCTGCAGGCACACAGCTGGGACTGGTGCCAGGCATGGCCATGATCGACACCCTGGACAGCGGCGACTCTGAGCAGATCGTCCTGCCCGGCGCCTTCCAGACCGCGCCAGGGCAGCAGGTCAGTGGCAGCCACCTCCCTGCCTCTGCCCTAGCAATGCATGTCTCTGGCTGTGATGAGACGCTTGGCAGGCATCAGCTGCGGCAGGCAGAGAATGGCTGTTGAGGGGCGCCAGCAATTGGAGTGCTTCTGTCAGAAGGTGGCAGCCGCCAGCATGGGAGCTTGCAGTACCAACGCCAGCCTGACAGCTGTGGCATAGTGTTGGTTCCTGTACACCACGTCAAATGTCAGTGTCACACTGCAGGTGGTGCTCTGCAGTGTGACCAGGAAGCCTGCCCCAGCTGGGTGCGTCAGTGTCAAATGTCGTCTGTGCCAGCCGCATCCAGCTGGCCTCCCTGCCTGCAGGAGGGACCTGCTGCCCTGTGCATTACGCCGCAAGGCCTCCCGCAGGAGGTTGTCCTTCATGCCCCCCAGCTGCAGCACCCGCAGTTCTCTGCTGAGCTGCTGCAAGCGCTGATGCGCAGCCCTGGCGCGCACCTGGGCACGCTGTGTGGTGCACTGCCGGTGCACCACCACCAGTCCCAGCAGCAGCAGCTCTGGAGGGACCCGGGAAGCGCGGGCACTGTGATGGCCCCGGCGCTGCCGCTGGGCCTTGAGGGCGCAGCAATGGCTTGTGCCCCGCCTGCAAGGTGCCGCCCACAGCAGGCGACTGTCTCTGTCTGTCTCTTGCCTGCTGTTTTGAGGCGCAGCGATGACTCGACCCCCGCCTGACAGCACTGCCCACAGCAGGCACTGGAGTGTGTCCCTGGCTGTGTGTGTTTTTGGGCAGAGGGGCGCTTGCGTTGCCAGGCTGCTGCCAGCAGTTTTATCGAGGAGCGGCCTGTAGCCCGATTCCTGCCTCCGTTGCTGTGGTTCCCCTGAGCCTGTAAGGGTGCCACTGCAGCGCCTTGTCTGTCACGGACCCCAGGCCCTCCCGTGTGGCCCAGCCTGCCCAGCAACTGCAAGGCCAAATCCTGAGTCAGCAGCCTTCTACTTCTTTACATCGTGTCTGAGTGAGCCTAAGGCGTCCAGGTGCTTTGCAGCCGGGTCACAGTGCCCTCAGCTTGGGGCCTGTTGTGGGGCTTCGCACTGTAGCACTGTTGCGCCTGCACAGCTTGCCACACCTGTGCGGACGCTCCTGCAGGCCTGTGTCCATGTCAGGCCCCCGGTCGGCTGCTGTTGGTCCTGAGCTGCCACCAGCTGTCTCTTGCGCCCAGAGCCCTAGCCTGCTGCAGGTCTTTGTCCAGGTGCAGGGTCCTGGCTCAGGCAGCCCCTGTCGAGTGGCCATCAGCTGTCGTTACTCACAGAGATTGAACAGGCTGGAGCCTGCTGCAGGCATCTGTCCCCACAGGGCCCCTGGCTCTCAGCAGTCCCAGTCAATCTGTCATCTGTCGATGTGTGCGGTCCTGGTCTAAGTCCGGTCTCAAGTCTTGTCATCTCGTCCAGTCTCGAAGCCCTGTCCTGTCCCCTGTCGATGCCTTTGGTGAGGCATGTGCACAGCAAGACGCCTTGCCAAGCGCGTAGACCGCTCGCGCTGTCAGGCTGTGTTGTTGCTGAAGAGCCGCAGTCTGCCATGCTTGCACTGCCTGCTGCTGTGTTCCTGGTCAAGCTCCTGCTTTGGGGTTGCAATGTGCATCCCACCCTGCCTTCAGCCGTCATGTGTGCACGCTGCAGCTTCAGACGCCTTCACGCCCGATGCAGGCACCTCAGGGAGGCGTGGGGTCACTGCGCTGGCAGTCTGGATCGCCGTCTCACCCTGGTCGCAGCTGTCCTGCGGCGCAGCTGCCTTCCCTTGCTGGGCATGCCTGGTCAGGCGGCCCACTCCCCAGTCTCTTTTGATGGACAGTGTGGAAGTCAATCCTGCAAGCTACACTAGAGCTGGTGCTGCTGGCTGGGAATTCCTGGCCAGCTGCTCGTGTCCCCGGTGTGTTTATCCCATGTACAGTCTAGGGCCATCAGATCCTCATCCTCCGCCCGAAGTGTGTCTCCCGCAGCTCTAGCCTGTCTTGATGTTCGTCAACTGTCTCCAAACCTATCGGGTTACAGCCGCATCGCGCTCAGCTCCCCCTTATTTAGATGTATTGAGATGCTCTGCTCGAGTCTGTGGGCTCCAGCATTGGTACCAAGTGATGGGGCCTCTTTTCCTTTTCATTGCCTTGACTTTGTGACCACCTGGATCTGAATGTCAATTGCTGCTTACTGGACAAGCTAGCACCGCCAAGCAATGTTCAAAAAGCACACAATCAAGCCTGCCACATGTTTCAAAGCACTTCCATTCATCCATAGACAGGGAAATTTGGCGGTTTTTCCCTGCAAGCCATGCAGAGGATATCGTTTGTCATTCAGCCAAACGGGAAGCAGGGTCAGGGCCAGGCTGGTGCATGCAACAGTCCACAGACAGATGGCAGGCAAGACCAGCATGCATTGACGGCATTACATGGCCTGCTCAGCAAGTCAGTATTGGCATGGCCAGCTCACCACTGCGTTGCTCGCGTGTGTGAGTTGAAGTAATACCTTTCCTGCTTCTCGTCTGCAGTGCGGTACTCCACCCACCCATCGGGGCCATACACAGGGAAGCCGTTGTGAGCCCACACCTGCATGGGCAAGCCCTCAAGGATGAAGCCAGTAGTGGGTGCTGTGCACGCATACCCCAAGGCCCTCATGGGCCAGACTGAGTGTCAGAGCAGCCCTCCATGGCCCTGATGCAGCAGCAAGTCGCCTGCTGTGCAGGCCTCAAAGCTGCTCACAGGGCTGCCCCACGCTGCAGAGCATGTGCAGCAGGCCCCTGCTGCATAGATAGCAAGCCTGCAGCACCACTGCTTGCACTGCACAGCAGGCGCCTTGAGCCCCTGCTGAAGCAGGCAGGGCCGTGGCAGGAGGCTGCAGCAGCTGTCCTGCCTGCCTACCTGCAGCAGGTGCACAATGCACGGAAAGCAGCAGCAGGCGCAGCAGTTGCCACCACACGGACTTGCTGCAAGAGACAGGTACACCAGGGCGCACCTCGTGGCTCATGCCAGGAGGCGGCAGCTGCTGGCCTGCCTGTGGAGGGTACTGTTGCTGCACAGGGAGGCCCTGCTGGTGCTGGCTGTACTGTCCAGCACCGGCAGGGCCTGCTCTATAGGCAGGAGGGCCGTTCTGCCAGGCAGACCCCTGGAACTGTGGGCCAGGATCCTGGAAGTCCGGCCGCCCGTTGTAGCCCTGCCAGGGAGGAGGGGGCCAGTGAGTAGGGAGGAGTGTTCTGCACTGCAGCCACCTGGGGACGCAGCTGTGCTTAGGGTGCCGGACGCAGGTTGTGCGGTGCATGCCTTCAGAGCTGCCTAGCAGCCCCAGTCAGCGATGCCCCACAACTGACACCGGCAAGCTGTGTCGTTGCATCACGCGCTGCGGCAAGGATGGGCACAGCCACCCGCTTGGGGACAGGCACCCCAGCAGAGCATGGCGCAGCCCGTAGCATGCAGCTGCAGTCATGCAGGCATGCTCGCTGCACACCCCTGTGAGAGGCCAAGCACGGCTTCAGTCAGCAGCATGCAGCCACTGATGTGTAGTTGGTCTCACCCCGCCCCTGCCCCCGTGGAACCCTATACCCTGCGGGGGGTACCCCCCCTTGCCACCGCCCGGGAAGCCTTGGTCATACCCCTGAGGCCCGCCCTCTGCTCCTCCAGGGCCTCCCCCGGGCCTGGGGGGTAACTGCCTCAGCTCATGGTCACCTGTACAGCATGAAGGCGAGGGTGGGGAGCAGGTCTGACTGGTGGCCAGGTGCAGGCTCATCACATGTTGCACCTCTCTCTGTGCCCAGCCGCAACAGTGAGACCTGCAGCATGGTGGGCAGGGCACTGCTTCCCATGCAGGGGTGCAGCCAGGCTCAAGGCCCAGCTGCAACACTGTGTCTCCACACACACAGTGTGGCAGTGGGGCAGCTGTCTCATCCCGTGGCCACCTGCACAGCATGCTGAGCGGCGTGTGGGCCCCAATGTGCCTGCAGAGGCTGAGCCGCTTTGTCTTGACGATGGGCAGCTGACAGAGCCGGCAAAGTTTGCAGCCACAACAGGGAGCACACCTTGCAGTAGAGGCATGCCAGCTCAGAGGAGAGCTGTTGCCAGTAGGACAGGCAGGCTGCTCACCGTGCGCAAAGTTGCACCTATCGCCAAACTTACAATGCCCGGCCTTCCACCTGCAAGGCGGTGGGACTGTTGTCAAATCAGCAAAGCAGGGCTGTGGGTCTTGCTCTGTGACGGTCCTCCAAGCTCACTAGCAGCAGGGAGAGCGAGCACTGGAGAGGCCATGCTGCAATTCGGTCCATCTCCCCAGCCAACTGCACGGGAGGCAACAGGGAGAACCGTGTACAGCGCCTAGGATGCAGCCTGGAGCTGCCTCATGCATGCTGAAGAGGCAGCTAACCAAGTCAGGTAGCCCCGTGCACCCTCAAGTCGGGAGAGCAGTGTTCTGCTGAGGTGGTCAGCAAGCATGCTTGCAGGACAGCATTGCAGCTAATCAGCCTTCCCTGGGCCCTTCCTGATGCACACTACAACCTCCAGATCCGGCAATGGCAAGATCAGCACGCGTCCAGGACTGTGCCTCTTACCGCATGCAGATCTTGGTTTTGGCATTCTCTGATGTGCCCCTGAAGCCAGGTCTCTCTGCCATCGCGCATGTGGGCCAAGATTTGCTGTTTGACTACTAGAACTTTGACCTCATGGTAGGGGCATTCCTTCCGTGTCAGAGCCTCGGAGTGGCCTGCAGGAAGCCCTGTGGCCAGGTGAATTGAGATGGTTCAGCATCAGTGCTGTCCCTCGGACCAGATGCTGGCCACCATCTGAACACAGTTGTAATGGCATCAGCTAGCGTGCACACAGCAGATGTGAGGCCCCTGTCTCCATCAGAATGCACTGCCGTGTTGCTGGCAGTACAGCCTGTGAACAGGCGCTTCAACACAGCAGTGCGTGCCCAAGCTGCTCATGTCAGTGCATGCGTACAACTCAGATGAGGGCAGCATGGAGGCGTTCCATCAGCAGCTGAAGCTCGCGCTGAGCATCTTGGTCTCCAAGATCAAGCCAGGCAGCTGCAGCCAGGTCAATGTGCTGGCTGTGCTGCTTGGTGGGCTTACAGGAAGGGTCTCAGGAAAAAGTGTTTCAGGCCCTAGACCGCATTCCAGGTGGCAGGAATGCAAACCCGAAATCAGCAAAGTGGCAGCACTGACCCAAGTTGCTGGGATGCTGCATCCTTCTGGTCACCTGAGGCACATGCCTGCAGAGACTGGTGGCTGCTCCAGGTACAAGAAGCTCGCACTAGATGACGGATCTGCTGCGCTGTGAAGGCCAATGCCAACCATGGCAAGACTTTGACTGCCTGTCTGACCCCTCAGGCAAAGGGCAGAACGCTTCTCTTTTCTGTAACTGTATGCAATGCAGGACCATAAGGCAATGGCTGGGGCCTCTGTCTCAGCATGAGACACCTCAGCAGGTACACCAGCTGCAGGTGGTGCTGGTGTCCGGAACAACCGCAGCAAAGCTATGCCTGCCTTGAGGCCTGGCTGCAATGCAGCGCCATCTTTGTCCCATTCTTGTCAAGCTGAACTTTCTTTGGGCTTTGCAAGCAACAGGGCAGGTGGGGCAGGTCACTGTCTGTCTCTCAGTCTGGTCAACTCAGTGCAAAATGTTCATCTTCTGGGCAGGTTACTACTGTAGGGTCACGTTCATTTGCTCTTGCCCTTCGAGAGGACAGCCTCGGCAAAAGTGGCAGCACTCTCATCGTCCTCCTGCACCAGATAACTTCCAGGAATCAGCAGCTGCATGGTGCACTGAGAGGCCAGGCGCAAGGCATGGGCACCAGTCTGACCAATCAAGCAGCGCCTCACTTCAAATGTGAAGGTGATTGCCCCATTGTCAACAGCTGTGACCTGCAGGGAGGTCAAGCGGAATTTTGAGTGTGTACTGAGTGGGCGTGCTGGGCTGATACACATCTTGCTGGAAGGAGTAGCATCAGTGAGTCTGAGGCACAGCTGTCTGCAAGAAACACCTTGGCCTTGCCCATGGTGGCGAAGGCAGCAGTCTCAGCCTGTCCTGCAGTCAGGCAGCCATCTGAGTGAGTGGCGTCCACATGGGGCTGAATCTAACTTTGGTGAGGCAATGCCCCACCTGGCTGGTCAGGGGCAGCCTCCTCGTCTGGTGCAGCCTGCACACACCAGGCACATGCTGATCAGCCAGCGTCTGGGCAGCCTTCCGCATGTCAAGCTCACACTGAGGGACCGCACCTCTGCCTCTGGTGCGCTGGGCTTGCCATTTTGAGCAATGGGCTCGGCTGGCACCTGCTCAGCTGGCGGCTCCTCGTGCAGCACAGCTCCTTGAGCCTGCATGCACAGGGAGCGTGATCCACATGTTGCAGCTGAGGTTCTGTGGCCCAGCAGTGGTGATCACCCCCCTGAAGGGCAAGAGCAGCTTGCAAGGCAGCGTTCTCGGCAGAGAGGCATGGAATGGCAGCAATCAGGCAGCATCTGGAGGCGTTCCACATGCCTTTATCAAGGCACCTCCTGCCGTGATGCTGGCAGGCCACTTGCGCCTCTGGGAGTCACTGAATACACCCTGCCTGCTCCCATTGGCAGCAGGTGCCTGTGCTGCAGTCACTGTCACGCAAAGCACCGGACGGGTCACAAGGCCAGACGCCTTGAAAGGCACACAGGTCGGCAAGGAGGTGTTGCAGGCATGAAAGCATCGGGCATCGCTGCAGCAGCCAGGGGGCCTTGCCGACGACAAGCCCACCTGCTCCTGTGGGGCAGCATCCCCGGCAGGGAAGCTGTCCAGCTCCAAGTCAGCCGCAATCTGGCTGTCAGGCTCGTCAGGCACGTGCTCTAAGGCTGCAGCAGGCTGCGGGGGCCTGTCCAGCACTGCTGGCGTCACCCTGGTCTCAGTGTCTGGGTTGTTGAAGGTACACTTGAGCTCCAGGTGGCCTGCACCATTGCTGGGCACCTGCACAGCAACAGGCCAGGTGTGGGGATGGGGGCATGTGGTCGTCCAGGCAGTGGGCGGGCAGCCTCCAGGGCCACTTCCAGGGCTCCTCTGTCAATCAGAACCTCATGAAGCCTGCGGCAGCTGAGGGGAGACAGCCCTGCAGCTGCCTGTGCAGCTGCCACGCCAACCCCTCATCATGTCCAGCACCCTCCACACTCAGAAGGTGTCTGACCTTTATGCTCCTGTTGATGCCTCCTTCCCAAAAGACGCTGTCGTCGCCATGAACGATCACCAGCTGCAGGACAGCGGGCCAGGGGGGTCAGAGTGGGCACCATGTCAGCCACTGGGGTCCATCTTTGGCAAAGTTGCATCTGGCAGACTTGGCAAGAGACGGCGCTGTTGTCCAGGCCGGCAGACTACAGGCCCCCGCGTGAACAGCAGTTTGGGTCGTGCTTGGCATCTAGAGGATTGAGGCTGCATGCGCATGAGATGGGTGCGTGAACGTGGCTGGCGGCGTGGCACTGAGCAAGCTCCAGGGGCAGTGTCAAATTTAGCACAGAGGCATACAACTGGGATCAAAAGAAGAACCTTCGCATGGCCCTGACCTTGAAGTCCACCTGCCCAGGCGGCAGCTCCAAGTCCAGCTGCCAGTTGTGCCCCTCAGACCACTGCAGCTCCTGAGCATCTGTGACCTCCCAGTGGCCCAGGGCTCCAACCTCCCCAACTGCCTTGACTCTGTCTCCAAATGCCAGCTGACAATCTGACAGCAGGATAGTGGTGGCTATGCCCTTCTCTGTGTCAACCTCAGCAGCAGCTGCTGCCGCCACCCTCAGGGACCTTGCCCTGCGTGAGTAGACAACCTGGTGCCCACGTGAGCATACCTGCATGTATGTACTTGGATGATTCCTAGGAGCACCCTGGATTCAGCATTCAGCAGCCTGGAGGACGGCGTACCTGCTCTTTGCAGGGCACATAGGCGGGGACCAGACCTGCAGGCAGGAAACTTGCAATCCAATCAGACTTTCCATTCTGAGTGCCAACATGCCACTGCGCCTCGTTCAAGTCGCTGCCTGCCGCACAAACCTGCTGCTCTGGGCCTCGCAGAAATGCAACTTCTAGCAGCAAAGCGCAGCACATGCTGCTGACGACATCCAGATGCCGCAAGCCTGACCATTGCTCCCACACAGTCCGTGCAGTGTCACAGATTTCGTTTTATTCATTTAGTTTGGTGGGCATGAGCAGTCAAAGCTGCCTCTTCACTGTGTACTCCTCAAGATCAGAATCATCGTAGGACTCGCTGCTACTGGGCTGAACCTGCAGCAGATGCACATGGCTTGCACTCAGCCACTGCTGCGCCAGGGCATGACACAACATATCAACCAGAGAACAGGCATCACCTTTCTACGCTTCTTGCCTGAGGTGCGCCCCTTGGCAGCGCTGCGGCCATGAGCACGGCCTCTCGCAGAGGATGCCGCTGCACCTCTGCCACGCCTCTTGCCAGAGGCACCTGCACCAGCATTGCCATTGCAGCACTGCCTTGTGCTAAGGCGTGCACACTTAGCTGCTTCTGTTGACAAGCTGGTCAGAGTGCTGCAGTCCATGGATCAAGGTGTTGTGTGCGGCAGTCCAGCAGCCTCAGCACCACAACAAGACGACAGCCTACCTCCTGCAGGAGCAGGGTGTGTCTCCACTTGCATGAACAGCTGCATGGGGGCTTCTGAGCGCGACTCTCGACCAGGCGACTCTTGGGTCTCATCTTCAACTCCCTCTGCAGCTTGCTCCAGTCGCCCAGAGTCCTGGCTGAGGAATTTGTGATACACCTGCAGTCTAGGTGGCACTGCATCAGCCTGTGAGTCGGCACTGGGCGTGCACCATACTGCAGCAAGCAGTCAGGGTCTGACAAGGCTACATGCCTGTCCAGTGTGGCCAGCTGGCAGCTATTGGTGCAGCTTCCCCTCGTGGTTGAACTGCCTGGCCACCCAAGGATCTTTGGCATGTGACTCCCAGGCGGCCAGCACAGCAGGACTGCAGCAGTACCTTGTACTGCTTCCTGGCCTGCTGCACATCCTCAAGGCCTGACAGGCCCAGCTCGTGCAAAAGAAAGGTGCCACCCTCCTCAGGGGACAACCTCACGTTCTCCTCCTGCAGCAGCAGCACACGCCAGTTGTGCCCTGCCAGACAGGTCAGCCAGCAAATGCGGCAGCGTGGTGCGGCAGATGGGGACTCAGCCACAGCACCCTGATGTGGCCTCCTGAGGCGTCCCTGAGCTTGAAATCCTGAGCTGCAGAGCCTCTGAGCTCCAGGGATGCTACAGCGGCATGTTGCCCATGGAAGTCATGCCACACTGACTGCCAGCAACCTTGCAGCAGGATCCTGTACTTGGGCTGCAGGCCACCATTTCAGAAACACCATAATGGCATCCACCAAGCCAGGTCCTGAATGCAACACTGCCCAGTCCCAGGGGCATTGACACCTGACTGCTGACATGCGTTGCAGATGAGCCAACCATGCATGTGCAAGCCAGCAAAGCAGGACAGCGCACGCATGCACACCTGTTTCCTGCGGTCAGCCTTGTCTGGGAGGTAGTGTGCCAGGCGAACATCTGAGATAGCATAAGTGAATTTCAGGAACTGCTTCAGCATAAGCAGCATGGTCAGCGCCACTGAGGCCTTGCAGGCAGCCTTCAAGGTATCAGCGAGTGAAGCCTGCAGGCATGCAATGGGTTTGCCTGGTTTTTGTGTGAGCCAGCAGTGTCTTGGAGGCTGCCTCACCCAGATCTCTGCTTGGACAACTTTGACAGATGCCGTGGAGTGCGCGGCAAGGATTTGTTCTGGGTTTCAGGAGTTGCGAAGCTGAGGTGTCCTCAGCATGGACAGCTTTGGGGGTGGCAAGAGGCCTCAGTAAAGCAGGCAGAGCAGCAGAACAGTCCCCTGCCTCTACGGGGTACCATGCTGTGAGCGCACCTGTGTGGCTGACTGGCAGCTCCCACACGCAGCAGGACTCTGAGACGATGGAACTGAACTACACAGCCGACGGGCGGCTGCTCTGGTTGGTGCCAGCTGTGGTCCAACCCAGCACACACAGGGACCACATCGGGGGGCCCTCACTCTTCCTGGCGAGCTGCTGCTTAAGCGGCCCAGCTCCAGCCCGTGATCCCCACAGCAAGCCAGGCAAGACGGCCAGCTCACCTGCTGTCTGGGGTGCCCAGCTGCAGCACTGTCAAGTGCCAGCTGGAGGGCTGTCTGGACGGCATCACCACGCCTGCTGATGAGGCTGTTGACACTGTGCAGCACATAGCAGACCTCATCACCCCTCTTGTAGGGCAGGTTGGCTGCCACGTGGGTGCACATGGCAAGCAGCCTGCACAAAGAGGGGTGCTGGCTGGCTGGAGGGTGCGCAAGGGGGACACACACCAGCTGCTGCCTTCTTGCATCATCTGTTGCAGCTGAGCAGCACTAAACGTACAGGTCTTGAACAGCAATCTGGCAGACTCTGTCAGTTGCTCGGTTGGCAAACCACACAGCAGCTGAGCACAGAGCTTGTGAGCAGCAGAGCCTGGCAGGTCGCTGCCGCTCTGACGCAGGCGTCAGTCTGAGAGCTAGTGATTAGCCACGACTGCATGCCGCTGACCTGGTGTCGCTGCGAGAGGCGCCGCTGGTGTTGAGGTCAGAGGCAGCAGTGAAGGGGTGCAGCAGGGCCTTCAGGAATGAGATCTTGAGGTTTCGGTCCGGCTGCACCAAGCTGCTGTACAGGGACTTGAAGCCAAGAATGACCTCCTGAGAAGCGCCTGCAGGGACAAGCAGAACTGTGTGAATGGGTGTTGGCAGCTGAACACTACACACCTGAGTCGCTTGAAGGTGCTGCTGTGCATGCCCTACATTCCCCAGCAAAGAGCAGAGGATGCTGCTCCAGCAGTGGCAGTGCACCGCCCACGATGCAGCAGGCAAAGCAGAGTGCTGATCCTGGCGTGCAGCAGTGCTGCGTCGCTCACCTGCCCTTGGCGCAGGGCGGGCCTCAGGATGCCAGGCGCTGTGCAGAGCGGCGTGGAAGTTTGCAGCTGCCATCAGGTTGTCTGGCAGCCCAATCTTGGCTCGCACGTTGCTGTGCTTGGCGACCAGGCCCCGCAAGACAAACAAGGCCCGCTCGGATACCTGCCTGCACGGCCAGCAAGGACTCCGCTTAGAGGACACCAAGTAGCAGAAGCGATGCACTTGCAGATTGAGGCACTGGCAGTGTGCTGGCATCTGATGAAGCAATCACTGGCGTCCACATTCAGGTGACAACTGCTACACAAGCAACTCGCGGAAACAGCTCTCTGCATGGGTGCCTCACCTGTTGGGGTCTGTGGTCAACACAACCAGCACCTGGACAGCCTTGAAGGGCGGCGTGATGCCGCTGTGCTGGACTGCCTCGACAACCTCAAGCGCTCGCCATCTCACCTGCATAACAAGCATGTGGAGCCCTGCGCTGCCAGGACCAACAGCACGTTGGGCCTCACAACACAGGCCGCCTGCTCAGTAGAGCAGCCACTGGGCAAAGACTGACATTTGTCACCTCCTCAGGTGCAGAGCAGGTGCACTGTGCGTGCTCGGCGTGGCTAGGTGCAATGGCCAACTACTCATACATGCTCTGCAGAGCAGCAGACACCACCTGTGCGCCGGCAAAGTCAGAAGCCTTCTGGACAGGGGTGGTCCCTGTGGACTGGCTCCGGGTGGCATCAAGTGCCAGAGCAGCAACAGAATCCCAGCACTCCTGCAGCAATGCAGGCAAAGTTTGTCAGTGCTTGCCAGAGGCCAGCATGTCTTTTGCAAGACATGGCACATACCAAAGGCAACTTCACCTGCACGAAGCCTGAGCTGATGTTGAGACTGCTGTTGACCGCCCCATTTGCAGGAGCATTGACAGTCCCCAAGGACTGCTCCCCTGCATCCTCCTGCTTCACTTGCAGGGCCACCTCGTCAGCCTGTAAGGACAGCAAGGACTTTTGCAAAGCCTTCACAAAGTGGAGAGGATCACTTAAAGCACCTCCCCATCCAAATTGCATGGGAATGTGCCATGATGCTCTTGGTGGGCAGCGGCATGCACATCAGGTTTCCAGAAGCTGTCCTGCTGAGGCTGTCTGCATGCCAACAGTCCACATGCATGCCCACAAATTTGCTGATGCAGCAGCTAGGCTGAGACTGGTGGCCATCCTGGGCGTGAGTGGCGGGGGAGATTGGGGGCAGCACCTGCTGTCCCTGAGCAATGGGCCCTGTTTCCAGAGATGGTGGGGCTGAGGTCAGTGAGACAGTGGCTGCACCTGGATGAGGTTCAGAAGGTTGCTCAGAGCCCGCAGCTTGAGCAGCGCGGGCATAGTGGGGCTGAGGGCCTGCTGCATGATCTGCTGCACAGCAGGGTCCATCACCAAGTCAGGCCGTGCATTGAAGAGCAGCCCCATGGCCTCCAGAGCCCGCTCCTGCACCTTGATGCCACCTGCAGGCCAGCCAGAAGCAATGACATTAGGTGCTGGTGAGATGGTAGCTGCAAGGCAGGCTGTGCTGCGTGCACAGTTGGTGCCTGCAGAGCACCAGCCGGCTGCGGTGCTGCCACCTTGTTGCAATTGTTTTCAGTTAGCACGACCCCAAGAGGAGCATCCAGGGCACAGCCCTGCATTTTGAAGCCGCCTGCAGGGCAGCAGGCAGCCCTGGCTGCCACTGCTACTGGAGGTGCTGTATGCAGCTGGCGGCTGCAGCTGCAGGCACTACGGTGTCAAGGTTTTGTGCGCTAAACAAAGCGCAACCAGGACTCTTCAGTATGCTTATGTGAGTGCAGACTGGGAGCCAGATGTAAGTTGACAGGACTTACTGTTCTCGTTGTTGTACACCTGCACCAGGAGATTCAGGAAGTCTGACAGCTTTGTGATGTGGCCATCCTGTGATGCCGTGGCCTCCACAAGGTCAGCTGCACAGTGCAGCAGGTTGCCCACCACGCACAGCATCCTGCAGCCAGCCAGGAGGGTTATTCAGGGGTTGAGCGACCAAGATCCCGCAAAGCCAGCTACTTGTAAGTGCCAGGGACACGCACAGGCAAACGTAAACGGGGGACGTGGCCACCAGGTAGCTGCCTGAAAGCGCATCTGCTGCACTCAGTGTGCGCCCATTGGTCCTCTGATGACAGGGCAAGGCAGTTAGTTCCATACTGCAGCATGTAGTCACACAAAATGAAAGGCAATCACCGCCCGCAGTGAGGCAGAAGAGAAGCCCAGCAGCTGCTGCAGACCCGAATCTTGACTGAGCCCACCTGCAGGTGGCGTCTTGCAACTGCCCTCGTGAGCCCGGCTCCATTTGCACCAGCGTGTTGGTGTAACGCTGAACAAGCGAGGCCAGCTGGGTGGCAGCAGCGGGCACCAACTTGGCTAGAACACTCATCGTATGCGAGGATGCTGTCACCACCTGCAAGCACAAGATCAGTTTGAGAGCAGAGGTGGTCGTACCACTTGCGGCGCCTACGCCATGTCAAAATCAGAGCTGCTGATGCCATCTTCAGGGCACAAAATACAGGCACATCTTTGATCAGGCAGACCGTCATTGCAGCCTGCAGACTGATGCAGCCTGCAGGACTCCAGTGCTGCGTCGTCTGAACAACTACCAAAGCAGCAGAGGCCCCATAAGCAAAGCCTGCTCACCTGTGTGTGCACCACAGGGACCTTCAGATTGAGCTGCCCTGCACTAGCCTGAACCCAACAAGCAGCTGCTCATCCACTATCCCCTCAACCCCTACCTCAACCCCTGCCAAAGCCTCAGAAAGAGGTCATACAAAGCCGGCGCGCTGATCATATATGTGGAAGTGGCCTTTGCCCTGAAAGTCTCAAGATCAGTTTGCGCGCATGACGCCATGCACCTCAGCAACCCATCCAAGCAACAGCAGCTTCAATTTCCAACAGAGGATGAAGTAGCCTCCCCCCATTGACAAAGCTTGCCTGAAGCAGGCACACCAATGAGCCACCTGAGCAACATGACCTTGTTCCATAGCACACACTGTAGGGGCCTCTCCTTCAAGCACCGAGGGGAGCTTGCCTGCACAAAGCTGTGCGCCAAGATCAGGTGGTCCAGGTCCTGAGTCAGCTGCTGAGCCAGGGGTTCCTCCAGCTTCCCGCAGCGTGCCAGGCACGACTTCAGCACTGCCAGAATGCACATCAGCTGCGCCGCGTTATGCCGCTGGGTGTCTTCTGACTTCTGTGCTGTTGTGTCGCATTTAAGATGAGGCGCCATGCAGCGCATGAAGCGAGCAGGATCCTTGGCTGGCCGGCAAAGGTCTGGGTCCACCGTGCACAGCGCATGCAGCGCCTGCACAGCAGCAGATGGCCACAGGTTGGAATTGGCATGCTCAAGGCAACACCTGATGCCAGACCTGGGATGGCTGGCAGGCCACAGCCGGGGCCATTGTTGCTCTGGTGGTTGGTGCCTTTGAGCCTCCCATGTGGACACTAGAGACAAAGGGCAGGGCTGCAGAGCAGGCTCTGAGCATGTGAGACAGGCAGATTGTGACTGGGTGCATGTTGAGGATGCAAGACAGAATGGCCACACACATAAGGCGTGGCGGCTGAGAGCAATCTGCCAGGACGGCAGCCGCTGCCTGGGGTGCGCATGTCTGCAAAGCCACAGGCACGGCAGGTTCACAGGGCTGGGCCAGGGGCTCACCATGAGGTATGATAGCATCAGAGCGTCTGCCCCTGAGCTGTCTGCCGCCAAGAACCCCTCCAGCAGAGCATCTGCCAGGCTGGTTGCTGCCTTGCCTCTGCTGCCCTCCAGCTCCATTGCCTGCTGCAGGGCCATGATGAGCTGATTGCTGCTCTTGAGGGGCAAGCTCGCGATGCGGGCCCCTCCGGCCTGGTGCCACCCCCGGGCTGTCATGGCAAGCTGCTGTGCGCGCTGTGCAGCTGGGCCACCTGCAGAGCAGAAGACAACCACATCACGTCAACCTGTGGCCTCCAATTTTTCCAGGATGCGCTTATGCCCTCTTGCAGCAGCAGCAGCTGGCTCTTAGCTGCAGTGACGCCCACCTGGTGGGGTGCAAGACAAGCACTTATTTGCAGGGGGTGCCCAAGTGAGCTGTCCAGGCCAGCCAGAGGCTGCAGAGCATCTTGATAGATGCTGTGCAGCTAACTCGATGAGGCCAGCCAGAGACTGTGGGAAACCCCAGCTGGGTGCTTGTCAATGAGGTGCAGGTAGCAGGGTGCAGCTGGCCTTCTGGGGCCCGAGCCCTGCTCCCCTAGTCTCAAGCCTGTGCGTGACAGTGCTCACATTGGCAAAGCGCGCAGGCATTCTACAGCTGACCTGCGGAGGCCAGCCAGAGATTGTGGAACCCTTTCGTAACCAGCTTTCTGATGGAGTCCTCGCTGCTGTTGACCAAGCCCAGGAGCTGCACGCAGGCGTCGATGGCGTGCGTGAAGCCAGGCTGCTTAATGCACTGCCACAGGATAGTGATGGCACGCTTTTTCACGCTGGTGCCAACATCCCTGATAGCCTGGCTGATGATGTCATAGTATTGCTCTGCCAGGCTGCCATCGCTGCTGATGTGCCTGCCCAGCAGCTCAACAGCAGCTTCCCTCACAGAGACAGCCTCATCCTGCAGTGGTCAAGCACAAATCTGAGAAAAAGGCGGGTGGTGTGCTTGGTAAGGCAAGGGGTGGGGATGGGTGAGGCAAGGGGTGGGATGGGCTGTGCTTCACCTCTGCAAGTAAAGCAGCGGAAACAAGCAGTGGCACAGGCTGAGCAGGCTCGTCTCGCACTTGTGAGTGCATGTATGACGGCTGCACAGGTGCAGGGGGGCTAGGCAGCATGCAGCCTGGGGTCCGCGCGTCTGCACCACGGGAAACTTCGGCCATCTCTACTGGCCTGGGTTCTTTGTGTCAGGCAGCGACACAAGGCCAGGGACAGCGAGTGGCGTGACCAAGTGCAAGCGTCCCACCTGCAGGGCAGAGCTGGTGCCCTGCACCACGGTGGGCACTGCCAGGAGGCGTGTGTCTGCCTCAATGACGGAGCCCAGCGCTCTGACAGCCTTGGCCCTGACTGGAGCAGAAGGCTCCTTGCTGACGCGGCTGGCATCCACAAGGCAGGTCAGCAGATTGGCCTTCCGGCGCCCCAGGGGCCCTTGGTGCACCAGATAGCGAGCCAGGCATGCCTCGTCCTCTGCAGCCAGCAATGCCAGAAGTATGTGCCTGATTGCTGGGCCTCACGGATGTCTGGTGAGCGGACAAGTCAGGGAGCTGGGCCTCTGCGGTCTGCAAGTTGGGCATTGATGTTGCGCAGGGGTGCGGGGCACTGCCTCCCGTGCAGCCGGCAACAGTCAAGGAACACACAGAACTGCTGTCGACAGCGAGGTGCACAGTCTTGCTCTGGCTGCACACCTGCTGGAAGAGCAGCATTGCAGTGAGCTGATGGCGCGGAGACTGCGGCACCAGCCGGGCATGCGCAGGGCGCCAACGGGCCTGCAGCTTGACCTCTTCTGCTGCACCTACCTCTGGTCACACTGCCAGGCTGCTATCCACAAATTGAAAATAAGACTAGGCACTGGAGATGCTTCTCCAGACTGGCTAATCTTGCCAGCATGAGGCACATGTGGCTCTTGCAGCATGAGCAAGCACCTGGATCATGGTCCTGCGACGTGGCGGTCTCCAGTGTCTCAGCTACCTGCCATGCAGCCGCGAGGGCTTCCTGCTCAGACGCTGGCCTCTGCTCTGCATCGTGACGGCCGGGGGGGCCCTCAGCAGCCATCCTGCACAGGATGAACCGTCTAGCAGCAGCATGTGCAGGTGACATCTGGGCCAGGCCCCCAGCAAAGCTGAGCAGCAGAAGCTGCTGCGTTGCTTGAGCTGGTTGCCCATCCGTCTGCTCCATCCCACCTGCGCACAGAGACAGGCTTGGCTTCACTCTCTTGCATCTGCTACCTTATGCTCTGAAGACTAGACATGGCAGCCTACAATCAGGCAGCTGGGCCTAAGCCCTCTCTGGATGAGAGTCATGTCAGCACACTCCGATCTCAAGGCGTGACTCAGGCAAGCTGCGCACCTTCAGTGCTCAGCAGCTTGATGAGCTCTGGCTCATCTGCCTCCACCAGGGCAGCGTCCCTGTACAGAGCTGCTGCAATGCTGCCAAACCCCTCCAGGGACATCTGCCTGATCCCTGCCTCTCCATGCTTGAGGCCTCTGCTGCCGTGCATCACCATCACGCAGCGACTGAGGAATGTGCTTGCTGCAGGCCAGGCTGGCAGGTTGAGGGTAGCCAGGACATCTGCAGGCCACAGGGTGAGGTCAGCTCATGGGGGATGAATCCCGCACAACGCCCCGTAGCTGTGAGCTTCACTTGGACTTGCCTGTCAGGAGCAACTCCAGGACGGCTTTGGGGTCCAAGTCACTGCTGCCTTTCTGGCTGCGTGCCACTGCAAACCTGCAGGACAGCAGACCGTCACCTTCAGCAGGACTATGAGGAGTGCCAAGGCACTGCACATGGCCTGTGCTCATCTGTACCTGTCAAATAAGCCTGCCCAAAAGTGATCTCCCACCACGAATGCAGGCCTGAGCAGGTCTGAGGATCCTGCCTCTGGAGAAGGCGTGGCTGGTAGTTGCACAGAAGCCTGCATTGCCACTGAATGAGTCTCACAACAGGCAGACAACCATGCAGCACGCTTAGTGGAGCATGCACTTGCTGGTACAGGCTTCCAGTGGGCCTCAGCAGTACTGACAAGCAAGGCCAAGCACCCAATGCCCACCTGCATCATCTGCAGTACCAGAGCTGACACACAGTGGATTGCTGAGCTGCTCTCATCGCCCACGGGGAAGGTCCTTGCAGTCTGCCTGGACACAATCACATTAGGCAGCACTGCATCCAGGACCTCCTGAATTAGGAATGTGCGCTGGTCCTGGGAGGATTGAGACACTGCCACCAGACAACCTACAGAGCAGATATTGCTGTGCTCAATCAGTTTCCTTCTCCATGTAGTTTGAACGCAAGTGTGGGAGACGAACTTGCTGAAACAGCAGCTGCAGGCAATGGTGAGCACAGCATCAGGGGAAGGTCAACACACCACCCAGCTGCAGCTGGGCAGTGCTGGGTGCCTTGGTGGCATTGCAGGCGTGTCCAAGTCTGTTGAGACGCAATGACCACAAGCCACCGTAGCTTTAATCTCAGCCCTGTGTCATCAGACGCGGCAGAGAGTGGGTGGTTCTTTGCTGGTCGGACTCACCAATGGCCTTCACATGAAGTGAAGGCAGGCACTGGACTGTCAGGGCCTGGCAGGCAGCTCTGAGCAGGCGGGCGCTGGCGCCAGCCTGCACATGCACAGCCCCGAAGAGGCCAGCCAGCAACTGCAGCACAGCCTCCAAGCGACTGCTGACTCTGTGAACAGCCTCTGGCACGCTGCAGGCGCAGGATCTTGCTCGCAGCAACTCTTGCTTGGGGGAAGGGTCTACTTCAGCAGCGATGTTGTGTCAGAGGCTGCAGGGTGCTTCACATGTGCAATGCGCGCTGCCTCAACAGCTGTCCAGCAGCTCAGCACATGCAAAGCAGATATACAGTGCACAGCGCGGAGTGAATCTTGAGCTGATGAACTACCTGTCCTTCAGCTTTTTGGTCATCTTGTCCTTGGCCTGGTTAGGCGTGCTGACATCTGCATGCAACAACATGTGTCGATTGCAGTCATGGACAAGGTCCGCAACAGCACTATATCAGCCTTCAAGAAACATGCTTGAAAGCGCCTCCCCACTGCCCAGTCACTGGCCGACGCTGGACTTCTGTGCCTGGCAGATACAGCCTGGCCTGCTGTGCTGAGAAGCCCATGTTGCATTGCAGAAGTGAACCTGCAACAAGGCTGGCTGACACTGGACCTACTTGCCTGGCGAGTGTGCGCATTTCTCGGAGCGCAGTGCAGGGGGGCAGGATACCTGCCACAGACAGTGCTCACCCTGACGGGCAGTTGACCCGTATGCCTGGCGGATGCGCTCGTCGTGAAAGACCAGCACGCTGTGCAGCAGTTGGAAGCAGGTCAGGTCCAGCATGAGCTCGATGGTGTCCTCTCTGAAGATCTGCTTGGGCATGCCAGGCGCCACCAAGATCCTCAGGCAGATGCTGCAGGCCTCCAGGCTCTGCAGAATGACATCAGCCTGCGTGCCTTCCTGCAGAAACAATACCGGGCTGAATCAAATGCTGCAGGCCCCTGGGCTCTACACAGCGAGGTGTGGCTTGGGCCCCCTACAGGACAACAAGCAGGCTGGGAGACCTCACAGAGGTGCTGCAGGGCCTTCGTACACTAGAACGTGGCCCTGGCCTCCTGCAGAACACCAGCTCAGCCGAGCATGCCTCACAGAGATGCTGCAGGGGCGCCTGGCTCTGCAGCATGATCAGCCCACACGCACCCTCCTGCACGCTTGAAACGGCTCACATACATCCGTCTGCAATGACAGAGCTGTACCGGTGGACCTGCCTGAGTGGAAGCATGCTTTCCCTTCCCCTCGCTGCAGCGCTTGTCATGTAGTGCAGCATGCACTGCAAGCCGTAACGTAATGCAGGCACATCTGTGGCCTGAAGATCAATCTGTAAGCCGCAGGCTTCAGCAGCCTCAAGCTCAGGTAGGAGCTGCCATTCCTGGCTGGGTATAGCCCAGTGCCCTTGTTGCATTCAGTAACAGCAGCAACAGCTCCATGCAGTGCCTGGCCTTTGATATTGCCTGTCAGCAAGAAAGCATACACGTCAGCCAGCCAGCATCCCCTGTGCCTGACTCACCGAGTCCAGCAACACAGACTGCCCCTGCCGCATGTAGCCGGCCAGCGCGTCGATCACTTGGATGAGGAGCTCTGTGCCTAGCAGGCGCAGGGACTCTGAGGCAGACAGCGCCAGCACAGAGGACTGCAGCCGCTTGAGCTCAGAGAGGCCTGGTAGGGCACCCTCGCAGCTGCCATGCCCCTCCAGAGCCTCCACGTCAGAGGCTGGGCCCTGGTGCGCACTTGAGTGCGCCTTGAGGAACCCTATCACAGTCGCCTTGCACGCATCTGCATGGCAGAGTCAGGGCGTCATGAGGGCCCTGATGGCAGCCAGGCCACTGTTCCGGGCTCAGCTTGCAGGCAGCTGCAGGCTGCCTGCACTTGTTATGTTGTCCTATTGACTGTAGCGCGATTGGGCACGCCTGACGTATGGAGGACATGTTCAAATGGACATCGCAATGGCGCTGGGCGACGGCATCGCCTAGTTGCCCTGACCTGTGTTCTTCTCCAGCTGGATACCAGGGTGCTCTGCCAGTGGCCTTGTCTTGACAGTCCTCCTTCGCTTGCGCTCCTGGCCGATTGACTCTGCCTGAAGACACAGCGTCCAGGAGTCAGCGGGAGATGCTCAAAGCTGGGCAGGGTAACGCTGATCAGGTCGGTACGAGAACTCCACTGCTAGGCTGGGGCAGCAGAAGCCTGACTAGGCATTGAAATGCCGCCATGGACCACAAAGGCAGCCTGTAAGACCAACACATGCCAGTGCAGCCATGCAGCACCACTCACGGGGAGCTCGCCCCCTTGGGACTGCCGCTTCAGGGAGGCAGACGATGAGACTGTCTGCTTGGGGGACTGTGGAGATCTGCAGCCCAGGGCATTGGCTGGCTGATGGCTGCCTGTCGCCTCCGAGTGCACCCTCCGGACAAGGAAGAGGTTGGGGTCCAACGCAAGCAGCTGGTGTGCCAGCTTAGCGGCAGGGCCCTGAAGTGGCCGCGTTGGAAGGGCAGGCACCTGCCGTGGGACACTGCAGGCAAGGGGTACAGGGCTGGTCAGGGAGTCAGGGCAGGAACGCAGCGCAGCAAGTCATCAGGCTCACAAGTAGTCTGCATCTGCTCGCTGCAGCAGCCTGACTACTTGAGCTGCTGTCTGATCATCAAGAGGCAGGGTTTGATCTGATGCTGCCGCAGACCAGGCTCCAGCACTGTCCGAGGGAAAGGCAAGTGCTGGAAGGGGAAGTTGCCCCGCCACATCAGGTTGGGACAGGTTCGAGAGTCTGATGAGGGACGGCCTTTCAGATGCCATGGATCAGTTTAAGTCAATGGCCACTCCCTTTCTTACATTGCATTCACCTTTCTGGAGTCAAACAGCCGGTGGCTGCGCAGCGCATGCCGCAGATCTGACTACTGCCGGCCTGCCAGCCCTTTATGGGGGCCTCCAACGGTTGAAACTGTTCATATGAGAACCGCATGCAGCATGATTGTTGCGGGAGCTGCAGGCCTTGATGTAGGCAAGGAGAACAGCCCCGTGCCAGCGGCTGCAGCTGAGTCCGGGCACTTTGGTGCAATGGCTGGCATCTCTAGTCCAGGTGGGCGGAATTGGAACGCGTGCTCGGTCCACCAGGCGTGTCGGGCTCTCTGTGGCCATCCGTGACTCCGACAAGTCGGTGCCATATGCAGGAGGCATGGTCAATGCTGGCCGCATCCCAAAAAAAGTGGCCCCAGGGAAAGGTGGAGTGCTGGCAGCCAGCAGAAGCAGGCTTGGACAGGTGATCCAATTGCAGACAGCTCCTGCAGCGGTGGGGGGCAGGACCTCCAATGCCCAGGCAAGTTTGTAGACTGTGGTTGTTGATTGCACCAGATTGTGCAACTCGATGTATGCCTGCAAGGCGTGGAGGCGTGCAGACCTGACAACCATTGCCCCTGGTGCAGGTCAACACGGTGCAGAACGGGGCAGAAGCCATGAACACTTCGCCCAGCACAGTCACGCGCACCACAGGGCTGGATGGCACCCCTCCAGCCAGGTGAGACACCCAGAGCCTGACAGTTCCCAGTCTCAAATGCACTGTGGTGCTGCCAGCTGCGTAGTGCTCAGGGCAAAACTCAGTGTGCAGCAGGCTCCACGGCCGTCCCACACTCAACGCTGCAGTCTTAGGCTGCATCCTGTTCCATGTGGCAGGCACCCCAGTGACGAGCGCCTCCTCCGCCCCTCAGTGGAGGGTCCAGCACGAGGGCTGCAGAGCAGCTCTGTCCCCCGCCCCACGCCCGTGCACAGGCCGGGCGCAGTGCCAGGGACCAGGACCTTTGTGCGCGTCAGGTGAAAGGGGGCCACAAGATTCCCAGTCTGCTGCTTTGCTGAGCACGTCCAGGAACCCCGGGGCCCTCAGGAGCCAACTAGAGGCTCATGAGATGCCTCAGCGCTGTAGAAACAGCAAGACAGGGGCTCTTGATCCACACTGTGACTGTGCTGCCATGTGTGAGCCGGCTGCACCACTGCAGACTAGATCAGCATCCACTGGCTTGCTGCTGGCCAGCAGCCTGGCTTCTCCAGAATCACTTTGGATCACACGCGACCTGCGCTGAGCTGCTTCTCCCAGGCGTTTTGCAGTGCTGACACCCTGGAATTGCTTGACACCATCCTGCAAATTCTGCATCATCCCTCATGGCAATGCATCCCCAAGAACTGCATGGCGCTAACAGCTTGCTTCGTGCTGCGGGCCTTGAGCAGACCCTGACACACCCTCAACGGGATGGCACAACATCCTACTGCACAGCTGTTGCATGGCCTGAAAGCTGCCTGTCCGCAGGTCCGTTGACAGCCTGCTGCCCTGCAGCCATGAAACTCTTTTGCTTAGCTGCATACATGCAAAGTCGCGCAGGCTCAACTGGACAGATGGCATGTTGCTTGGACACCCACACGACTGGGAAACACTGGACCTGAGACCACCGCATCGCAGCCCTTTTGCACAGATAATGCACTGCCTGCTGCCCTGACTGGCGGTGCCATGCAGCGTGCGCTCCAGCTGAGCGCAGTGCAATGCACCGCCAGGCCACTGCCGAAAACCCCCTAAACAGGCTGCTGTATTGACCTACAGGGCAATGCGCATTCACCTGGGTGTGATGCCCAGCAGCCTCAGCCGAAACGTCCACACTCCTCACTTGCAGCCCTCTCCCAGCCCAACTTCTTGACAGCTGCCGTCTGCTCCTGCAGGGCACATGCTCAGCTTGCACTGCTCGATGGTTCCGTGCAGGCACCCCCACTCCTGAAGGTGGCCTGAGTCACAGCTCAGCTCCCCTGATCGGACCTGCCGGGCGCGGCGCAGAGCAGCCCCAGCCCCTTACGCACCAGATTTGTGTCGCAGCCCAGCAGCCCTGATTGGCTGCTGGCCTGGCCTGCAGGGCGCGGCGCACGCTCAACCTGGGCGTCGACTCCGACTGCAGCTCCCTGCAGACGTCCTCCGACAGCGGGGTGCTGCCCCCCCTGGGGTGCTCCCGGTCGGCCGAGGACCTGAGGCTCAGCACCGACCGCCTCTTCCGCAGCAGCAGCGGCCAGCTGATGAGCCTGGCCCGCTCTGCTGACTGGGGCCAGGGCGCAGCCCTGCAGCGCAAGCGCTCGGTGAGTCAGCGCGTGGAGGCATTGCACCTGGTCGCCCATGGGCTTGGGCTGTGCTGTGCTCAGGGGCCAGGGCGCAACCAGCGCTCCGTGAATGTTCCTGCCAGTGTGCTGAGCGGTTGCTGTGCTCGCCGTGGCTGATGCAGGCCCACTGTCATGTCAGGGCTTGATGGCTGCCTGTTTGGGCGGGTCCTCACCGGAATGCACAGCATCTGCTTTGCTGATTGGGGCCTGCTGTTGAGGTTTTTGAGGAGTGTTTCTGCAGCCCGTGCATGCTCCAAGTGCACAGCATGTGCTCTGCTGACTGTGGCCAATCTGCTGCCCCACAGTCCAAGCTTAGTGCCCCCCCTTGTCCTGGTGGGCAGCCTGCCCCCTGCGGCTCCGCAGTCCCGCCGCTGCCTGCAGGACCGCGGCGGCGTTGAGATTCCAGTGTCCAGAAAGAGCTTTAAGCGTGATGAAACCAGTCAGAGCTGGGACGCTGCAGCTGCATGCCTTGCCAGCATGCACCTGCAGGTGAGCCTCATCTGCCTCGTCTGCCTTTGCATTGTCTGCATCTGCTTGACTGCATCTGCAGGTGAGCCTCATCCGCAGGTCTGCCTTGCCAGAAACCACTGTATGTGTGCCTGAGAATAATGCAGGCATTGCAGACTATGTCATCAACAACACTGCATTCATGGAGTTCCGCTGCACATGCATGACACATGACAAGGGTGTGCCTCACTGGCTTGCACAGCGCTGCGCTCTGCTCTGCATCCACAGGGTCCCCATGTGGAGCTGCATGGACATATGGTCCATGCCCGAGCGCTTGCAGTCTGGCTGCAGCTGCAGAGTGCACTGCTCTGCGACGCTTGTCCAGCAGCGTGACCTGTCCCGCTGGGTCTGGTGCCCTGTCGAGCTCTAGTTCGCATGCCTTCCCTGCTCTTCAGGACATGTCCAATGAGGGTGAAGGACCTATCCCTGAATGAGCCAGCCAGTGACGCAAGTACAACTGCAGTGCGGCCGGCAGTTTCTGCAAGAACGAGTAGCCCTTCATAGTTCAGAAAGGGTGCAGCTCTATGATGCTTCTCAGATCCCTCCATCATCAGGTTGACTTGAAGGCAGCACACCGCCGTTTTGTCCGTGCAAGCCAGTGCTAGCACCTGGCCTGCCTCTGTTTCTGGACAGCAATGCAGTTGATTGATTGTTGCATGCCTGTCACTCCTTGCCTTGCTAGCAGACAATGAGTCGTACAATTTCCTATGAGCTCTTCATTTGAGCTGAGATATGTAGTTTATTTGAATTCATTTGGATTGGATGCCATGAAGAACGTTGTATTGTGATTCAATGTTGTTGCTCTGACTGTGTTTCTTGTGATCTGGCTCGATTGATGAGTGGCTTGAGCTGATCCTGCTGCGCCAGGGTCCTCAGAAAGGTGAAAAGGAAGGGGATCCAGTTGTGCTTCCGTCTGCAGCAATGAGCAATGTCTGCTCAGGTCTGCTCAAGATTGCCCCTGAACCGGATGCTGCCCTGACAAACTTGCCTCAAGTTGTCCTCATGCCAGCTAGCATGCCTGTCGACCTCAAGCTGAAGGTCAGACCGTGCCCTGCAGTCGTTCCAATCGTATACAATGTTGGGAACAGCTTTGCTGGCAGCAGCACAGGCATCTGCAGATAGGCCAAACCCCATAAACTGGGACACACCAGCCATGCATCAATTGCTGGACACACCACTTCCAGCAGCAGTGGTTGTGCGGATTGCATGGCAGGCTCACCTGGCCAGCTCGTGCTCCACGTCATCTCTCGGAACACCTGCACCAACGATAACCTGCTGTTGGAAATCAGCGAACAGGACTCCAGCCAATCTTCAAAAGAGGAGGAAACATTGCCTCCGTCACAGGCGCCAGGCGCATCAGAGCACTTCACCCGTGCGAAGCTGCTGACATGCAGGTCAGGAGATGCGAGATAGGTGTCCACAAGCAAGCAGCACCTGTGTCAGCGCTGCTGGCCAGCTGCTGCTGCAGCTGCTCCACCCTCTCCCTGTGCTGGTCTCGCCTGCAGGCAGGAGGCAGCCTTCACACATGTGCTGGGACAGTCTGTGCATCGACTCCAACCCCAAGCCACAGACTCAAGCCTGCACCAGCTGTGGACGCAGAACGTGCCCTGACAGTACACCTTTCAGCCGCAGGCGCAACCTCGCAAGTGTCATGGGCCCCATTCAATGCAGCACCTGCACTGGCGCGCCACACCCCAAGCCACAGTGCTGCACACACCTGTCCTTGACCACCGCCATCAGATTGAACCCTGCATGGCGCATGCTGGGGTTGCAGTGAGTTGGAGAGCATGCTGGCAGGCATGCACAGCAGGTGCGGCACAGCCTTGCATACACAAGACTGAAGCAGCTACAGAGAAAACATTCATAGCAAGAGCAGGCATGGAGGCCGACCACAGCTCAGCGCTGAAGAGGCTGGGGATCGGTGGCGAGACATCAAGCATGGCAGGCAGGCGGCACACCCCTGCTTGCATCAGCTCCTGATGCACGCCCAGGCCCATTCAGGCTTGCACCAGGTGTTGCAGTGCAGCAAGGCATTGCATACATACTAGCCAGCACACTCACGAATCTCTTCCTGGGAGTACCGCTGGATGCGCTCCTGTATGGAGGGGCCTGCCACCTCCAGCCAGTCACTCTGGAGGTGCAGCAGTACCTCAGGTCAGAATGGGGATCTGACAGCAGGAGTGCAAGGCGCAACACCGGCGATCTCATGCAGGTCAGGCCGCAGGGGGCATGCAGTGGCCTGCAGCTGGGCGTCTTGTGGGGCCACACTACAGCTCAGAGCAGGCAAGCCATCATGCCTCAAAGCAGGCCCCGGCTTGATGGGTCCAGCCCTTCACTGTGATGCTTCGAAGGTGTGGACCTGACCTTGGACAAGACCTGCAGCTGGATTGGCCAAACCCTGGATGCTTCCAGCCCCCACACGGGTGGCTGCAAGCACGGAGTGTGCCCAGGCCACCTCCAAGCCGGCACGCAGCATTTGTTGTGCCTGCCACACACCTCAGAGCAAGCCCCCAGCCTGACAGGGCCAATCCAGCCCAGCACACGTCAATGCCTTTACCTTGTTCCTGAGCATTGAGCCTGGGAAACACCTTTCAGCCGCCCCATAGCCAGCGTCGGGGCAGCCACTCAACTTGCAGCTCCAGTCAGGGAGCCTGGCACCACCTCTGAGCAGGACCAAAGCTTGGTGGGGCCAACAGCACAACCATGCAATGCCCAAGCACTTGCATGGCGACAGCCAGGCCCCCGCCCTGGGCTGGGCACGCACCTGTGTGCAGGCCCCCAGCTTGATGGGCCCAGCCTTGAGCCCATCCAGTTCCCACACATGCCCACTGCGGTGGATGTAGCAGATGAAGTGGAAGGCATCCCCCTCCTCATCTGGGTGCTTGGTCTCCTCCGGGACGATGGCCTGGGGTGGGCTGAAGCTGTTGTGCGCGCTCCTGATGCTCTCGCTGTTGCTAATGGCTTCCCCTGCAGGCACAGATGTCGTGTGTGATGGGGGCCAAACCAATGCTGAGGGACCCCCATGCAGGCCAATGCTCTGGGCAGTGACTGGGCGGCGGCAGCAGGGCATGCTCATTTGGTGCAGGCAGGACCGCGGCATCTCTCAGAGGGCTGTCAGAAAGCCCCCTTTCCGGCTATCCAGGGACCCTGCAACAAAACAGGCAGAGCAGAACCCCAGCACAGCTCTGGCCAGCAAGATGGTGGGCCAGGCGCAGCACCAGACAGACCTCCCAGCACCCAACAAGCACGACACGCCACGCGTGGCCGACCGCTGCTTCTGTCAGCAATGCTGAGCTCTGTGTTTGGCACACAGCCGAGGGCGTACACCCTGTAGTGTCCATCTGTATTGTGATGCACCCCCAGGATGAGCTTGAGAGAACAGTCTGACAGACGCACCTACCTCTCAGCGCCGGCGGGAAGTCTGCCGTGAAGGACTTCAGATCTGTGAGTGCGCTCCCCAGCTCGAGGTGTGGTGTGTTCAGCAGCACAGACAGGATGGCCTGAGTGGCACATGCATTGCTGATGACCTGCAGCGGGACTGCAGCCTGAGCTGCATGGCAGGCTGCGATGCGGCAGCAGGGCCTGTACAGCCATTCAGCACCTGCGAGGCAGCATCCGGGCTTGCCCCCGACCCTGTGGTGACATTCCCGCAGAGCTGGTACCTGGTTGGCAAAAAAGATGTCGGGGCTGTCTGTCTCGGTAGGGCGATCGTCTGTCTCCTTGCGCCACTTGAACAGGAAGATCAGGCCAAATATGGGCCTGCAGCAGGGCACGTCTGGTGCATGTAGCTGGCAGCACAGGCCTGCAGCAGATGGCAGGTGCCAGAACTGCAACTGCCTTGTCTGCTCTCGACAGACCGTGCAGGTTGACGCATACTCTGGCAGTGCCAGGCTTGGGGGGAGAGGCCAACAGGCAAAAGCAGGACACCGCAGACTGCAGAAACTGCGGCCAGGAGCAGGGCCTGACGCAACCTTGCAGCTGACACTGAGGCAGCACACGCGACAAGCAAACAGGACCAGCGATGGCTGGCGCCGCACCCGCGCAGAGGCTTGCATGATGCAGCAGAGTGTGAGGGCAGGGATGGCAGAAGCAGGGCCTGGGTCGGCGTGCAGCTGTGCACAGCCGACGGAACAAGACAATGCAGAAGAAGCAACATGACTGAGGTGCGCACGTGATGGCTGCCAGCGCCTCCTTCTCCAAAGAGTACAGCTCCTCCACCTGCAGATGCAGCTCGGGCCACGTCAGGTGAGCAGAGGTACAGAGCATGTCCTGCCCCGAAGACTGGCGTGCCTGAACTCCCTTGCACCCCATCTGTGCAATCAGTTCAGTGAAGACACCTGCAAAGATGACTCTCCTGTCATCTTCGGCTAAGTGGGTGTGTGCAGCTTCTGATCGATCACCCACCAGGGTCTGACTCAATGAGGCACCAATGTGGGGCATCATGTGCCATGTGAAAAAGCTGGACAGCCTGTAGCATGACCCAAGACATATTGCACTGAATATAGGTCTTGCACGGGCCCTTCACTTGATCTCACCTTCCGATTTGCACGGACGGTGCAGATCACCAAGCAGACACAACTACGCGGAGCAGGCTGGCTTCGGTCAAAGATTGACTTACGAAAGTGGAACACGGCGGCTCAGATCAAGCAGACACTTTGCAAGCAGACTTTCCAGGTAGGAGAGCAGTGCCACTACCTCTCATCCTCCATTGTCTTGTAAGTCTTCTAACGGTGTTGTGCACCAGGCAGGTCACCCAAGGGAGACAGACTTCTGTCAGGGACCGAGGGAGACATGTCTGACACGTGAGTCCCTGTGCCGCCACTGAAAAGGTGCTGGCTATGCCTTTATGAGCAGATCTGCAGCACTTTGCAGACCCTGTTGACTGTGTTTTGAAGAAGCTTGCTGGCTGCTGCAGTGAGGAGGTCACTAATGGCACGGCGGAGGTGGAGGAGACCCCGGCAGCAGAGGCTGCCCCCGCCCCTGGGGAGCCCATGGACCTCAAGTCAGCCCTCAAGGCAAGCCTGCTGTGACTAGCTGAGGCCTGCTTGCCCCTGGCAGTGCCAGCGGGCAGCACGCATTGGTCACTGACGTTCGCACATACAAGCCGTCCTTCCGGCTATCTGCACTGCCTGCCTGCATGCAGTGGCGACCTGCGTGCACTGCTGGCTTGCTTGATGACGGGCAACAGGTCGCAAAGTTGAACTGTCAGGCAGCGTGGTGTGCCGGCTGGTCGCAGCCAGCAGTCCCTGAAGCCGGTCCACCCGCCGTGCAGGCTGTGCTGAAGAAGGCGCAGGCTTACGATGGCCTGGCGCGAGGCCTGCACGAGACCACACGGGCCATCGAGAAGCAGCAGGCACAGCTGTGCATCCTGGCGGACGACTGCGACCAGCCAGACTATAAGAAGCTGATCGAGGCACTGTGCTCTGAGAAGTCAGTGCCCCTGCTGACTGTGGAGGACCGGGAGACTCTGGGGGCCATGTCAGGGGTGAGCAGGAGACTGCCTGCTTGCAATTGGGGATCAGCTGCTGGCAATGCCTGGGAGCCAGGGATGCATGCTCTGAGCTGGGGTTGGCTGCTGGCAACGCCCCAAGAGCTGGGGCCGCCTTGTCAGGGGTGAGCTGGAGCAGTTGGCCTGCGGTGCCTGTCACCCGAGGGCGGCTGCTGTGCCTGTGAGCTTGATCCCGCCGCAATGTCCATACACTGTGCTCCCGCACCAGAAATGCATGTCTGTGAGCCCGAGGTGTCATGTCAGGAGTGGGCTTCAGGTGCCTGCCAGGGGAACCCATCCCTTGGCTGTAGCTGCTGCTCATGATGCCTTGCCCTGCCAATTACTCTGCATGCCCAGGTCTGGGTGCAGTGTCCCTGCTTACAGTCCTGGATCAAGGATGAATTTGCAGGCTGGCGCCCCTCTGCCTGCTGCCCGGCTGCAGTTTGGTAGCAGCCAGCTTACCTTGCCATGGGGATGCCATCACTGCCGCACTGACCATGCTCTCTTGGTGCCTGCAGTTGTGCAAGATTGACGCTGACGGCGAGCCTCGCAAGATCGGCAAGTGCTCCTCGGTGGTCATCACGGTGGGTTGATGGAGGGCCGCAAGCCCTCTGATCCAAGTCAATAGGCTTTGGCTGCCAGGCATAATCAATGGAGGCCCACTTGCAAGCTGTTCCGCACTCTGGAGGTGTTCCATCTGTTCCTCCGTGCTGTATTGTGTGTGTAAACTAGCTGCATGCATGCCAGGAGGGCTCCATGCCAGTAAATGCCCAGTGCCAGTCTTTCACTGCTAAGTATCACATTTCCCAGCTGCAGGATTACGGTGAGGAGGGTGAGGCGCACACTGTCCTGACCCAGCACCTCAAGGATCTGTGAGGCCAATTCACAAGCACTCTCTGCCAGCCTTTTGCACAACCTAGGTGTCTGAGACTGCCCCTTGAACTCCTGTATTCAAGCTTTGTTAAATGCCAATATCTTACTGAAAGGCTGGGTGCAACACCTCATCTGGGGTTTGAAGATATGGAGGACTCTCGAATATGTTGAGATGGACATTGGGAACAGTGCATGCATTCATGGGCGACATATGGACTCAATGCTTGAATATGCAGGAACTGACAAGGAAATGCACAATGTGGCACACGGGGAAGCAGAGGAGCATGCATTCACATTTTACGCTCAAAGGTGAGGTGGCATGGACCATCGCAATTACAGCAGCTGCCAATCGCCTTCTGCAGCCTCAAAAGACCTGGAGCCTGCGCCCCTTACAGGTGTGCATCTGGAGTCAGCAGTGCTGACTAGCACAGTGCTTTGGCCCAGACCGTCTGTGCCAGAGCTTTGCCGCATCATCCCCACATGGCGAGGTGACAATAAGACTCCAGAACTGCAAGCAGCAAGCACAGCTTCAGTGCAAGCAGCAAGCACAGCTTTGATGCTAAGGGCAGCCTGACCAAGGCAATGCAGGGGGCGGCGGCCAAGCCAGGCTGCATGCAAGAGCTTTCAGAGGGAGTCACTGGCTTGGCAGGCTGACAGGAGACCGCAGGCACAGCTGACATCGACACTGGAAGGCAAGACCTCAGACTTTGAGATGCAGTGAGCAGAGATAGGGGCAGCATGCGGCAGCAGTGGCCTAGCCACACGGCAAGAGGCTGACCTGGCCAGGGACCCTGAGGCTGAGCTGGGGGCCATCTCCAATTGCTGCTCACAGACATTTGCCACCTGCCCTGGCTGCGTCCTGCCCGCTCCTAGCTGCGGCTTGAGGGGGCTGCTGTGGCTCGGGGGCGATGGAGACCTGCAGCAGAACAACACACTTTGCAGCCCAACTGCCAGAGACTTCGAGGCAATACTGATGCAGTCATGGGCAGGCAGCAAGCATGCACTGCAGACACCCTGCGCCCAAGCGCATGCAGACAAGGGCTGCCAAATCAGGCAAGACTAAATCAAAACTGCTCCTAGAGGGTCCGGCTTGTTCTGCTCAGGCAGATGACTAAGTCATTACTTCAATCAGACAGCAGCCCTGAGCAGGTGGTGCTGTGGGCAGTCTGGGAGGGAGGCTGCTGTGACAGAGGTGTCTGGTGCTCTTCTGCGGCTGCTGGCTGGACGGTCTAGGCTCCTGGCGTCATGTGATGGCCCATGCCCTCTTCTGCGTGCGCCCCTGGACTTGCTTCATGCTCTTCTGCTTCCCCACATGCTGGTGCCCCCCAGACTCATCAGCCAGGGGGGATTCTGGCCTGCCCAGGGGCCCCTGCCACCCCTCTGGGCACTGGGTGGCCCGCCAGCAGTCAGTAGTGATGTCTGCAGCAAGGCGCCGCGACACACCCTGCTTGGTAAGCAGTCCAGGAAAGAGGGCATGGTAGTCTGGTTCAGGCCGGCTCCCAGAAGACGGCCTGTCTCCAGCTGTGTGCAGTGCAGGGCATGCTGAGTGCACACAGCACTCCGGGCAAGACGGGAGGCAAACAGCCCGCATCACCTTGACCGCTTGCCGCCATGAGACATTGGCGACAGCGAGCGGGAGGCCTCGCGGCGGGTGCTGCGCGAATCCGGCTCCCGGCGACGCTGCCGGGTCACCTGGGGCACCTCCCCCCGCAGCCAGGGGTGCCGCAGCATCTGGCCTGCACTGGCCCGCTTGTCTGGCAGGTACTCCAGCATGGGGGTCAGAAAACTGGCCAGCCCCTGCGCCTGCAGGCCAAACCCAGGATGCACTGATGCTGGCACAGTGCATGGCAAGGAGGTGTGCAACAGGCAGGTGGATCACGTGGGCAACTGGCTGCTCAGCCAAACTGTTGAACTCATGTCAGGGCGGGCCCTGATCGGTAGTCTAACATGTATTAATTTGTGGTTATGCATCATCGCAGCCTGCTGCCTGGAGTGTACTTGTGCACCCTCAACCCGCCTCGCTTGCTGACAACAAGCTAAGACCCATGGAGACTCTGAGCAGCCAGGAACTGATCTTCAGGGCAGAGCGCTGTGGAGCTGAGGTGCTATCCCCCTCTGTTGTCAGGAGGCCAACTGATTGCCTGAATGGGAAGCACCATAGGCATGCAGCACGTCTATTGCAAGATATTGCCCTGAGCCCATCTTCCATAAGAGCTGTAGTCATTTACATAAATACTGTGCGCAAAAATGGCCAGCGTAACCTCCAGCTCTCACCTCATCATCTGGCAGGTGGTACTTCTCCACCAGCACGCGGTCCAGAGGCCAGAAGCGCAGCTTCTTGATGTGCCGCAGCTCCCCATGGCGTGTGAAGAAGTCCTTGGAGTACTTGCCGGCGCTCCACACACGGCGGGGCATCACGCCCAGCAGCTCGATGAACAAGGCAATGTGGTCCTCATCCCTGTCAGACAGGCAGCAAAGGGGTGAGTTAAGTCAGGCAGCATCTCATCCAGCAGGTGTAATGTGGCCCTCATCTACGCGAGGACAGGCAGCATCAGTTTTTGCAAGGACAGGCAGCATGAGTGTGGGAGCCCATGAGCCAGTGTCACATACAGCAGCTCTGTGCACAGGACCGTGTGGTCCCCAACTCTGCAAAATTGGTAGATGGGTCAGCAGTGCTTGCCAGCAGGCCTAGATGGAGCTGTGCAGGGCCTGCCTGGAATCAGGATGCTAAGCAAGCATGTTGAGCATGGGTAGCAACCAGTCCGCAGAATCAGGCAGGCTGCTTCGTGACTGTTCAGTGAGGAGCCGCTAGCCACACAGGCTCGGCTGCCTGAGGCAAGCCAGTGGCAAGGGGCCTCTCCCTCTGGCTAGCATGTCAGGTCTCGCTTAGCACCACATAGGCTGCCTTCACCTGTCATAGTCCTTGCCACTGCGAGGCTCGAACAGCAGGTCCCCTGTGATCAGCTCAAACACCATGCACGCCAGCGACCACATGTCAGCAGGTGTGGAGTAGTTGGCCCCCAGCAGCACCTGCACCAGGCAGGCCATTGCACTCAAGCTTGCCTTGACATGGCAAAGTGGTAGCCAGTACACAGAATCATTGAAGGCAGCGCACAGGGAGAGTCCAGGCCAACACACACTGAGCAGGGTGCAGAGTGACCCCCTGAGGAACAGGCACTGCACAGAGGAGGCTTTGCATGACTGCAGGTGTCAGTGCCGCATAGTAGTGCAACCAAGAAGCAGAGCGCTTGGCACACGTCGCATGGCACTGAGTTCAGTGTGGGCCGACATATACGAGGGCAGCAGTCACAGCGATGTGCTCATGTGCCCAGATACCAGTCAGCCCTTTCTGCAGGAGTGTGTGATGACAGCCACTGCGAAACTCGCATCCCTTGCAAGACAGGAGCTGCTCTCCACACAGTTGTGCAGCCACAGGTGAAGCACAGTTGTGCGGCTACAGCTGAAGGAGAGCTGGCACTTTCACTGCACCCTTGCATGACTGTGCATTTGGCCAGCGCAACCTGCCTGTTGCTGCTAGCCAGTGCATCCAGGTGCCAGATGAGCAAGCCTGCAAACCCTGGGCACTACTGATGCAGAAGGCCGGACACCTTTCAGCAGGGCTCGCAGAGGCAGTCCAACGCAAGTCTTACAGGCAACCCAGCATGCCCTGCCCTCAGCTGCTGACATTGTGCAGGCAAGCACAGGGCAAACAGGCCAGCAGCCTGAGACATGGAGCAGCCTAGAGCAAGATGAGCAGCTGCAGGCCAGACTGCAGCCAACAGCATGTCAGCTGGTAGGCAGTCAGGGTCAGGTGCATGTGCAGAGCCATGGTGGACGCACTCCAGCCATGTGCAGAGCCAGCAGGACTGCAACCCCACCTCTGGGCAGCGGTACTGCCGCGTCTGAATGTCGTCTGTGAAATGCTTGTGGGTCCAGCAGGCGTTGCCAAAGTCAACAATCTTGCAGCTGATCTGCATCAGGCGCTCCTCCAGCGGGGGAGAGGAGGCCGCCTCCTGCCCTTGCTGATCTCCATCAACCACTGCAGCCAGGAAGAGCTGGGTGAATGCAGAGCCTTGTCGTCGTCTGAAGATCAAGTCCAGGTCCTCAGGTGTGATCACGTCACTCAGGGGCGCCGTCGGGCAGTCATGGGCGACACGCTCCGGCAGGTTGCTGCAGGAGCAAGCTGTGACTGATGCCCGCATGGCTGCAGTGGAAAAGAAAGCCCTCCCCAGCAGCAAGCTGCCCTATGGGCAGCGACCTGAGGCCTGGCAGCACACACCGCCACCGCTTCAAGCCTGAGCTGGCGCAGGCTCACCAGTGAGCAGGGAGTTGGCGTCGTCTTGCATCCCATCGTCATGCAAGACGCTGGTGATGCAGGATTCCCCACTGGGCGTGGGCCCCTGTGCACTGTCCCCTGCCCCAGAGCCTGACCGGTCGCTGACCGCAGCCTTCTTTTGCTTGCGTTTCATCCGCTTTTTCTGATTTTTGGTGAGCCCGCTGCCTGAGCCTGACTGCTGGGGAGCAGCACCGTTGACATCAGCACCAGCAGAGCCCGCGTCAGCACCAGATCCTGCAGCAAACCGCAACACCTAAGCAGCAGCAACTGTGGGTGCAGAAGCATGAGGAAGCCGCTCCCGTTGCTGCAGGAATAATTTTCCTGGCAACAGCAATGGCTGCAGGCAGCAAATGCCCATTGCTGGTTCAAGCATCTTGGTTATCACTGGGGCACATCCAGGCTCATCAGGCAGCCATGTCATGCTCAGGCAGGCAGCCACGCTGGCCAAAGCCAGGCCTGCAGACTGAACTGCTGAGATTTTCCCTGCTGCCCCAGTGGTTCACACGGTGCAATCATGCCCGGCAAGCAGCCAAGCCCTGCTGTATGACCCTTCAGGCCAAACCCCCGCAGTTCAGCATCGCAGGCTGACCTGGTGGCCCCGCTCCTGCTGCCCCTGCCTGTGCAGGCTGCTGTGCCGAGGTGCCGTGCAGACGGGGGACCTTCACACTCTCCGTGAGCATGACGTTCTCTGGCTTGAGATCTGTGTGGATGATCTGCCTCTGCATGTGCAGGTAGTCCAGGGCCACCAGGGTCTGCTGAATGAAGCGACGCACCACAGGGATAGGGATGCCCCTGCAGCACTGAGGGCGCTTGGCAGGGCATACCAGCGGGGCGCAGCAAATGCATGTTGAGAAAAAATGCGAGATCACTGCCAGCTCCCTGTTGAATGAACGTGTAAGCGCAAAGTTTGTGTCTACCCAGGGATCTGAAATCAGGCATGCTGGCGCACAGCTTTGTGCTGCAGGGCATGCACCTCAGCGGCGCATTGCGGCTGGAAAATAAGCCTTTCTTGCTGCAGCCTCAGAACCAAGCGCACCTGTAGTCATACTGCTTGATCAGCGACAGCAGGTTGTCTCCAAGCACCTCAAACACCATGCAGACATGGCGCCCATGGGGCCCCATGTGCTCAAAAGAGTCGTACAGGCGGCAGCAGAACCTGGCGTCGGTTGGATCCCCATCCCTGATCTGTGTGAGCAGGGTGATCTCATCCAAGGCTGCCTCACTGTAGTGCTGCGCACTCTTCTGGACCTGCAAGGCATTGATGTGTGGCAAACGGGCGCTGATGCTGACGCGTCCAGCATGCAGGATGCACTGCATGTGCCTTGACTTGCTCAGCATGCCAGCCCCAGGTCATGCAGGGCAGCGTATCTGCCTTCTGGTTGTCGACCAGAGGGAGCCTGCACGCTCTGCCACACTGCATGTGGTTGACAGATGCTGCTCATGCCACCAAGGCTGGGCTGGCGAGGACTGCAACTCATGTGTAGCAGCAAGACCTCCTGCTGACAGACATGCTGAAGACACAGCAGAGCAAATGACAAAGCCTTGCAGGCAGGCAGGCGCGCTGGAGCACAGGTCAGACTGCAGCCTCACCTTGAGGGCCCCATCTCGCCCTGTCACAGCGTCCTTGACGAGCCATACTGTGCTGAAGTGGCCCCACCCCAGCTTGCGCATGACTGTGTAGCGCCCCTCCTTGTACAACTCTCCGATGTGCACAGGGTGGTAGCCACCTGTGCGAAAGTGACACAGGCTGGCACCAGCCTTGCAGTCCAGTATGCTGCACTCCAGGGAGCCGCCATATCCATTGTCCAGAGACTCGCATTTGAGCAGCAGCAGCAGCAGCGCCGCTCTCCGGCAGAACTGCAAGCCTTGCTGAAACCCTCTGACCTTTTTTGTAGCCATCCTTCCCCTCATCATCGCTGTTGGAGTAGTCTTCCCCAGAATCGCTCTCGTACATGTCCTGCTGTGGAGCCTCGCCAGTCTTGTGCCTCAAGTTGGCTGCCACCGACGCTGGCACTACAGGCAGCATGGCCCGTGCAATCAAATCAGAGCACGCTCAGCTACTTTTTGAACTGGCTGAGATGCAAACCCTGTGGCTCCTTCATGCAGAAGCAAATGCCAGGGTATCAGCATCTCAGCACCTTTTTTGGCTGGTTTCCGGCGCCTCGGCCTCGCCTTAGGGCCCGCGCCCTTCTGAGCTGGCATCCTGGCACAGCTCCCCCAAAGCCGCCCTCCGGCTGAAGCAGAGCCCGGCTGTGGGCAGGCCCTACGACGTCATGTGCAGCCGTCCATGGCAGGCGGGCCTGGCTCTGCAGTCTGCTTCAAGTTCTGCATCAAGGCCCGAAAAGAAAATAAACCATTTTCTGGCCCTTCATTCATGTGCTTCAAAACGAAAGCGGGCAGACAAGATCTAAGCTGCATCAGAGGAGCTTGACTTGCACATCAACACCAGCCGGCAGTTCCAGGGCCATCAGCTTGTCTATTGTGTCGGGTTTGAACTCCTTGATGTCTATGAGGCGCTGATGTGTCCTGGTTTCAAACTGCTCACGGGCGTCCTTGTTGACATGTGGGGACGTCAGAACGGTGTACTTTCGGATGCGGGTAGGCAGTGGCACTGGCCCTGAGACCTCAGCACCTGCAGGTAGCACCGAGTGTCCATCAGCTGCTGACCCTCACCGCACATTCAAGTGCGGACCCTGCGTGTCAGCCTGTAACAGGCAGTGCTGGCTGGCGCCCCTGCATAAATCGACAACCTCGACTCAGAGTTAAAGAGGCAGGTCAACTGTGGTCCAGCAGCCAGAACAGCTGCTTGGATCTCTAGTCACCATGCAACGTCTCTGGCAACTAGCTGCCAGCTTTGGCAGCTGCCTACAGGAACAGTAGCTTGACCACATCAGAGAGCAGACTCAGCACTACCATCCAGCCTCAACATCTGCATGCAAGCCCAGCCACCCTCAAGCAAGTCAGCAGTCTTGGGCATGAGTAGCCCCAAGAGCTGTGTTGAGGGAGACATCGCAACAAAAGTCACCCACCTGTTGCCTTTGCAGAGTCCACAATAGTCGTCCCACTCTCTGAGATTAGGGTCTTGTCATATGACTTGAGCTTGATGCGGATCTTTGGGGGGGCCTGGGCAGGCAGGGATTCGGCGTCATCCTCAGCAGGCAGGGGTTCGGCGTCATCCTCAGCTGCTGCACAGGTGACTGTCAGCTGCCTCTGGCTCAGCCTCTGATGTGAGCTGGCTGCGCGCCTGGTGTGCAGTGCCTGGCACACTGGTGGCCTGGACGCCTTGGCATGCGGGCAGGATCTCCTCAGTTGCAGCTCGCCAGCGGGGCACGTGAACAGAGCCTGCATGGCCGCTGTGTCTGGTCTGCGAGCCAGAATAGGTCACAGTGCTCCCATTGGAGCAGGAAGCATGAGGAATTTTCAAGATCTGGCAGTTACAGCCAGGATCACTTTCCTGATGCCCATCAAGCTGGTGGACCATGCAGGGGCATAGAAGAGGTCTATCAGGCCTGACACAAAGCCAAAAGACCTTGTGCTGAGGGGGTACTGAAGCAGTGGGGGAATGTCTGTCCGCATGAGCCATGGCCACCTGCAGGACACAGCATAGGCTGTGCATTGCGTGCACCCAACTTTGCCAATCGATGGGCTGCATCACAATGGCAGCGCTCACCTGTCCTCACAGACTGCCTTTGCAACACACATGCCTCTGAGGCCCTCTATGCCAGCAAATCTGTCGAAACCACTGTGCTTCACCCCGCCAAATGGCAGGGACTGGCACATGTAGGTTGCTGCAAAGTCATTGATGCTGGTCATGCCAGCCTGCAGAACAAACAACTGGTCAGCACTGACAATGCATGCTGTGGAACTACCAAGCCAGCGTTGTGCCTTCGACGGTGTGCCTTTGACAGCTTTCCAGCTGCGTGCCTGGCCTTTTGTGGTAACTGAACACCTACCTGAAGCTCCCCTGCAATGGCAATGGCCCTGCTGCGATTCCGCGACCAGACGCTGGACCCCAAGCCAAAATCACAGTCGTTGGCAAGGCTGATTGCCTCCTCATCACTTGTCACCTCTACTACCACAAGCACAGGGCCAAACACCTCCTCCCTGCACAGATCACAGAGCACACGCATCACGTGAGCGTACTTGGCGCCTGACATCCGTCAGGACAAACTGAATGGCTGCAGCAGCAGTCCTCCAGATGTACAGACTGCATGGCAACCCTCACAGTTGCATGCTCATGCATGCAGCTGGGCAAGAATGGGCTGCAGCCCTGTTCAGGCTGGAGACAATGCCATAACGGCTGCAGGAGGATGCCATTATAGATGACATCACAGACAGGCTGCCGTATTGAGCAGTGGCAGGCCTGGAAGCAGGTGCAGCTTACCGAAAACGAATCAGCTGAGTGCGCCCTCAGGCACAAGACCAGGGGGAGCTGACTGTGCATTGTCGCAGCTCCCAGCACCCACTCGACGAGCTGGGTGTGCGTCAGGCACCGGCAGCAGTACCCACCTCCAGATCCTCATGTCTGAGGTCACACCAACCAGCACTGTGGGTTGGTAGAACTGCCCCCCAGACGCATGCTTGCCAACAGCCCCTCCTACCAGCACCTGCGATTCAGCACAGCGCAGGTCCATGCTGCGTGGCATACCAGGCCCACTGAAGCCTCAGCCTAGAGCTGGTTGCTGAAACCTGCAGGCCTGCTGCAGGCAGCAGTCTCAGGCGCAGCTTCTCGCCAGGGTGCTGACCTTGGCTCCATGAGAAACCGCATCCTGCACCAGCTCATGAACCCTTTCTGCCAGGCCTGGCATGCACATGGCTCCAGCGTCCACCACCTCCGCGCTGAGGGGAGGGCCCTGCCGCATTTTCCGGCAGGCTGCCGAGACCTGTTGCACAAACTGAGTGTACACGCGAGTGTGCACCAGGAAGCGCTCTGCGCCCGCGCAGTTCTGACCGCAGGCCTGGAAGCAGCCCCTGAGGGCAGTGGGAACCGCCTGCAGCATGGGAGAGGACTTAAGGGGAACGGCGGGCTCTGGAAAGAGAAGCAACCTTCCTCCCATGAAAAGCGCAAACACAGGCAGCAGCCTCTGCCGCAACTGGGGCTAGAAGGGTGCAGGGGCAGGCCCCCCTGGCAGGAGATCGCATAAAAGTAGAATGGTGCAAGGCACCCTCCTGGCAGGAGCAGACCCCTCTGCAGAGCACATGACGCAGCGCTCCGGTGTTGCCTGTGTCTACAGGGGTGCAGCGTGACTGCCTGGCTGATGTCATGCCTGTCTGCGTGTGCGGCTTTTAAGCATCATGCTGAGTAAGGCAGCCCCCCCTTGATCCAACACACTCAACTGCTTCCAGTCAATATCGCCATGTCCTGTCAAGGGTAGAAGGGCACAAGTCTTGTCAAGGGGAGAAGGGTGCAAGGCTCCCTCCTAACAGGAGCAGGTCCATTCACACAACACATGATGCAGCAGCCCCAGATCTGTCTTTCAGGAAGCAATATGAATCACACACGACCTTCCAGGAAGCATGCTCACCTGCTTCAGGTCAGCATCATCACACACTATGAAGGCGTCCTTGCCACCCAGCTCCAGCACAACAGGCGTCAGCGTGTCAGCAGCGCTGCGCATGACTGCCTTGCCCACTCCAGTGGACCCCACAAAGATGAGCTTATCCACCCCAGCTGTCACCAGCGCCTGCCCTGCCTCAGAGTAGCCGGTGACAATCTGGACCAGGCCCTCTGGAGCATCTGCAGGTCACAGGTGGTCATGTCACGGATTTGTGACGTGATCATGTCCAGCTTATATCCAGGCTGTGCTCAGGAGCTGCACGCTCTGCAGATCCACTCCAATGCGCTGCGAGCCCTTGAACGCTGGCAGCCATGTGTGCAGGCCTGTGTCTTGGTGGAATTTGGCCTGACAGATGTGCACAAAGCTGAGTGCTGCTGAGGCACTTAGCACATCCTTTGCAATCTGCGTTGGCTGAGCACATACTTGGACCCCCCAGCACAGCGCTGGAGCTCACCACAGGCAGCAAGTGCTGCCTTCAAGACGCGTCCATAGTACTGGGCAGACCACGAAGCATGCTCAGAGACCTGCACAGGGATGTTAAGCTGGGTCAGAAGCAAGGTTCAGGTGCCTGCGTGCCACTTCCAGGGAGGCACTTACCTTTATGACAATGGCATCTCCAGCAAACACAGCAGCAGTGAGGGGATTTAGCACATTGTGGAAGGGATAGTTCCATGGCACAATGGCACCCACCTGCACAGGCAGACAACATGCACAGTCACAGAGTGAGGCCACCATGACAGGCCGCGGCAGCTTGCGCTTGTCACGCAGACCATCACTCACCACGCCCAGAGGATGGTACTCCACCCTCGCAGCTTTGTAGAACATCTGCAGGTGCAGGGAGGCTGTCACTGCAGGCTGGGGCCAGCATCGCGCCAACCATCAGGCCTTGTTGCCAGCCCAGAGGACCACTGAGGTCAGCAGCGGTGCAGCCTGCCAATGGTGCCAGGGCATGAAGTGCCTCTGCTGCAGGACGTTGCTGCAGCCTGACGCATCAGGGCCTCCAGCGTCTGCCGGCCACCAAGGATGCGAAGCAGCAGAGAGCTCTGCAGCCTGGGCATAGGGCTGCGAGAAAAAGTGCAATGTGGCTGTCAGCCATCGAGGGTGCCCATGTAAATTACCCCCCAGGCGCACCATGACGCCAGCACCCCGTTTCTCAGGCTTCAGCCAGCGCTCCCCATGTCGCAGCAGCCACCAGATCTTCTCGCAGGTCACCATGACCTCCCCAAAGGCTGCATCCACTGCTGTCTTGCCAGAGTCTCGAGAGGACACCCTACACGGTGCCCACCAGTCACCATGTATGCAAGACACAGATGTAGTGCTGCAAGCCCCAGGCAGGCACCAGGGTGGGCGCTCACAAAGACAGTCTCGCTTGCTGACCTGCAGATTGCCTCCTGATGGTCCACAACATACTTCAAGATGGTCTTGAGCAGCAGCTTGCGCTGCCTAAAACTGCTGTGGCGCCACTCCTGCAGCAATGTTGGCGTGCAAGCAGCTTGCAGCTGACAGGAGATCATCCAGAAGACTCGCCCTAAGCCAAGCCTACCTGAGAGGCTGCACAGGCCTTTTGCACAGAGTCCTGAACCTGCGGGGGAGGGGTGGCAGACATGTTGTGGAAGGGCAGGCAGGCAAGCTGCATCCAGCACGAAATGTTGAGCTGACCTGCTCCTTGGACATCGCAGGCACGAAGCCCAGCATTTGCATGGTGGCTGGGTCATAACATGGGATCTGGCCAGCAGGCACCTTCATGCTGACACTGTAGCGGTCCGCCTTGATGTCATCGTGTTTCTCAGCTGCAGATACACAGGACGATGATCGACAGGCACAGGGCACAGGTTCTGATGCAGCAGCCTCATCACCTGGGAGCAGGGGCACATCCAGGGCAGGGATAGCATCAGAGTCTGCCCAATAGCTGAAGAGAAGCACTAGCAACAGCAGGCCTGTGGCCAAGCTCAGGCCAAGCCAGTGCTCGTTCCATAGCCAGCTGAAACTCATTCTGAAAGAGGGGGCTCCTGCTGCCGATCAGATCGATTCTTGTGGGCCTGGTGCGCTTGAAGGGTTGATCTGCTTGACGTCCAAGCTCTGGGCGAACCTGCATGGCGCGTCTCACTCCCTTTCTTGCATATCTACAGTTAGAACAGTTAGAACAGGACATTGTTTGCTCGACATTTACAGGCATGCCGCATGATTCATTTGTCTGGCGACAGACATGGATTGCTGTCAAGTCGCTGCAACTTGCTGGGCTAAGGTGTTTCACTTGATGCGCAGCTGACAGTCGAGCTGCACCTGATATCAAGGGACTGTTCAGTGCTGCTTGCAATGCGACCAGGGCAAGTGCATGCGGAGCATCCATGGTGGGGCGTCAAGCCAGGAGGACGGGCAGGAGCTTGTTTGCGCCTCTCGCGTTGCAATGATGGGTCAGTGGGGGTTGAGTTCTATGTGATCAAGCCTTGGCTGCTGCTGCAGGGGTCCCGGCTGGGGCACCCTGGGCTGCACCTGCCTTGACCCCTGCTCGGGGCGGGGTCCCGGGCCGTGGTCCTGTGCCTGAGTACATAAACTTTTGTTTCTTCTCTGCTGGCTTGAGTATCTGCAGCAGCAAGGCTGCACTTGTCAAGTGAGCTACATGCCAGGCAGCACCTAGTCTTGGGGAAATGCGGCCCATCACAGGCCGCACAAGGTGTTTAAGTGCAGCCTGCACATGTGGTGATGGCGACTCACACACATGCTCAAGACAGATGTGAAGGTAGATGGAGCACCCTCACCTCCTACAGACAAAGCAAACGCCTTGCAAAGCTTCCACATAAGAGGGCCCTGTGCCAAGCAAGGTTTCAGGTAGCTCGCACCTGGAAGCTGCACATGAGCGTCTCATCTACGCTCATCATTGCCCCTGCGTTGTCGAACTCCCCGCAGTAGTTGGGCGCCGAGAAGATGGTGACCAACTGCCGCTTGGCAAAAAACTCATAGCCATCCTCCACTACCTGCAGCAAGGGGACGTTTGAACTGCTAAGAAGTGGGCTGCATCTCAGGGTGGGATTGCCCAGTGAGCGCGGCAGGCCCTAGCCAGCAGAAAGATGCTTGTTGCCTCCCTGCACTACCTGCACCATGTAAGAATCAACCTGGGTGCAGGGCAGCTGAGGAGACATGGCCATCTTCCACGCAGGTGTAGCATGCATGTGAACAATCACGTGTGGCTGCAAGACTGGTGCCACTGTTGCGACGCTGCAGGCAGTGCTCAGCACTCATTCAGCAAGCATCCTTGACATGGAGTTAAGTCAGCACCTGAGCCAACAGCGCCAGCACCAGACAGATGATTTCATGCAGGCAGTCTGCAAGACAGAGAAGCAGCAACCTGTACGTACATGCACATGAACTGCCAGCATGGAGCCTGCAGTGAAAGAAGCCCGCGACCTTTTCCAGCATACCTGTCTGGCAGCCACCAGGCCAGCAGCACAAATCCCCAGTGCTGGGAGCTGTTATCCTGTGCCAGCATGCACATTTACCAGGGACGCAAGCAGCCAGCAGCCTCAGCCAGCATGCATGGCTGGCAGCCAGCAGCACGGCCAGCAGCAACAAGAAATTGTTTTGCAGGCCGCCACCCAGCCAGCTACAGCACACACTGTTTTCAGGGCCACAACTGCCCACATGGAGCCTCAAGTGATGGGAGGCAGTGGCCTGCATCACAATGCACCTCTGCCAAGAGCCTTAAATATGGGGTCAGCAGCAGGCTGCTCCAGCAGGCATTGCCGCTGCCCCAGCTGCTGCACTGGAGCTGACCTGATGCGCGCGGCACACAAGATCCAGGTCGTGTTTTGTCAGAAATTCTGACACGCTGTCCGGGCCAAAGGTGTAGGACACCCCTCTGTCATTTTCGCCCCACCCCTGAATCTCCTTGTCAGGATCCGCCCAAAGCAGATCGCACAGCAGCCCTGCAGCAGAGGAGATGTAGCTGCGGCCAGCCTGGCACATCAAATGTTGTGCCGCTACTTATGCGCACCGCCGTGACGCTCACAATGCTCGCAACAATCAGCGGTGCCATTTGTGCCGATGCAGCAGAGTTTCATGCCTCACTACCTTCAGCAGTGCATTGTGACAAGGCTTCGGCCACAGTGGTGCTGATGATAAACCCAGCAGTGCAGTCTTTGGCCAGTCGCAGTAGCAGCCCACCAGAATTACCTGTGTCAGGCACATCTGTGGGCCTGGGGATGCGCTTGATCTGCTCCAATGACTTCAGCTCTGGCGACAGCCCTCCATGCATACACAGGATCTGCATTGCACCATCCAACCAGCACGCTTGGAAGGATCAGCTCAGCGAGCTGCCATGTGGCTACCTGCTCCCTGCCTGAGCTTGTTGCATGCAATCAACAACAATTTGCATGTAAGGCAGTACTGCATGGTATCTGCACACCCAGAGCCTGCAAGAGGCGGCCGGCCCAGGCACAGCAAACACGCCACATTGCCTTGTTCTTGAGCATTTCCTCATACCCTCTCGGCGAGGGCAGCTGTCTCATACACTGGTTGGTTCAGCCTCCTGCCTCACCTTCTCGTCTACCAACGCTGCAACTGGCAGGCAGTTGAAGCAGTCGGTAAATGTCTTCCACAGCCGAATGTTGTACCGCCTCTTACACTCGTCATAGAACCCATAGATCCGGTTGATGGAGGCACACTCGTGGTTGCCTCGCAGCAGGAAGAAGTTCTCAGGGTACTTTACCTGCAGCAGACAGAGCCTGGCCTGAGATGTACTTCCCAGGACTGCACAGAGGGAGGTGTCTTGGGCTGCCCTGCAGCACGGGGCGGTACTGCTGCTTCAGTCCGATCAACTGGATGCCTGGCTTGCTCAAAAGGCTGGACACACGCTGTCTGCTGCCAATGCAGCAGGGTTTGGTTGTTGGGATGCTTGACCTGCAGCAGGGGGTCGCACAGCTGATGAAAGGTGCACACATGGTTGCTGCAGAGAAGGAGGAGTTGGATTTACTGGAACTACTTGTTTTACAGGCAGCAAGAGGCAGCTGGTCTCAAACACCCAGAAGCGCAGGAGGGCCGCCACTTGCACCGCACTGCAGCAGGTGGTGCACTCCGGTGAAGATAGCAAAGTGCTAGCGATGGCGCAACTCTGCAGAAACTCTGCAACCTTCGAGGATGCAGGCCATACTGCCAGAGAGACGTCACAAGCCTGGGCCTGCACTGGGCATAGACTGCCGGAGGCGTACAGGCCCACCTTGGCCTGCAGACAGCACAGGCTGCTGTAGCTGACAGGGGCTGTGTGTTGAATGCACGTGAGCGGCAGCAGGTGGCATGAGCTGCTGCCAGTCACCTTCAGATAAACGAAGAGTGAGAGGGCAGAACAAACTGAGCACAACTTCTGCATCACTGTCATCTCCCAAGTGTTCTTGCTGCTCCTGGCCTGTTTTGCTGTGAGGCAGGGGCAGGCTGCTGCTGGGTGGTGCCACTGCAAAGCGCGGACAGGCCGCTGCTTGACACCTGCGATGCTCTAGAGGGGGGCACACAGCCAGCCGCGGGGCAAGCTTCATGCTTACAGCGTTGCAGGCCGCTGCTGCATGCCTTCGTAGTTGCGACGCTGCCAACAAAAGACCAGCATCTGGGGTGCCCCTACGCGCGCTGTGATGGGGCAGCTGCATGCGCAGCAGCAGCACAGCTGTTCACCTTGTATGCCAGCAGCAAACATATCGTCTCCAGGCTCTGCTTGCCACGGTCCACATAGTCGCCGAGGAACAAGTAGTTGGCCTCAGGCGGGAATCCACCATACTCAAAGAGCCTCAGCAAGTCTGAGTACTGCCCATGAATGTCACCTGCAGAAGATGGGGAGTGCAATGCAAGCAGGCTCCGAGGCAGAGAGCAGTGTAAGTCTCTGGTGCAGACCCTGCGCCGTTGCTGAGCGTTCATGCCAGACAGCTGCATGCCCAATGTGGCACACATGTGATGTGCACCATTGACAGCTTGCTGCTTTGCCTTGCTGTGCTTCTCAGCAGCCCCGTGCTGAGAAGGACTCATTGGGCTGAAGTGGGGAGTGGCAACTCAAACAAGTGCTTCCCGAGTAGGTCGAGTCTCCGAACGCTGCTATCGGTCCAGGCAGGTTCAGGTACGGAGTGAGCATCGGAGAAGGCCACTGCCAGCCTCAGTCAATGTCCTCCCGGTTGGAGCTCACCGCAAATCTTTATTGGGGCCTCCAGCTCCAGCAAGTTTGGCTGCCCCATGAAGATCTCCTTGGCTGTAAGGCATAGCTGCCGTATCTCTTGCTCAGTGAGCTGAACCTGCTTGCCAGGTCTCCCATTGCGCACGTCTAGCAGCCTGTCTATGATGTCATCAAGAATGGCATCCTCCTGCAGCAGGCATGGCACTGGTACCCCTGCTCCACCCTACCCAGGCTGTCAGGGTCAGCTGGCAGGTGACCCACCATTTTGAGCTGGCGCTGGGCACCTTCTCGTCAGCTCACTGCTGCTGCGGTCAAATCATGCCCGGCAGGTGTCACACATGGGGAGCATGTGCAGGCAAACCAAATGACCAATAAAATAAAATGAAAAAGGGGGCCCCCTTTGCAAGCACCATGAGGTCGATCTGCAACCGTTGTGAGCGCCCTGTCACGGCATGGTGAGCGCCATCTGAGCTCTGACCATGCATTGAGAGGCACCTTGCAAAGTCAGAGTTTCGCTGACTTGCAGTCTGTGTGAGGCCTTCCCAGCCCAGCCCCTGGCTTGCCGAGGGCTGATTGTGGTCCTGCAGCATCCATATGAAGCAAAGCGCAAGTTTGCCACAGTGCCCCTACTCCTGCGGGCACTTGCTGGTAATGTGCTTGTTCTGAGAGGCAGGACGCTGAAAGTGGGGTCATAAATCTGCAATCCAGTATCATTGCATTGAGCAACCAAGCGCTTCACCATGTCCTCTTGGCACTGCAGGCACACAACGCAGCAATTTTGACAGAGATCTTGACCACAGCGTCACATCACAGTGTGCCATGTCTGCTGCTGTTCCCTGGCCCAGGTATGTGTAGCTTGTAGGTGGCGATCGGGGGCAGTTCCCTTAAATCCACCTCAGGCCTTTTGTTGTGCAGGAGTGGCAGATATTAAAACAGTCTCTCAGACACTGCAAAACAGCATTAGGGGGAAGACACCCTGGAGATGCCCAAGCATTGTGGACCCTGCCGCCATGCATCAACCTGATCTGCTGCAAGCATTTATGGCAGCTGTCAGCATAGCGTCCTACATCCTCATCTGCGTGGATGGCACCTGGCAGCAAGCCGTGGAAATGTTCAAGGTGATGCTCTGGAAGCTTCACAACATTCAAGCTTTGCATGAGACGGCTCTGCCCTTTGACAAGCTATGGGAGTACGTCATGGCCTGGTCCCACCTCCTCGAGTTGCTGCTGCAGGCTGCACAGGCAAGAGTGCTCCATGAGTTCAACTTCATCCAGCAGGTCCAGCTGCAGTGTCCAAGGTGGGTCTGTCAGCAACCTGTGCTTGCAGCAGGCTGAAGCTTGCAGAGCAAACATGTCTGTCTGCCTCTTGCAGCCCGCAAGCCGAACACCCAGACTGTCACAAGGTCTTGCAGCGCTGCGTCCTGCGTGAGCCAGCACCACAGTGCCTCACAACACTGGAAGCTCTGGCCAGGTAAACACCTGAAGCTGGTTCCAAGGTGGGTGCACTGCTTTTGTCAATGCTTGTGGCCTGCAGGGCGCTGAGTCAGCTGGAGGGCAATGATGAGATGTACAGCTTGCTGTTGAGACCGCTGGAGCTGCTCATCTCACAGCAGGCTGAACACAGCCAGGCTCAGCAGGACAGCAAGCTCACTGAGACCCAGCAGTTGAGAGCACCGCCCCGCAGACTCAAGTTTTTGACAGGTACAAGTGCTACCTGAGACTGCATTGACTGATGCAGCGCCAATGATCACCGACGGCAGCAGTACTGCTCACACATTTCTGACTTCTTCTTTGCTGCCTGAACTGCTCATCAGACTGAAGGCATGTGCATGTGAGAATTGTGGTTGCAATCAGCATGTGCTGCCAGCCTACTGACTCGCGATTGCATGGCTGAGGAGCTCAGAAGCTCTAGTTGATTCAGGCCTGAGCAGAGGTGCAAAGGCCAGTAGCCGTCAGGACCTCTGGAAAATCTTGGTTGTCAGGGGACAGACTCTCATCACTGAATGCCCTCATGTCTCCAACGAGGTTTGTTGGTCTCTACCATGCCATGACGGCAAACAGTCGGAACAGCCAGCAGCAGCACAGGCTCCAGAAGCTCTCTAGGCTCCAGTGCTGGCATGTCCTGCTCTGTGCAGCACATGCCTAGCAGGATGCTCAGTCTGAGGACAGCACTCACCCTCTGATTCGGCCAATCTCTTCTTCTGCCTCCTCTTGGTTGTATCATGTCACAAAAGTGGGTGTTTTGGGCAAGTGGGCCTCCAAGCCTCGAAATGAGGCAGTCCAGGTGCAGGACGGCAAAGTCTAAGGCCAGCATTATGAAGGAGGTCTGTGCCCTGAAACAAGCAGTGTTTGTAGTCTCCAGACCAGTGCAAGTCATGAGGACAGCCCTAGCAGGCATCAGCTTCAGCAGCATGCACACCGGTCACAGTGGTCAGCTGCAGCAGGCATTGGCACGGTATGAAGTGGGCTGCTGGCCTGACACAGGTAACTTCACCCCACATCAACCCCAAATAGCTCCACATCTTTGGCTTCAGCAAGCACGACCTGGCCAATTCTATGCTGTTCCACATATGGCAGGATTGCTCAGCCTGAGCAGGCCCCGCTGATTTGCTGACCACCAGGCGGAAGGTCGGTGGTGCAGGCCACAGCCTGCTGCGGTTCCTGGTCCAGCCAGTGCTGCACCCATGGCGTAAGAGGAGGAGCAGTTGCAGCTGTGAAGCATGACTTGCCTGCGTCAGGGGCAGAGTTTGTCAAAGCTGCCGCCACGTGCCTGGGCACTCTTGTCTGCCAAGCATGGGCAATGCAGAGAGGCAGCTCTTCCAAGTGCAGTGCTGGGCCAGGTGCATGCATCTCCCCTTTCACCTGCTCTGGGCAGACCTGGTCCCAGCAGAGATCTGAGGTGGCCTGGATATGCTGAACAGGGCTGCTTCAGGCCAGCACCAGGCCTCTTGCCTCAGACCTCCCCACATCAGACTCAGAAACACATTTGCAGGGCTGCTTGACTGTGTGAGCAGTGCTCTGGTTTCGGAGCATGTCAGCTTTCCTTCTGCATATGCAAAGTGGTGCACATGCCATGGCAGCCCCCGTCTGATGCCCAATTCATACCAGTAGAGTTGAGAAACACCGCATTGTCACCCAGAAATGCCTCCCATAGCTGCAGTGGATGTGCTCGGGCATCTGCCAGGCCCAGTCAGCAAGACCAATGCAGGGGCTGGGGACCTGCTAGCAGGCGAAGTCTTTGCCTATGCAGTCTCATCATTCATTGCTGTGGTAGATGTAAGCTCGTCGCCCTCCACCCAATGAATCTGTTGGCCTCTGCGTCTTGCTGGCCCTGTGGTTGCAGATGCTGTGCTATGGCAGAGACCCTAATGCTCTGCAGGTGCATCGCATGCAGCTGGCCTGTGTCCTGCATGGAGGACATAGATCAGCGGCTGTCACGGCTGTGGCATGGTGGGTGCCATGGCACTGCTTCTGCCCACCGCTGTAGCAGACGTTGAAGCATTGCATTGCTGCTGCAGGTGCCCAGAGTGCTTCACAGGGGACGTCAATTCACACTCCCACCTCAGGTGAGCCGCTGGCTGCTGCCAGTCCTGGTCGTGCTGTCCAAGAGAGCCAAGCACAGCCTGCCTGACGTCCTGTGCTGATGATTGTGTGGCTGTTCATGCGATTGCTGAGGGTTTGTGCAGCCAGGCAGGGCTGCCGAGTGCCACTGGGGACAGCTGATGGCGCTGGCCGTGATGCAGTAAAGGTACTGGCCAGGGCCCTGTGACTGCTGCAGGCTGGCTTCAAAAAGCACCATGAGGGGCACGTGGTGGTCTAGAGACAGCAATTGTCTTGAGACTCTGCCACAATTGCAGGGTCCCAGCATCAATTGCAGGCTGGCCTCTTGGAAGATCGAGGCACGCGTGGCCCCGCAGACTGTGGTGAAGGCAACTGTCTCCGGACACTGCCACAGATGAGGGCTGAGCTGTCAGTTGTGGACCTGCAGGCTGGCCTCGGGGGACAACGAGGGGCGCGTGGTGGTGTGGGATGTCACCACAGCCACTGCCATGGCCACTCTGGAAGATCCCGGTGCAGCCGCAGCAGCAGCTGGTCCTAATCCCAAGAAGGTGGAGCCGAACAAGGGGGGCCCTGTCCGGGACCTGGGCTGGGTCATGAGCAACCCTTGCCTGCTGGCAGTTGTGCTGGCGAACGGAATGCTGCTGGTTTGGGACCAGGCAGGTGAGGGCTCCATGGCTAGCCAGGACAACGCGATGGGTGCGCCTGGCAGGCCATGGCGCATGGGCGCCCAAGAAGGTGTCACCCAGGCCAGGCTACCACACGCGACCTCTGTTGCACTGCAGCAGCATGACATGCCAGGTGGCGTTGCTCTCAACCCGGTTTGAAACCAATCCATAGGAGGTCATGCATTCAGAGCATGAATCACCCCTGCCTGCCGGCCATGTCCTGGGCGATGGCAGGCTGCTGGTGTGTTTCCAGGCAGGTGCGCAGCTGCTGCTGCGCCTCAGTCCAGTCTACACCGGCATCAAAGCAAAAGCTGCATCTCAGCTGTGGCTCCCTGCACAGCAACAGCTGAGGTGCAGCGGCCTTACTTTCAGGTGCTGATGCTCCCAACGCGCGAAAGCTCTGCTTCAGTGGCATTCAGGGGCACTGCTGCCTGGAGCAATGAAGGATGGAAAATATGTCTGTACTCGTCACGGCACAGGTGCATCATGTCGCCTGCCTGCCTGGCCCCAATGCAGGTGATGTGGAGGAGCTGGAGGCTGAGCGGTTAGGTTGATGCCCTTTTTGTTCAAGTGCAGCCTGGAGGCACCACCTTGTTGCCTGCTTGCCTGCAGCTAACCAGGTGGTGTGGAAGAAGGAGCTGGGGGCTGAACAGGCGCTGGCGAGCATCAAAGTGGACCCCACAGACTGGCGCCACATATGCCTCTGCGGGGCCAAAGGCAGCATTGTCGTCTTGCGCCTGACAAACATGGCTCAGAACAAGGTAGGGGGTGACAGAGGGAGGCCAGCAATGCAGGTGCAAAGCTGCACAAGATGTGCAGCATTCTGAGGGCAGCACTGTGGGGGCCGCAACACGATAGAGTCACTTGGTGGATGGCCCACAGGTATTTTGATGTTTTTCCAACATGTAGTCCAAGAGCTCTCCAGCTGCACCAGTTGCTGCCTCCCGCTGTACTTGATGCCGGCCTCTCCTTAGTCAGTGGCCGTACAAGGAACTGGAGTGCGAGGTTTCTGCAACGTTGCAGCTGATCTCAGGGCAAAGCTGCTGGTTGGGAGCATCAACTTGTGGGAGGGAAGACTACTGGGCAGCTCTGAGCCACACACTCGGGAAGCCCACATACAGTGCACCCTGAAGCCCCTTCTGTGGTTGCTGGTGGCATGGGAGGCTCCCGGCAGCCCAACCAACAGCAGCAGCGCAGGCTTCCGTACAATAAAGGGCCCATGGCCTGTCACTGATGCGCAGCTCCTGATTGCTTGTGACCCTGGCTGCAGGTGGACCAGCAGACGTACAAGGTGGACATGAGCGGCAGCAAGCCAGGGGACACCCTGCGCTGCTGCTTCAGCACCACGCGCGATTTGCTGTATGTGCTGCTGCCTCGGGAGGTAAGCCCCAATGTTGAAGTGTATGTTGCGCTGGCATGGCTGCAACTGGGGCAGATGGGCCGGTGTGTAGCTGGTGGACGCGCGCCTGCTGTCGGTGCTGCAGTGAGCCTGGCTGGCCAGTGCCTTCGAGCACGAGTGAAGCTGCCCAGTTTTCGGGGGCCTGCTGCCCAGATGAGCCGCGACAGTGAAGCTGAGAGCTGCATCCTACCTCATCACTCAGCCTGTAGTTCCCCACAGCTGGTCAGCACTGATTCCCAGCACTGATGTCCTGCATCATGGACTTGAGTGCTGTTGTGCCAGCCTGGGACCTCAGGCTGCTGGCAGGTGTGAAACCATGAGCACGTCAGCCCTGCTGCAGCTGGTGAATCTTGGGACTTGTCTCAACATTCATAGGGCAGCAGGCTGCTATCCGGGTGTTGTGGAGCTGCTGACTGCTGCACATTGACACTTGCCTGCAGGTAGTTGTGTTTGATTTGGAGTTTGGGCAGCCTGCTGCCAGTACTGTGCTGCCGACCTCCAAGGCGCCCTTCAGGGACATCTTGGGCTGCTTTGGGCACCAGCGCATTGGCAAGAGCGTGACAGAGGGCGGCATTGACCTGCTGTACTGCTCACACCAGGTCAGGGCCTGTCATCTGGTGGTCTAGGCTGGCTCTGCCGCCGCCAGGTGTGCGCCAGAAACTCACTCTTGCTGGTCAGGGCTGCACATCGCTTCTTCTGCTTGCAGCAAGCCTCGCTTCATCCGTGACTCTGTGCTGCACTTGTCTTCGCATCACTGACCAGCCAGACTGCTTCTCACAAGAAGCCAGCAGAGCATCTTTCACAGGAAAAGGTACGCAGCCAATGCTGGCCCTCCCTTGTCTCTCATTGCTGGCACTGGGTTGCAATCTCTCCCATTCGCCCGCTGCGCTTGCACCATCACGTCCAAGTTGCGCACTCATGGTCTTCCTGCCGTGTGGTATGGCAGCCTCTCTGTGTGGCAGTGCCACTTTAGCGGGCTGAGTTGTGCTTTCTTCCTGCAGGTGACTTTGCCTGACTGTGCGGCGCCCCGCAGGGCAGCAGTCTCAGCAACTTTTTCAATACTCTGCTCTTGCACACTGACTGTCTGCCTGCCCTGCAGGGCGGCAGCCTGTCCGTGTGGCGGCCCCAGCCCAGCATGCCGCGCTGTGCCCTCCTCCAATGTTGTGAAATGAGATGTCCAGGCCAGCCATCTGAGCAAGAACAACCTGCTGCCCTGCAGGACGGCAGCCTGTCTGTGTGGCGGCGCCAGAGTAGCGGGCTGAGCTACACCCTCCTCTGCCTGCACAAGCTGGTGCCTCCTGCCTCCCGCATCAGCAACAACGCGACGGTCAGCCTGCTGTGCATCGCAGCCTGTGCCTGGGTGCGCTGCAACACCGACCCGCGGCGCAGCACCGTCCTGCCGCCCATGCAGCACACAGTCAGCGAGTTTGGGGTGGTCACCGCCAACAGCCCGCGAGCCACGCTGGACAGTGTGTCGCACCCCTTTGGGAGGGCCCCTCGCACAGATGTGCCTGGGGGGCTGCCCCAGTCCGGGCTGCGCACTCCTGCCGCAGCTGGGGCTGACGAGGGGGGGGACCCATTCGCAGACCTTGCTGCAGCGCGACTGGGTGGGGCTGCCTGCCTCCTTGCGATCCTGTCATGTTTCGGATGTCAGAGAAGCCAGAGACGGGGTGCAGCCATGCAATAGAATCAAACATAGAGGCGTTTAGCTGGCAGGACCCTCTAGGCTGGGAGTGTGCCAGAGCAAGCTGCCATGAAGTCACAACACCTCGTAAGAGTACACCAGCTCTGGCCCCGTGAAATGAGACACACCTGCGACTGGAGTTGCTCTGTCCCACACAGTGAGCTCAGGAAGGGCATGACGGCACGACGGGGTGCCTGCTGGGCCGTGTGCTGATGTGCTGCATGGGGGACCATCAGCCTTGCTCCTTGCAGGCCCTGCAGCAGCAGCCCCTGCCCAGGCTCAGCACATCCAGGACCCTCAGAAGCTGCAGCCGCAGCACATCGAGGGGGTGTCAAAGACAGCTGCTGCCTTGGGCCGCGACTCACTGCTGGTGATGGCCGTCTCTGATGAGGGGCATGTGTGGCAGTGGGACGTGGCTCTGCATGGCATCATTGATGCGCCTGCTGGTGAGCCCCTGGCTGCCAAAACTGTCCCTCTGGGGTGGCCATGCCTGTGTGAGCACCTGCAGCTGTCTGCAGCTGCGGCTGGGGCTGACTTGCTGCTGCTGAGGCATGTGCACACATCAGTTTGACAAAGAGCCTGCAGAGCTGCACAAGGTGGTGCCTTGTGCACCAGAAGCAGCCTGCAGCAGTCCAGCCCTCTCCACATTTCAACCTCCGGGTGCCACCCCGCCCCCTGTGTACTTAGCTTTCCCAGCCAGAACAGCCTCCCGGCAGCCCAAGCACACTCAGGCTGGCCGCTGCTGCAGGGGGTGACGGCCCCCAGAAGGGCCTTCAGGCAGCTCCCACAGCGGCTCAGGATGTGCACCTGGCCACGCGGCCCGCCCTGCAGGGCCTGCTGCACACTCTACCCCACAGCGTGACCACCTTTTCGGTCTGCCCCATCCCTGTGGGCGCGGCCTGGCAGGCTGCGGGGCAGCAGCCCAGCAGCATCAGCGGGGCGGGGGGCGATGCAGTCGCAGTGAGGCTGCACGCCTGTGCTGTGTCAGGGGTTGGCAGTCGATGGGCGCCCTGCCAGTGCCTGAGCTCATGGCCTCATTGCCGCTGCTCCTCTGAGTGGACTTCGAGGCACGCAGCCCATGTGCTGACAGGTGTCCCAGAGGGATGCTGGTCTGCAGCTTGCAGCTCTGCCACAAACCAACCAAGATCATGTCAAAGGGGTGCAATGAACCTCCTCGTGTGTGTGCAGGTGCTAGCAGCTGTGACCAGTGCAGGCAACGTGGAGCTCATCACACTGCAGCGTGGAGCACTCATGCCGCTCAACAGCAGCATCTCAGTATCCCTGGGTGAGCCCTGCTATCCAGTATCCCTGAGTGAGGCTCGCTGTGGTGGCTTCAGTCCCTGTGCATTGGACTGGTGCCGCCCAAGATGCAGACTGCGCCCTGAGCTTGCCCACCACAACGACATCCCTGCAGTGCAGCAAAGGCGTCGGGCTGGTGCTGACCAAAGCCTGAACGTCACAGGCGCTGCTGCTGGAAGCTCCTTGGCATGATGCAGCTCTGCCAGCATGAGGGCTGCTTGTGGCTGTGGCTGGTGTGGAGGTGGGAGCCAGCCATGCAAGCCTCTGCAACAAGCAGACACACCTCTTGCGTGGCTCTGCTCATTGGCAGGCGCTGGCACCGGCATTCCTGCAGCAATTGAAGCTATGCTTCTGCTTTTGCAGGCGCACATAAGGACGTGGTGAGAGGGGTGCGCTGGCTCGGGCCTTCCCCGCGGGTCGTCTCCTTCAGCAGCGAGAAGGCAAGCAGCTTGAGCTGCCTGTGCTCTGCTGCACAACTGCCTGAATGCCAGGCCTGCAGAGCCATCTGCTGGGCATTTCCTGAACCATGGCAAGCTCAATGTTGTCCTGCACGGCCCCTGCAAGCCGAAGCAGCCCGTTACTGCGAGCAGCGTGCTCATGCAGGCAGCTTCGAGCTGTTTGAAGTGCCCATTGTTCACAGGCCAGGGCTATTCCTTGGCTGCAGGTGCAGCACGGCTTCCGCAATACCCTGCTGCTGACAGACATCAGAAATCGCTCCAGCGTTTCCTTCAGGGAGGTGAGCTGTTTTGCAGCGCCAGCCCTTTGCACGTTGTTGAGACATCAAGCTGGACGTCAAGCTGCCGATGCTTGCACCAAGTGGTCCTCTGGGCGTACCCTGTTTAGCCTGAAATGTTGCTGATCGCCCTTGCCAGTGAAACATGCGTCGGTTCTGGGCATCTTTGCAAGCCTGAGATCTCAGGAAGGCAGGTCCCAGTGCATGCTCACTTCGGCTGCATGGTGCAGACAGGAGCAGTGCCTGCTGCAGGTGGGTGCAGAGAACGCGCCCATGCTGGGCATCAGGGCGTCCCCTCTGGGCCGCTACATTCTTGTGCTGCTGCGGGGGGCACCCTCCGAGATCTGGGCGGTGAGCAGGCCCCGCTGCAGCGCTGACAGCGCTGAGTCAGCACACTTCCTGCCGTGGGCTCAGATGGCATTGTCTGGAGCATCTGTACACCCAGGATGGACCCCACGCTTGTTGCTCTACCTGCTGCGATTGCCACCAGAGTTCCTGCACTGCTTTGTGATGGCTTGCTCTCCAGCCAGCCAGCCACTGCTGCTCATGTTGAAGTTACAGGATGTTGCTGTCCATGAGCTCACCAGGTTGGGCATAGTACCAGGGGCAAAGCACACTGCACAGCTGTTCAGACATCCTGGCCTATGCCTCTGGCATGAAAGGTGATGTGGTCTGCTGGAGCCAAAATCTCACTGGCCTCAAACAACAGCACAGCCATGTCATACCGGCACCCAGGGCGCTCACCCCTGCTGCCCTGTGTGCAGGTCGGAGGCAGCACGCGCCCAGTGCGTGTGCGGGTGCTGGACCTGCCCTTCACTGCAGTGGAGTGGGTGCTCCCCAGTGAGATGACGCATGCCTCTGCTGAGGCCCTGTCCCCAGCCAAGTGGATGGTCTGGGAGCGCAGCCCTCTGGCCAAGGAGCGCTCCCTGCAGGTGGGCACCTGCTGGGCTGTTACTAGAGCCTACCAGGGTCAGGGTCACGGAGGGGCGCCCTGCGCCAGGGAGTGCCCTTGCAGTGATCAGTAGTTGGTGGCAAATTGCATGCTTCTGTCAGGCAAGGGTGGGCGTCCACCAGGCTGGGAGCTTTGAGGATGGGGACTGAAGCTGGTCAGGCACACCAGGTCAGCGTGTGAGGGTCAGCAGTGAGTGAAGTGCGCTTGAGCTGGGAGGCATACTTCAGCTAGGTTATTGCTTTTGTTGAGCTGCGCCCAGCACCTGTCAGGTTGCACATTCCAGGGCAGCGCTGATGTTGCTCTAAAGTCTAGGGCTTGCATCATGCCTTGGTGCACTTGGCCTGTGCCTCCCAGAAGTATGGGCCTGGGAAGCTGTGGCAAGCTTGTGTCTGCTCACAGCCATGCTCCGAGGATGTGACTTACCAGCACGGGCCACTCTGATGACCAGGACTACAAATTGAGACTCCTGGCACAGTCGCCTGATTGCTGCAAAGCTGTGCTAGGTTGCGGCTTAGCCTGCTCAAGGCTATCTCTCAGCGGCGTGTCATTGACAGCTTGACATGCCTGCCATGTGCCCTGCGTGGGGTCACATCAATCCGAGTTCAGGGTGGGAAAAAGGAAGCCTCCGGATGCTGCTCCATAATGTGTCTGGGGGTGTCAGGCCTGCCATCTGCTCACCTGCAGGGCTATTTTGATGACCAGGATGAGAACCTGACCCCCCTGGCTCAAGACGTGTCCCAGCTGCCAGAGGAGAAGCTGGCCTTTGCCTTGGGGGACGGGCGTGTGGGACTGCTGGCCGTCAAGGGGCGCAAGGTGGGCGCCTCTTGTGGCTCCAAGACCTTGGTTGCCTTGCGTTGGAGCATGCACAGAGCTCGAATTCGCTGCTCAGCAAGCGTCACACGTCGAGGACCTGCAGTAGATACTGCGCTGATGGCCCCCATCATTAGAACACAAGGAGGGCCCTGGCCAGGGTGAGGCTGGCAGCAGCAGGCTGCCGGCATGCAGACCACTGACTATCATCAGAGCACTCTGCGCCGTCAGCTGTGTGGACTGTGTCTGGCCTCCTCATGAGCGCTGCTGGGCTCAGCTGACAGGGTGCACTCCTTTGCCGCTGCCGCAGGTCAGCGACACAAAGCCCAAGCGCCCTCAATGGGGCCTGCTGGGCAGTGGGGAGGTACACACCACCACCATCGCTGCCTGGGCTCACCTGGTCATCCTGGGAGATGCGGATGGCAATCTTAATCGCTGGGACACCACCACGTGAGGGGCCGTGCTGTGCAGGATATGCTGCCATGGGCAGGGCATGCAGCTGCCTGCAACATGCTGTGTTGTGCTGCACATGCAGCTGCGCAGGGTTTGCATATCTGCGCCAGGCTTGAGGGCAGGCCAGATGCTGTTTGAAGGGTGTGCAAAGTAAAATACAGCTGTTCTTGACTTCAAATCAGATTGAGACATGCAAATGCCTGTATCCATCAGAGGCCAACAGAGCAATTGACAGCTGCAGAGGCAGGGGCCTGCCCATACTGCACACCTTTTGAACGTCTTTCCACAGCAAACCGTGGGTGTGGTCCTCTTGCAGGCTGTGTGGGACGCACAGGAGGGGGATCACCACAGGCAGCTACAGGCAGCACGCTGTGCAGCCCCTGCACATAGATGCACCTGCTGAGGTGCCTGGCTGCCTGTGACCTGCAAGGGGCGCACGTGGAAGTCGACCCTGGCCCCACCTAGGACCACTCTGGCCATTCACTTTCTGCAACAGTGATGTTCCCATCGTGTTGTGCAGGGGGCGCATCACGACGGTCAACACGGGGCAGGGTGCAGTTCGGCGGCTGCATTTTGCACCCCCGGCCTGTGACCAGCTGGACTTCTCTGCGCACACGCTGTCAGCATCCACCATGACCGCCCGCGTGTCCTGTCTGTTTGTGAACGGCACCTTTGGCGTCTACGAGCTTGATGCACGCAACGAGCTCAAGCAGGTGGGCCTGCTTCGTGCTCTGACCAGGGCCAGCCCTGCTGGCTGCAGTGTCAAGGCAGGGGCCCTCCATTCCCACACAATGGCAGAAAATGCTGATACTTGCTGCGTAAGCATGCATGCTGCCTCAACATATGGATCTTGGGTGCTCCAGCAAGTGGCCACCAGCGCAAGACCCTGGCGCCCTGTGCAGGGAGCTTTTTGGTTCAGACAGTCTGCATCATGAATGCTGCAAACAGTTGCCTGTGGGTAAGGCACGGTGGCAGCCAGGCGGGGCGCAGCGTCAGACATTGAGTGCACAGCCATCTATGCTGGACCGCCCATGTCCGTGTGTGGTAATTTGATTGGCTGTGCCAGTGCTGCAGGGCCCTGTCACAGTAGCAGCCACAAGGTGGGCCGTGCTGTAGACATGTTGTGGGCTTAGGCCCAGAGTGCAGCTTCACGAGGCCTGCCTGTGCTGCAGGGCAGCCAGGTGACCCAGTCAGGAAGTTCACGCAGCATGCATGGCTGACCTGACTGTGCCTCAAACTCAGTCACAGTGGTGGCGATCCAAAGCATGAGGGACAGTGCCGCTCTCGAGCATGAACTTCAGCTGCGCAGTGCCTGCTGATGCTGTAGGGCTTTGTTGGAGGCCAAGTCAGCAGCCCTCGTTCTGCCTGTGCCGCAGGGCCCTGTCACGGTGGCGGCCAGCCAGAAGGTGGGGCGCGTGGTGGACATGTCCTGGGCCCCCCTGCCCCAGCCGGTGGGGGCTGGCTCGGTGCTGGCCCTGGCGCTGGATGATGGCTCCCTGGCCTTTGTGGACGCGAGCCAGACCCTGGAGCAGAGCACACGGCGGCAGCGCCTGCAGGCCTTCAAGCACCTCATCGGGGGGACTTGGCCCTACCCCCAGGTCAGCCAGCAGCTCATGCTTGACTGTGGGAGGCACCTGCAACCATGCCCCTGGGTCCAACAGCAGCAGGCGCTTGGCGGGATGGACAAGGATACAGCCTGCGAGGCGTCACCAGGCCTGCTGCTGGACCTGCCCTGATGCTGCTGCTTGAATGTAAGCTGTTCTTATGTTTGCTGCATTAGATGCTGTCCCTGCACCTGGCACGGGGGATCTGCCCTGCTGCTCTCCCTCTGGTGGATGCATATGATGCAGAGCACCCCTGTTGCTGCAGTCTCGACCCACTGCGGCTGCGTGCCTCTCTGCCGCTTTGCCTCCTGCCGCAGCCGATGCTGCCAGCAGAGCTGCTCTCGGTGCATGCTGCAGGGCGTGCTGTCCCCGCCGCCGCCGCTGGGGTCTGCGCTGCTGCTGCCCCTCCCCTGGGCGCAGCTGCTGCGCCTGCTGCTGCAGCAGGGGCTGCCTGCAGAGCTGCTGCAGCAGCTGTGGGGCGCCTCATCTGACGATGATGAGGTGGTGGAGGCTGCCGTGTGGGGCTGCCTCCCCGGGGAGTGCCGCCGCGCGTGGCAGCAGGCGCCCCACAGGATGGGCACTGAGGAGGCTCAGGTGGGCTGCCTCGCCCGTGAGTGGGCAGCAGCTGACGCTGGGCTACATGAGGCTGTGGCGCGGTGCAGGAGCACATGCATGCGGTGCAGGCCGTGCGGAATTCCCCTGCTGACGACCTTGTAGCTGAAGTTGCCTGTGTGGCACAGCATTCGTGTCTGCCTTGGGCAACCCGCCACAGCTGCGTGTCCGCCATGACTTGTGCTGCCTGCAGGAGCTGTCCTACCTTGCAGAGGGCACCACGGACGCGCACCTGCGGCGCAACACCGCCGATGCCATCCCCAGCGTGGGCACAGAGGACGATCCCTTCTCAGACAGTGCTGATGGGGGGAATGGCTGGGAGGGGAGCTCCCCGGGCCAGTCTGAGTCCAGCCCTGGAGCAGACCAGGGCAAGGATGGGCAGGCGGGGGGACGCTTCAACATCAGGTCCATCTCGGGTGGGTGGGCACCTGTGGCAGCAAGGTGGACTGGCTTGGCTTGGCAGTGCCACCCTTCCGGTCGGCTCATGCCCGCACTGGCTCCATCAACATTTTGGCTGTTGCTCTGGAGCGACCCAAGAAGAGGATGGCAAGCCCTCATTGGCAGCTGGGTCAGACCTCTGAAACAGCAGGACAGCATGCCCTCCATGTGCTGCCGGGCTCCTAGAGGTGTGTGCAGGGCACTTGCCTGTGTGGTAGGTCACGCGCAGCTTAGCTCCACTTCTTCACCTGGATCTGGCAGGGAAACATATCGTGGTGCATGGCGTTGCTGGTCGGCTCCACTAACGGCAGTGCTTGTGGCAGCAGATTAGTGCCCAGACTTGAGCTTGTATTGCACATGCCTGTGCAGGCCGGCTCGGTCGCTTGGCCAGCACTGGCAAGGGTGAGATCATGAGGAACCTCGGCCTGACGGAGGAGGAGGACACTATCCCCGCACAGCAGCAAGGTGCAGCACAGCTGCTGGGCTGTATCTGCAGCTGCAAGTTTGCCTGGCGACACGTAGCCAAAAGTGCTCTGTTTGCTGGCCTGACCAAGTCGTGCCGGTGGCAGCCTGCATCGGCCAGCTGAAGGTGTTCTGCTTGGGGGGCCTGGCCCTGCATGGCACCCAGACGCAGGATGCTTGACCACCTGTTCTAGTGGCAGCCTGGCATCTGCCCACCTCACCCCCTGACAGACGCTCTGCTCCTGCACAGCAGCCAGCTCAGCGGCAGGCCAGCCCTGTCCCGACTCCACTGTAGGCCTGCTGGAACACTGCAGTTGGCTTCTTGGTTGCGATGATGATGCCACTGGCTGTGCCTGCATGTTGGGCCGGCATCTGGCATGCAACAGCATGCCAGCCAGGCAATGCGCATGCAGCGCTGTCACCTGCCAAGCAGCCTCCAAAGCAAATACATGAGGCTTTGTCAGCTGCCCCCCGCCCTGCGTCTGCAGACATCCCCAGCATCTCAGTCACTCCCCGCCACACCTACAACGCCCCTCTCATCATGGTGCTGCGAGCGCTGGCCCACATGCGGGCCGGAGGTGCCCTGCTGCATGCAGCAGAGTGGCGCATGTATGCAGCAGCCCTGGCAGCCGGCTCAGTGGCTGCCCGCATGGCAGTGGCTGCCACAGTGGCTGGCAATGCCGAGGAGGTGGGTTCTGCCTGTGCAGACATGCAGGTCTGCGAGTGCGTTCAGCAAGCAACGGTCAGAATGGCAAACATTGCATCAGTCACTGGCAGCACTTAGAAGGTAGCAGTTGTCATGCAGAGACCCTTGATCATGTGCATGCAGCGTTACTAAGCAAGACTGTACGATGCTTTGGAGGTTGGCACTCACCGGGCAGCTCATGCTGGCTGCGAGGTCAACTCCCACTCACTGTAGCCTGGTGTTGGCAGAACCAGCACGTGTTGGCAACGGCTGACACCTGCGGTTGGCTGCCGTGCAGGCGCGTTTCTGGCAGGGCCTCCCAGCCACACTGCGTGCAGTCAAAGAGGCAGCTGCTGCATCAGGACAAGTCGCTGCAGCCCCCCAGAAGCAGGCAAGCAACAGCATGTCTTGTCTCCTTGCGCTCCCATGCAAGAATATGATCGACAATGGAGGGGCTGGCGTCAGCTTGCCCACCTCAGTCATGACCTGACTGCATCAGATGTGCCAGATTGGCTTTGCCAGTTGTTCAGGCAATTTGGTGTGCTGTGCAGCTGTTGCAGGCTGCACAGCAGTCCAATCTCCTGTGCTGCTGCAGGATCTGGAGGCTGCCGTGTCTGAGGCCTTCCCTGCAGCGACACGGCAGCAGCAGGGGCCGGCGACTGAGCATCCTGTGCTAGCGGAAGCTGCTGGCAAGCTGTGGGACAAGGATGCAGAGTTGGCTGAGGCCAGGGAGAGGGCTGAGTGGCATGAGGTCATGTCGCGGCGGCAGACAGACGTCAGCGAAAAGCTTCAGGTCAGACTTTGTTTTGTAAGGCATCTGCTCAGGCTGGCAAGCAGCAGCAGTCTGTGCATGATCACGACAGCCTGGCAGTGAACAGACTGCATGTACATTGCTCTGCAGCTGGTGAGCTGCAGCTCCTTGATGCCATGCAGCAAGCTAGTGTCTGCAAGTATGTGTCTGCAAGTATGTGTCTGCTGATCACAGTCAGCCATTGCTGCGCTGCCATCCTGAGCACTCCCAAAGCCAGCTGTGCTGTCCTGCCTGCAGGACCGACGGGTCATAGAGTATGTAGTACTGGGTGACTACCCCACAGCAGTAGGTTTCCTGTTGGCCAGCAAGCCAGAGCGCACCGCGCGCTACTACCGCGACGCCCTTTGTACCCTGGCGCTTGCGGTGAGAGCCTCACTGATCATCTGATTCTTGGCCATGAGGGACAATGAGCATCATAGGGTTGTTGGCTCAGCTTGCAATCTTGCGGATAGGGGTCTTGCCTGACTGCTGGTCCAAACAGTATTTGGCAGCCATGCTGATCTAGATCGTGACAGCACCATTACCCTTCCTGGGTGCTGCTATGCTGGCCCTGGCACTCTCAGCCTGCGCAACTCTGGCTCTTCACCCAGCCAGGCACACAGCACTGCAACTCTGCAGCTTGAGTGATGAGGGAGAGCTGTAGGCACAACATTGGTGCTTGGGCTTCAGTCGGACGGACTGCTCAAGGAGGACTCTGCTGCTGTGCTGCAGGCTGTGTCCTCAGAGGGCCAGGGCCCCAATGATGGCCAAACCTCAGATGCTGTCTCGCGGACGCTACACGTCCAGGCAGCCAAGGTGGTGGCAGCACACGCTGCCAGCATGGGCGACAGCCTGCTTGGGGTCCCTCTCATGTGCTCGGCCGGTAGGCAACAGCAAAGGATGGCGGTGTGCATCAAAGTGCATGACTGGGCCTCAGAAGGGCGAGGCTGTCAGGCTCCCAGCCCCCAGTGGAAGGCGTCGCATGCAAGACGATCACCAAGTCGTGCCTGGCACATGGCCTGTGGACAAGAGCCTGCTGGGGATGTCCCCTCATGTGCTCAGCAGATGGTGAAAGGACTGATGAGACACCATGTTGCGTGCACCAGCACTTGCAGACATGACACTGCTTTGCCTCCAAAAGACGCATCAGCAGCAGAAGTGCCTTGTCATGGGCACAGGCAAGTTCAATTCTGCCGGCATGCTGTGCAGCCTTGGAGGTTGCTGCCCCCCGGCGAGCAGGCTGTGTGACAGGGTCGGCTGCATGCACAGACGTGGTCTTGCGGCTGCGACCTTACGATGCTGTGCTGCCTGGTGCTGCCCTGCTGCAGGCAGCAACCACGTGTTTCTGTGCAGGGCTGGCCAGCGAGGCGGCTGCCCTGCTGCAAGAGGGACATCTGTGGCGCTATGCATCCACGCTGGCAGCTCACCGCCTGCAGGGGGAGCAGCAGGCCGCAGCTCTGGAGCGGTGGGCTGCGCACATCCACCAGGTGGGGGTCAGATTGCCAGACCCTGTTGTGGATGCCGTCAAGTGTTCGGCTGCCCACAGCCACCAAGGTGGGGGCCGACTGGGATGTGCTGTGTGGCCTGCAGCCAGTTGGGTGTAGTGCTGTTCTTCAACGCAAGCTGAGCAGGTGCAGCTTCACTCCACAGCTCACAATTCGGGGTCTGTGGCCATCTGGGCAAGGAGGGGCTGCCCACGTCGACCAGGTGAGTTCCAGCTGCTGCAGTTGGGATGTCGGCACTGAAGGGGCGCTACAGATGTCGGCCTGCTGGGTGCACAGCATTTAGAGCCCAGCAGGGGCATTTTAGCGTGGAGCAGCTGGCCACACAGCAGGGGGAGCCCCGCAGGTGCCTTCTGCAAGACAGTGTTGGCCGTCGTCATTCTGGGTGCGTGGATCAGTGAAGCAAACTCTCTGCCGGAAGGTGGGCCTCTCCCTTGAGGCAGGAGCCAGGCCTGGAGTTGACAGTCCTGGCAGAAGGATGCCAGGGGCAAGCAGGTCTGTCCTGCTAGCAGTCCCATGACTCAAACCTCCCAGCCTGTCAGCCTCAGAATTTTGCGCGAGGATTAGGTATGTTGCATTTCTTGCCAGCTGCCCTGCCATACGGAGGCGTCTGTTGCCTGCAGGCTGAGGGCAGCCTTTGGCGGGCTCTTGGGGTCATGTCTTCAGCAGGAGCTCTGCGCTCGGCTGTGCTGCTGCTACGCAAGGCAGGGCTGCCAGGGGCTGCCGTTGCCTTTGCCCAAACGTGCGCTGTTGAGGGTCTCAGCAACCCTGCTGCGCCAGCTGACGCAGGTGAGTTCCTCGGGCGCATTGTCTGGCTTTTGAAGATCTCTGCAGCTTTGTGCAGCGGTGTTTAAATTCACTGCTACACCTGCAGGTTTTGTTGAGAACTTGTTCCACCACACTGGCAACACACCACGACGCATGTCATTCAGTCACAGGCCTGGCGCTGCTGCAGACGTGCAGGAGACAAGCTCTGTTGAAACTGATTACCTGCAACACATGTCCAGCGTTTTTCAGGCGCTGTGACTGGGCCACACTGACTCCCCAATTGTACCAAACGCCTGTTTTCCTGGCCCTTGATGCATGAAACTCCCTATGTGACACTGATCCCATGACCTCAAGCACAGATGCCCCCAACCCTGTAGTCCTGACTGGAGCTCAGCTGTGTGACACCTGTGGGAGAAGGGTATTGAGAGGAAACAACATCTAGAGACCTCCCAGCTCGATGTTCTGAAGCAAAACGATGGGACACAGCCAATCTCAAGCTGCAATGGAAGGTGGAGGAGTGTGCCAAACACATGGCTTGTCTCTTCAGACAAGGTTTGCAGTCCAAGAAAGAGCAGTGCCAACCCAGGGCACTGTGGCATTGCTGACTGCACTTTGAGACCTTCTTGACAACATCAACACCTCTGTTGAAGTGTTTTATATGTATATGTATGTATATATTGAGCCTGAACAGATTGTCAAGCGTCTGGTAAATTTTTCGAGCTCCATCATTTTTCACATGTGGGGAGTATGACTGGTGGGAAAAAAGGCCACATTGTGCTGCTGGGCATAGGCATGTGCACGTGATTGTGGGGCCTGTCCTAATGAAGGGCCAACGAGTGTGTCAGTAAGCACATCAGTGGCCTGCATGAGGTCTCCTCAATGTGCTCAGGTACCGATTCTTACATGTGAACAGCAGGCAATCCCAGAGGTGCCCATGTGCTGTGCCTGCCACAGCGCTTGGCTCCTTCACAGCTGACTGGATTGGTGGTGGGTGCCGCTGTCCAGAGGGTCTCCTTCTGCATGAGCGTCAGACTCAGGGCCACTCAGAGACTTCTGGGGCTCTGCCGGCTGGCCCTGATGCTGTGGTCTCTCAGGCTCATGTGCAGGCTGCCCCACTGGTGGAGGCTGCTACTGTGGGGCCTTAGGTGGCGCAGCAGTTGCCTGCAGCAGGTGCAAAGCATCAGATCAGCTTGAGATGAGAGACCCTGTCTCGTAGCTGATGCCACTGTGTGAGCCTGTGGTCTGGACTTGACTTACGCATCCCTGGCAACCTGGAGGAGCAGGGACTGCCACCCTACCCTACTTGACAGCCTACTGCAGGGCTTGCAGTCACTTTACAGTTGTGGGCACCAGCACTGGCTGCCAGATACGCAGCGGCAACAGCCGGCTGAAGGGGTGCTGACCTCTGTGGACGTCCACGCTCCCCCAAAGACCGTGTCAAACTCTTGGCGAGTTGCTTCTGACATCTGCACAGGCAGAGACAGAGATGTGAGCAGCTGGCAGCACGTGCAGGGCTGGGCAGGGAGAGCATGGACACTTGAGCAACAAGTAACTGATGCTCTGCAAAGGGAGATGTGAACTGTCCTTTGCAGGCAGAGGGTCAGCTGTCAGCATGAAGATTGTTGCCAGCTGCAAGCCCAACTGCTAACACTGACTGAGGCTTTGACAAACTTCGGCGCTGTCTGTGGGTGTCGTGATGTTGTTGGCTCACGTGCCTCATGGAGGCGCTGCCACCATACCTGCTGCTGAGGCGTCAAGCAGGGTATGGAGCACACCAGGCATTCTTCACTTACACTCAAGGAGAAGTCCTACTCAATGCCAATCACTTTGCCTAACTGCTTGTGTGCAAGGATTGGCACAGATGTCAAGAGGGCAAAAGCATGCCCTCTGACCATGAGGGGCAGCACCAGCTTGCAGTGTGGACATGCATACGCCACAGGCTGGGGTGGACATGAACGCTTGCCAGCATCCCTGCAGACAGAGAGAGAGGTTTCAAACCAGGCTGCCCCCTCATGCACCACTCAGTGCTCTGTTGGTCAGGCTACGTGGTGATGTGCATCGTCCTGCACTTGACACAGCCACTGCTGGTGAGCTCAGCATCCGCCTGCGCAGACGTAGACAAGCTGCAGAACGAAAATATTGAAGAGCCAAAATTCTGAAACCCTCCGGTTTTCAACTCTGCTGTCGCTGCTGTCGCTGCTGTCGCTGGGGCACACTTCCCATCTGAACGACATGGATGAGAACAGCAAGATGAACACTGAGTCCCTCCTCGATGGGAAGGCGGAGAGAGGACCTCTGAAGGCGTACGGCCAGTCCCTCCTGGCAAGGTTCAGGTACGTTACAACGAGAGTTTCTTTTGCGCTGAAACGTCTGCGTTCGTGCTGAGTTGACCTGGGGAGAGAGGTCCTTCTCAGGGGTTCAGTTTTGACTGGGGCACCTGAGTTGTTATTGTGCTGATTGCTGCTCTTTGTGATGCAGGGAAGCCTGCATTGCTCCAAACTTGTCCCAACAACCATCAATCCTCTTGCTGCTCTCAAACCAGAGTCACATGGTCTGCAGGACGCAGATGCAGCCTGTCTGCCCGTCAAACACCCTCATCCTGGCCGTCATGTTTGGTGTCCAGTGTGGCATCATTGCAGTGGCCTACAACACCTTCTTTCTCAAGGTCAGGCAGGGGTTCTCCAGCTGGGTGCCTTGCCCTGCCCCATCTTGTTGGTCAGCGCCTCGTCACAGCAGTGTGGAGTGGCCCTGCTGCACCAAGCGCCTCCCCGCAATGCTGCTTGGGGCCCTTTACCAGAACATGTGCATGATGCAAAGCAAGTTGTTCCAAGGTCTGGCCCTTGGCTGCAGGTGATCTGGTTTGCTTGGGAGTGGGTGCCCACCCACCTCTTCTACCCCATGCTCACCCAGCTGAGCGACAGGATAGGCTGGTTCCCCAACCCCCAGGACATTGTCTGGACCTACACAGTGGTGGCTGCCACACTCTTTGGCACGGCTGCCGGCGTGACGCAGCACATTCTGGGCAGCCCAGGTGCGCTTGCTGGTTGGTCCCATCTGCTGCCGTGTTGGGTCCCAGCACGTGCCCACAAGGCCTGCACGAAGGGCAGTGGCAGCAGCTGTCACCTGCCAGGCACTCGCAGCTTGAGTTGCATCAAGAGCGCAGTGTACTGCAGGCTGCCACCTGTCATGCATTCTGCTCAGCTCAAGGCGGGCAGCCTGCCCGTGTGCTTGAGGTTGAAAGGAGGCAGCGCAGAAGGCTCGCAAGGCTCATGAGTGCTCAGCACTGGTGCCGGCCTGCAGGCGACCTGCCTGACACAGTGCGCAGCATTCATGAGGAGGGCTACCTGTCAGTGTCCAAGGCGCCCTCCATGTTCCTATGCTCAGCGCTGTGCATAGCGGCCGGGGGCTCTCTGGGGCCGGAGGCGCCCCTGCTGGCGCTGTGCGGGTCCAGCTGCAGCTGGGTGGGCCGGTGAGCCCTCGACTGCCTGACAGGCTTGCCTCGCCATGCGTCTCTCTGTTGGAGGGGATGTGCCGGGGGCGTTCAGGATCCAGCCGCCACTGCCTGAGCTGGCTTGCACCGTTCTGGTCGGCTGTGTGGCAATGCACAGACAGAACTGACCTGGCAGTGGGTACAACTGGTGTGGGGTGGTCCGCGGCTGGTGTCGGCAGTCGCGCAGGACCTGCTTTGCACTGTGCCTGTGTCTTGGATGGACATCTGGCAATCCTGGGCTGCTGCAGCTGGCTGGGGGTGCTTCGCCTGGCTATTCTGCATTGCCCCGCTCACAGCTGTGCTGGGGTTACGGCGGGAAGGCCATGCAGCTGCAGACCTGACTGTAGACGCCCACAGCACAGCTTGGCTACTGTTCTGTCCTGAACCAATCAGTGCGGCAGTGCGACACAGGTGCCAGAGGCAACATTTCCTGCAGGAACGTCTTGCAGTATAAGGGCCAGAGGCTGCGCAACTGCGCCCTGCTGGGCATGACAGCAGGACTTGCGGCTTTCTTCGGCGTGGCCCTGGGAGGTGGGCTGCTCCTTGTTTTCGTTGTCCTTTCTTGAACTCATTGCTTCTCGGGCTGCACTCAGCATGGCAAAGGCTCACAAGCAACCAGGCCTTCAGTGAGGGCAGTGCCCTACCTCAGGCAGCACAGGCTCTGAAATTTGAAGGCGTGCATGGCAGGCAGCACGAGGCTGCTCCAACCTTGACTCAGTGGCCCATCCACCCCTGCCCTGCAGGCTCCCTGTTTGCGCTGGAGGTGCTGCACCGCACAGGCATGCAGTTCTATGAGGTGGGGAAGCTGCTTGCAGTGTCGCCTGCAGCCCAACTGGAGATACAGCAGGGTCCTGCCCAAAGTGCATGCTGCACGGTGCCAGTTACTGGTCAAGGACAGACGCAGTGCTGGGACTGCAAAATTGATTTTGCCTGCCGCAGATTGCCACGTATGCGGTGGCCACGGGCACCATCTGCCTGGCCGTCTTCAGAGGCCTCTCCGGAATGCCCTTTGGCGCCATCTGGACGTTCACTGAATCCGTGTCCGAGCTGGACTACAGGCATGTCCTGCTTGGTGAGTCGTGCCAGCCTGCAAACCCTGCAGCCTGCCAACCACGCCAGTAGCAGACATGTGGCCTGAAACTCTCAGACTTGCACTGCAAGTCAGCAGGCAGCCATGCTGCTGTGCTGCCCAGCAGGGCTCACCCCTGGTGGTGCACAGCCTGATGCTGACGTGCTGGCTGCCTCCTGCAGGGCTGGGCATGGGGGTGGTGGCCGCGGGACTGGGGCTGATCTTCATGCGCATCCACAAGATCATCCACAAGCTCACGCGTGCTGTTGGCCTCCATGTGAGCACACCCCGGAGCATGTGACCTCATTGGTCCCCAGACCAGGTCATGTGTTCCTGGATCCTGATGTGCTCCGATCCTTTCGTGCTCTGGCAATGTCTTGGCTGCCTCTCTTGAGCGTGCAGCCTGCTGCCAGCCCACTCACCGCTGATGCTGATTCTGCTGCCAATCGTTTCAACTGGCCCCTGAGCAGGCCAGATCCGATCCCAGGCCACCCCAGGAGCCTCACAAACATGGAAGGCAGCCAGCAGAACACTGTCAGCACATGTACACTTTAGCAGCATGCGGGCTGCTGGTGTTCCAGCTGCCTGACTCTGCTGCTCACCTGTCCTTTTGATCCCTGCAGGAGCACAACACGCCCATCATGTCTGGCATGACGGGAGGCCTCATGATTGGCACCATTGGCATGTTGCTGCCTCCCGTGATGTTCTGGGGTGAGCAGAGCACGCTGCAGCTTGGCCTCCACTTGACAGCATGGTGGGGCATGCCTCACAGGCAGCTGCTGCTGAGTGCCTTGTGCTGAGGTGTCCAGGCTGACGGGAGCAGCCTGTCCCAGTCTGCACACACAGCTGGGGGTGCACATGTGCCAACCTAACATGCCTGCTGGCCCGCAGGTGAGTTTGAGATCGACTCCCTCATCAACAAAGGGCAGCTACTGCCTCACATCTGGCCCAAGGGTGGCCTGTGGGGCGGTACACACCCCTTCTTGGAGGTGGGTCCAGTGCTGCCTGTTTGGTGTAAGGCCTACTGCATCACACGACAGGCACCCTCCATGGTTGCATGCCCAAAGATCTTGCCAGGCAGCCAGCTTGGCTGCCTGTGAAAACACTGACTTGAGCTTGAAGCGCTGGGCAGCCCGCTTGGGCTCAGTGAGGCAACAATGGTGTGGTCCCAGCCAGTGTATGGAATGTTGCGGCATGATGCAGCCAGAGTGCACCATGCGAGGTTCTGATCAGAGTCCAACAGCGCCGCCTCCCACCCAGCAGAACTGGCCCGGCCTGCACACTCCATGCCTGATGGTCCCTAAAGCCAGCCCAACTGCTTCTGCAGCTGCGTCCTTGCCCAACAGGAGCATGGCCCATCTGTCATCCAGCAGGAACCCCTGGCTCACTCAGCCTGACGTCTGTGCAGCTCAGCCTTGGTGCAGACTGAAGGATTGTGCGCCCTGCTCATGCCCCACCATGCCCCCACACTGTGTAGAAACAGAACGGCCTGCAGCATTGCACCCTGCACACCGTGCCTGGCTCCTTTACCTCCTGTCGGTGCGCACTCAGCCCAGCGTGCCTGCCCATCCTGCAGAACCACTACACTCCGCACATGCTGTGCCTCATTGCGGTCGTCAAGCTCATCTGTATCAGCATCACCGTGGTCTCAGGCTTCCGCGGCGGCTTCATCTTCCCCCTCTTCTTCAGCGGCACGGCCCTGGGACTGGCCATTTCCACAGTGCCCAACATTCCCTTCATCAGCGACCTGCCCCCTGTCATGCTGGCCATGACGATGGCTGCAGGTCAGTGGCTGCCTATGGCTGCCGGTGTACCTGGCTGCACCAACTCTGGCAGCATACAGGTGCCACTGGGCAGCACTGCTGGGCTGTCTCAGGTGCTGTCTGGATGGTTGTCGCCAGGCGCATCGCTGCCTGCTGCACTGCATTCATGAGGATTGCTGCAGTGCAGCCGCTGGATGGTCAATGGCCCATACAGTACCTAGCTGCACTGCCAAGCAGGTTGATCATCATTTGATACAATAATCTACATTGGGGACCTTGCAGGACCTCATTGTGCTATGCAGATCGCCTGCTGCCCTGCACGGCAGGGCACCCTTATGTGTTGAAAGCACCTCACATCAGTACATGGCACCCTGCAGGCCTCAATACTGTCATCACGCGGACGCCCTTTGCCACTAGCCTCATTCTGACGACCCTCAGCGGGCACCCCGAGGTGGCAGTGCCCTGTCTGGCCTCGTCTCTTATCGCCCTGTTCCTGACGCTGCCCTTCCCCTTCATCTTGGCTCAGGTATGCAGCTGACCCAAGCAACAATGTCAGCCTCCTGGGCCACCACATGTGGAAGTGGCACCCTGGTGCATGTCAGGCATGTGCTGCCCAGTTCATACTTGAAAACTGCAGGCATCTTTGACTGCTGTCACCTTCAGTTTAATATTGGGCTGCAATGTGGCTTGCCTGGCCTGCCTCCTGGTGCTGTGCAATATGTAAGCTGTGCAAAGCATTTGGGAGGGGTACAGACTGCAGACACCTCCCCTGCCTGCTGCTGCAGTGCCAGCGCGCAGAGAAGTAGGAGATGGCGTGCTTGAACCACCTCAGGCCGCAGGCACATCCCCTCTTTAAGCAAAGATGGTGCCCACTGCTGCAGCGTGACAGGCAGGACATCATGATTCGCGAGCTAGAGCTGGACCCAGAAGAGCGGAGCCAGTCTGTGGAGATTGAGCATGGGCACATCAGCGGGACTGTGCAGGCGCAGCTCAATGGCAACCCTATCGAGGGACACCTGTCGGGCATGTTGATGAATGGGCAGATCAGTGGGGCTGCAGGCCATGTGGAAGGACATGACGAAGTCATCAATGTGGGCGGCGTCTGACCTTTGTATTCCTGTCTCTGTAGAGTCGGCAATGTGACTCCACCCTCTTTGTCAATGGCTTGTCCCCGGCGCAGGTTCACTGCTCCAGGCCCTTGACTTTTAGTAGCAATAAATCATGTGCAGCAGTGACTGCCAAAATGTTGCAGACATTCCAGTATGCTGTGACTGGACCAATAAAGTCTTGAACTTTGACCATTCATGCATTTTAAGGCCCACACTCTGGCCAGCTGCAGATGTACAATGACAAAACATAATTTTCATGAGCAAGGGAGAGGTGGGGCTGGATGGGCACACAACTCAAAAGAGGGGGTGTCAACTCTCATAACTTGACTCGCTGTATTAAAGGTGGCTGCAGGGTCCAGCACAAGGCTCAGCAGCCCTGCACCATCAGCAATGGACTTCTGGGCATGTCCCGAATCCTTCTGTTGATGAGGTGATTCTGCAGCCTGCTGGTGCCCATCGCAAAGGCCAAGTTGAGCCCCAGCACCCAGGCAGCGTAGCTGGAGGCGGTCAGAGGCTGCAGGGCCAGACAGCCCCTGTTAGTGAACAGCAGCACTGTGTTGTCCCCCTGCCAGGCCCCGGGCTTGATCTGGGCACGGTAGGCTGTTGCAGCCACCTCCTCACTGCCAGTGGCCTGACGCTGCATCATGGCATGCCACCCCTGCACCAGGGCAGCAGGAACGTCAGTGCACAGCGACGCAAGTCAACAGCTGAAGCGCACTGTGGCTGCATCAGGGCACGCTACCCCTGCACCAGGGCAGCAGACTCGGCAGCGCCAAGTGCCTAGCGGCTCAAGGCAGCAGCCTAAGGCCACTTATGGCTGCATCATGGCATGCCACCCCTGCACCAGAGCATGAAGACGTGTTTGCAGCAATCTGCCAGCACCAGGGGTGATCAAGTGACTGCCTGCATGCAAACCCTGAGACAGCAACGCCTGTCTGCCATCAGCTGCCTGCAGATTTGCACAGGAGCACAGCTTTACCATGCATGCTGCCCAGCGGCAGCATCAGGTGCTGTGCAGCAGCCCTGCCACTGGTGCGCTCTCTGTGCCAGCACTGGATTGCAGAAGACCTGCCCACCTTGCGCATGTAGCTGATGTTGACAGGGTGCTCGCTGTCTTGGGAGACTGTGAGCCTGATGTGGCGCACACTGCGGGGACGCCCGCTGGCCGTGCAGGACGGCACCCGCACAGTGTCGCGCACCCAGGTCTTGCCCACCAGCATGCCCTGAGAGAGCTGCTGCAGCAGCTGGTGCCCTGCAGGGCCAGCCAACAGGGCAGGTCGGCTCACAGGTCAGCTCACAGATGAGATGTTGCTGTCAACTGTTGCCCCCCTGCACCTCACATTGTGAAAGGGCTGCCAGACATGGGGTGCCTCCCAAGGACGTGCAGGGGCACTCCCAACCATGCAGTGGCTCCCAAACAGAGAGGAGCGGCAGCCACCGGTCGGTGAGCAGCTCGGCTCAAAGCAGGGGCCAGCAGCTGCTGCACCACGCAAGCTGCCGTCACAGCTGCACCCTGTCTCAGCGCCACACCAGTGTTCTCACCTGTGAGCCTGCCCAGGGCAGCAGCAGGCGTTCCTATCACAGCTTCCAAGCCCCCTGCGGGCGCCTGGCGGGGCTCAAAGATGTCAAAGGCTGGGCTGGGGGCTGGCAGGAAGTCTGAGGCTGCCCCGTGGCCCTGCCACTGATAGCCACTGCTGGAGGTGAGGCTGTCTGTTGGGGCATATGGATCCGGGGCAACCCTCTGCGGCGACCTGAAGGGAGGCACAGGCTCGGCGTGCTGAGGCAGGCGCTGGCTGCTCTCGAAGGTCCTGCCCAGCAAGGCCCTTTCTAAGTGACTCCTCTCTGCCATGATGCTGGTGTCGCATCAGAGGAAGTGGACGGGCATTGAGGTGCCTTCTCCTCCTGGCAAGGCAGCGGCGGTGCACAGAGCTGCACCCCACCTTCATTGACTTGCGAGACCCCCCTCACAGCACACATCACTCATCCCATGTGCAGCAGAGACATACAACAGGCAGTACGCCACCTCAGCGGGGGTCTTGGGGACCAGGTTGTGTTCTGTACAGCCAGGGGCCGGATTACATCAGAGCGTCCGCGCACCTGGTGCGCGCTGCTGCTGAGGTGTGCAGCTGTGTGGACGAGGAGGCTGTGGACCGTGTGGGGGACTGCAACCCCGAAGAAGCACCCCTGGTCAAGTGCCCTGCCCGTGCGCTCTGCCAGGGGCGTGCCAGGCGTCCCCCGTGAGTCGCTGAGTCCTCTGGGGCTGCTCCTGCTCCTGCTCCACCGTCAGACCCCTCCCGGTCGCTCTCAGGCGAGGGCAGGGAGGCTGCGTCGCTGCTGCTCATCAGACCATGGGGCGGGGCCAGGGGCGCCGCCAGCGGGTTGGAGGCAAAGGGGTTGCCCATTGCACGTGTGGCCTGCAGGCACAATCAAGTGGAGGGTTGGAGTGTACTCCAGGCGCTGTGCTTCAGAGAAACCACATTTCACAAGAACTGAACAGGCAGACCAGTGATGGAGGGGTCCTGCAGCTGCGCGCCACCAGGTCCTGCGAGCTCCGGGACCACCCTGCATGCACCTGTTGAGCCTGTTCAGGCCCGGCTGTGTCCATGGAGGTGCCGCACAACACCATGACTGGGCTGCAGCCTGCCCCTGCCAGCATGCACCAACCACTCACCAGCTTGCCCACACTGAGCCTCCTCACTGCCGTCCGACTGCAGTGACCCAATGCCGCCGAACTTGAAGAGCTGCTTCCTGGGCCTGGCCCAGCTTCCTCGCTGCTGCCAGGCTCGCTCATGCGGGCAAAGGGGGCTGGCCCCACATGCAGGCGCCCCTGCAGTCCGCGGCCAACAGCAGTGTCAGCTGTGGGGCCCAGGAGCAGCATGCCTGCTGGTGGCCAGGCCTGCACAAGTCATGTCCAGGCATAGCAATGCACTAGCTTCTCGCACTGTGCCTGCACGAGTCTGCAGGCGATGCATGCCAGAGCAGTTGGAGGCCAGTCTCTGCACCTGGGAGCGCGTCTGCGTCGGCCGCGCCCGCGGGCAGGACTCATCTGGATCCCCACACTCTGAGCTGCTGTAGTGCCACCCGCGCTCTGAAGCTGTGTCTGACTTGCTGTGCCAGGATGCTGGCGACAGGGAGCTGCCTGCCTCCCAGACAGCTCTCAACCTGCGGAGAGTCACGTCAAACTTGACTGAAGGGCTCAATCTGCTGTATGCATGAGCCTGATCTGCAATGAATGGCTTCATGGGGTACCATTCCCACAGCTGTAACATGCATGCTTGTGGAAGCACTAACAGCAGAGACAGCTGCTTGTATATCAGGCAGATGTCGAAGTCTGTTTGCTTCAGGGGGCTGAGGCAGTGCATGCTTGCTGTGCAGGGCTGCTTGCATGCTGCCAGACTGAACAGCCATGCATCTGCACAGGCGGTTTTCAGCAGCAGGTTGGCGCAACATATTCTGACATGACGTTGCACATGGCTGGGCAGGAACTGCTTGAAATAAGCCTGCAGGCAGCTGTTGAGCACATGTGGAAGAAAAGACTTCCGGCTGCAGTGAAGCCCCTACCTTGAGGCCTTTTGTGCATCTTGTGGCCGCCCGGGCCTCAGCGGTGCATCATCCTCTGGATCCACCATGACTTCGTACATGGCTGCCTCCTAGGCAGCCAGCACCCACCAAGATGCCAGTGCCACCTCCCAGCTGGATGTCCAGGTCAGGTGGCAAGATTTGCTTTTGCTCCTTTGAGTGAGTGCTCACGTTCCTTTGTGCAGGCAGGCTGCGCAGACTTGACGACACAAGAGCAACCCAGCTGAAGTTGGTACTACAGAAAAAAGCAAGGAGATGGGCCTGATCTGCCCTGTTTGCGGAATATAAACAGCTCAGGAAGAGGGTGCGGTGTATGACACCCGTAAGAAGTGTGAATGGGATGATGCTCCTTGCTTTCTATGTAAATGCCAGGCAGTTGTCCTGCACAGGCCCTGCACCCTGCTGGTGTCCTGCAAGCTATATCCCCAAATGAGCCTATGAACGAGGTAATAGTGGGTTGCAGGCATCTCCTTACTCCAGCCAGATTTGAGAGTGGGTGGTACAGCATTCTCAGGGCTTGGTGTGGTGAGGGCAAGCAGACCTCCGGGTTGCTGCCATCACTGCAGCAGGTGTGCCTGTCAGGGGGCCATCGCTGCTCTGGGAGAAGTGCAGCACGCCGTTTGCCTCCAGGGCCCGCAAGTGGACTTTCAGGACCTGCATCGGCTGCAAAGCCTTCCCATGCACACTTGCTCTGCTCTGCAAGGTGAGCTTGCCATGCTCTTGATCTGGCAACAGCCACTTACAGCCAAGTCACCTCTTACAGACAGGTCCCGCTGTATGCCTGCTGGTGCTGCTCTGCAGCTGCACCTGGAGCGGCGTTGGATGGGAAGGACACACGGCCCACTGTCAGGCATTGCTGCTGCCCTTGGGGGGCTACTAAAGATGGCAAGGTTCTTGCGCAGGCATCTAGCGATGTGAGTCCATTGAGTGCGATAATGCACCTGGTTGCAGCCTGAATGCGTCACTACCATCATGTGACCTGTAGCACCTAAAGATTCGAGCCTTCACCTGCACGTTCACGCAAACGTACAGCTGTCGCTGTGCACACATTTGTCACTTCTGGAGAGAAAGGGGTTGTGTGGCATATACAGAGAGGCTCACACATTCGGGAGTGGTGGTCTGCCTCGGGAGAACGCCACAGCAAGTTGCCTGCGGCTTTCAATGATGTGAAGCAATGTGCCCTTATTCATTCAGTAAGCAAGCCCCCAAAGATTTATTGCAAAATGCTTGCAAGAGCTGGCCTGGGGCTGTGGACACTGTCTGCGTAATCAGGACACAGCATGAACAAAGACAGTGAGCAGGATACAGCATGACTTCTGTACAGCCTTGACCTTGCCACAAAGAGCATCAAGCTGTGCATTATAGTGCCAGGTCTCACGGCAGCACTCTAAAGCACAAGTCAGGAACAGGACATAACGGCTCGACAACAACCCTGCTGACGCCACCACATGGCATCCAGGCAATATAATTGCTCTCACAGCAGGCTGTCCCAGCTCGTTGTCTCTGGGGGTGGAGCGTCAGGGGCCTGAGTCTGACGCCGCTTGCGTTTGCGCTGTGTAGTACCATGCGCCAGCAGCGGCTTAGCAGAGAAAGCATTCTGCGCTGAGGGGGTTGCAAGGGGGCTTGAGAGGGACTGAGCAGAAGGGCACATTGCGTCCTGTGATGTATGCTTTGGATTGGCTGACATGCTTCCAACTGAGAGGTATGCAGGCCTTGATGCTGCTGCCCCTGCACCAGCTTGGAGGGGCTTGCTGCCCGCATGAACTGGCATGTGAAACTTCTCAGCCGCAGTTGTTGCGTGGCCTGCTGGAGAGCTGTCAGACGCCGCAACTCTGCAATGACTGACATCAGCTAAGGGGCCAGCTGATTTAAGGAGCTGATGAGCGTGTCCAGCTTTGACTGGCTGTCTGCGGCTCACTGCTTGGGGTACTGTCCACGCCAATGCATCTGCCCTGCTGCCTGTCCTTGGCTGCTGGGGACCAGGGCGACCGACTGCCAGTGCAGCAGCAGGTCCAGCGTCGGACTGAGACGTGTCAAGCATCACTGAAGACTCGAGACCCAGGGAAGTGTGCTCACAGGCACTGTCTCTGCTGCGTGCCTTTTGCTCCTCAGCTGCCGACTCCCCTAGTGTGAGACCGGGCACCGCATGCTTGTACCGTGGCCCCCCAACCAGCGCCTCCCGCTCACCCATCCTGCCGGCAGACAGAGCAGACTGGCTGCCTGGCCAGTGTGCCTGGGCTCTCAGCAGAGATGTGCATGTCACCCCAATGACATGTCACAATTCTGCCTGCACCAAGCTGTGCCACAGCCATTGTTCCTCAGACCACCATGACACACCTCTCTTCAAACACCAGCAGCCCCTCTGAGGGCGGGGCTGCACCTGCTCCTCGAGGCGCCGCTGCGCCAGTGGGTGCTGTCTGTGTAAGCACTGGGCTTCCATGCTGGAAGCCTGTGCTGCCCTGCTGAGCCAGCTTGGCAGCTGCCAGCTCAGCTGCCAGCTGAGTTCTGTCCACCTTCTGGCCTGGATCCTGGACTGAATGCTCAGCTGCTGGGGCCTGCTGGGTGTTTGTAGCCAGGTAAGCCTGACAGGGCCCAGCTGAGCTGCCTGCTGGAGATGTCAACAGCCCAGCATGCTTCTCCAGGGTGGGCAGCCCAGCGTGCCAGCTGCAGCTGACCATCTGAGGCAGCTGGCAGAGGGCTTCTGCAGACAGTGTGGCCGGGTGAGGCACACACACAGATGTTGGACACACCTGTGCTGGTTTCAGTTACCGGGTGCATGTTACAGCAACAGCAATATGCAGCACCCTTGCCTGTGCATAGACTGCTGGGCGGCCCCGCTGGCAGGGCAACAACCAGAGTGGCCAGGACATTGTATGCCTTGCAGGCATCCAGCAGCGTCTGAGCGGTCAGCACCTGCATGCAAGGTGCGCCCTTGGCTGTAAGACTGACAGTAGCAGCGTCGCCGTTGCCCAGGTGGACATGTAGGGTGGCATGGCAATCATCGTCTTGCTAGAGTGCAGCTGCTACATGGCAACAGTGTCCCAATTGGCCAGAAGGGCAGCAGGCTCACCCTGATGCGTGCCAGCATGGCCATCGCTGTCAGGCTGAGCGGCATGAAGTATGTGAGCGCCAGCTGGGCAGACAGCTGGCTGGCCGCCTTCTGCACGGCCTGATGCAGATTGAGGACCACAGTGCACGCCGCCAGCAGCCGCCTCATGACGAAAGCCACAGAGCCCACTTGAGGTACATTAAGTGTTGCTAGTCTGCAGGCAGGAGACCTCTCTTGAGCAGGCACTGTGATGTCGCCAGTTGCAACCTCTGCAGCAGTTCAATCTGGGGCAGCATGAGTCTGAAGACGCACCTGCTGAACCTGACCAGAGGGGCAGCGCTGCTGACTGGCACAGTGTTGCCCCTGGCTGCCTTTCCGAGATGAGCAAAGAGCTGTGCCAGTTTGAGTCCATCCAGCAGCCGCAACTGGCGCTGCACCTGCAGTTGCAGCAAAAGTGGCTGTCATGTATGTGGGGAACATGACACAGTGTGCAGGCAAGCAAGCGAGCCACAGACCTGCATCAAATACTGCCAGTGCTTGCTGCCGCAATGCTGGCTGTTATTCTTGTACATCAAGCGGTGGAACAGCCTGACCTCATGCCACAGGTCTGAGCGCTCTAGAGCAGCCTGCACGTATCAACTCTGTGAAAGGTGGGACAGCATTAAGGGAAACCCATGCTTGCTGCTGCTTTGACCTTCATGCCTTCAAATTCTGTGCTCCGCAGCAGCAAGTCGAGATCTGAGCTGAAGGGCACAGCTACACTGGCTGCCAGCTTGACCTCCATTGAGTGGCCTCCAGAACAGCAGCAGCCTTGGCAGCCCAAGACTGATTTGATTAATTTAATTAGTAAGATTCTTTGCATTCTTGTACATATTGTAGGCCAGCTGAATACGTTGGCAGGAACCACAGGAAGGCCCCGTGCAACCTGCAGCTGGCAGATCAGGTCCATCGAGCCAGATCATCAGGCACAGGCGTGCTCAGGGGCAGGTGCCTGAAGGATGCAGAATCTGAGAAATGATGTGCCACGGGCAATAGTGCAGGTGATGCGTTGGATGCAGGCTGAGGTCTGGAACGCCTTAGCAGCTCCCAGACTCCCTTGCTGAGCTGGCCAGAGGCATTCACACACTCGCATGCAATGTAATTTGCACTCCTGATGCAGGTGCTGGAGACTCATGACTTCAAGAAGCGCAGGCAGCTTGTCACGGCAGTGAGTTGTTGATCAGGCTGATGTCATGCGTCATTGAGCGCTGGGATTCACTCAGCTTGCTTTTGTGCCCTCCCGCAGTTATTCACTGAGGATGCGGTGTTTGTTCACCCATTCCATATCATCAAGGGAAGGGAGGGCATCTTTGGCATTTACCAGGCAAGGCGCTGAGCCTCCTATGCTGAAAGCTGATGCGCTGTGGTGCCTGGCTGTGTTCATCAGCCTGATCTTGCTCTTCTTTCCGCAGATGTGGGGAGCTTTCAATTTCCGAATCAAAGTTGACTTTCTCCGCGTGGTCCCAGACCCCAAGGCAAGGTTTGCTGGGGCTTCACAAGCCGGGCTGGATTGCCTCCTGGAAGCCACACCTGCCCCAGTGTGGACTGCAACGATCTTGCATGCTGCTCTTGGCCTTGTCCATGCACCACATCAGCTTGCCCTAGAAGCTGTCATCATACTGAATGCTGCCTGCAGACCAATCGCGTGCTAGTGGACCTCTTCGAGCACATTGTGAGCTGGGTGCTGGCCTTTCCTTCCCTTTCTTTGCTTGCCTTGCTTTCCCTTCTCCTTTCATCTCCGCAACTCTGCTTTCTGGGCCCTGCAGAGTGTGTGGTGGACGCCATTTCCATGGCTGGGCCTGGACCAGGCAAGTCACAACCTCTGTTGGAGCTGTAGCGCAGCAGTAGAACACCTCATCTGTATGCATCCATTGAAAGTGATGTTGCTGCCGTGCAGAAATTGTATCTGCATGTCATTATGGACTGTGTCAAGGATCCCAAGACGGGGCACTTCATGTTCAAGAGGCAGGAGGTGAGATGCCGCTTGTGTGTGTATTGGATCAGCTGCATTGCTGGTCTGCCGCTCACTGCTTCTCCACCGCTAAACATGCAGGATCACATTTTCTGGTTGGAGAGCATGCTGTATCACACCCCATGGATCACGTTGTACATTGGTCCCCTCATACTTGAGCCCTATGTGAAGCCTGCCCTTGGTGAGCCCTCCTGTGGCTGCCGATGTCCATTTTGCTGCAGCCAATGCCAGGCAACTCCTGACATGCTGCCATGCGATATGTCAGAGACCTGCCTCCTGCCACCAGCATGACCTGCGGCTGCTGCAGGGAACCTGATGTCAAGTGCCGGCAAATTCTGGCAAGATCGGGCCTCAAAGTCCTCGTCTAAGGTTGCTCCGCGCATCAACAGAATCAGGGATCCCAGGGCGGACCTGGCTGAGGCAATGAGGGTGGCATACAGCGCCAACTCAGACGATCTGTGAGCTCCCTTTGTGCTGCTGTTGTTGCTTGCCTCTGCCTCCAAGCAGTGGTCAACATCTCAGCAGCCCTACCTGTGCAGCTGCAACTGCCTGCTGTGCCCTGCCAGAACTGACAAGACCTGCCACAGATGTAAGGCACAGTGCAAGCTGCACTGCCACATGTTGCCAGCGGCCTGCAGGCCTGAGATTTGAGCACCTGTTGTAACCCTAGTGCCAGACTTGGGTCAGCCCTGTCTCCACCATCTCTGCCTGCAGGTCTGAGATGGTCAACACCTGCTACAGCCCCAATGCCATGTTTGCTCACCCCCTCTTCATTGTCTATGGGCGCCCTGCCATCCGCGGCATCTGGTTCTTCTGGGCACGTGTTATGAACAGGCGCATTAGGGGCGAGGTCAGGGCAATCGGTGAGTTAAGGGCGTGCACACTGTCTTCTGCACGTGAGACTGAGAAGAGGCGTGCAAGGTGCGAGCCCAACACAGGCTGTGAGGTTGTTGCAGCTTCCGTATTCTGTCTGCAATGATAGCCGCTTTCAGCTGCACCATGGCGCAGAGCTCCTCAACAAACGAGCCTGCAGCATTGCATTTGCACCAGGTGTCAGTGAATTCATTGCAGCAGCATTTCCTAATCAGCCTCAGCCAGCCACCATTCAGGCGATGTTCTGCAAGATTGTCTTACGTGGTTACCACTTGATATTCCTGGCTGTCATGCCCTTTATAGTAGACAGGCTCGTCCTATACACATTGTGGCTGTCTGCAGTGCCCTCTGACAAGAATGACCTGGTGCTGGCAGACGTGGTGCAGCAGTTCATTCCCCGCTGGTGGCCCTTCAACATTTACTTCAGCCTCTATGTGCACGCTGTGCTCACGCTGGAGCAGTCAACATCAGGTGGTGGGCTGCGGTGCTGTTTGCAAGGCTGTCTGAGCGGCATGCTGCGCAACACTGGGGCATCCCTTGTCTGGGTGTTAGTCAGCACCACACCAGCAGCCGGCTCCACTAAGGCTTGCACCACACCACCAGCCCTTTTCCAAGTTGCAGTGTTGTCAGGCTGCACCTGCTGTCAAGCACCACGTTGTGGAAAGCCCTCTGGCGGCTTGCATTTCCTTGGCATTTGTAGCCTCTGGTTCTCCGCCAGCTTCATCAAAGTGGCCAATGCAGGGTTCCACATTGTGAAGCACGAGGACCATGTGCTGTGGCTTGAGAGCCTGTTCCTGTGCAACCTGGGCCCTGTCAGCTGGTTCCTGCGGGAGCATGTACGCATATGGATGGGCTGGTACGTGTCCATCGTCAGGCTGCACATCTGGTCTTGCCAGCTGTGAGAGACCATGTGCCCAGGTGCTGCACTCATTCTGGCAGCCTGCACACAGGCACCTGCATCTGGTCACCTGCGGCATCCTGCATTTGCTGTGGCAGCCGCTGCTTTTCAGCACAGAGACGTGCACACAGACTTGCTCAACTTACTAGTAGCTTGTGCAGAGTTCTGTTTCCTGCACTATCACTGCGCCTGGCACCTGTAATGCTGCTGCAGGTACGAGGTGATGCTGGGGCATGCCATCTACACTGTGGCACTGTGGCTGGACCAGCAGGGCATCCTGCCCAAATTGACTTCCCAGGCTAATCAGCTAGCTGACCAGGTGAGAAACAGCTATCATAGCTTGCTGCAGCATCAAACACAAGCATCACCTTCAGAGTGCCTTTACAGTCTTGTTGAGCCATAAATACTTGCTCATGGATAGGGCAACAATTGAGGATCTCAAAAGCAGAGTGGCGCCTCTGAAGTGCTGTTGTGAATCCTCAAGGACCTGCCGGCCTCTTTCCTCCGTCTGTTATCAAAATGTGTGCTTGCAGGCTCTGGCCTTCCGCGCCTGGCTCTATCATGCCGTGATCGAGTTCTGGAACTGGCTCATGGGCCTTGTTGGGCTTGCTCAGCAGCGAACCAAGGACATCAGGGGTCAGGCGCAACTGCAGATGCAACATGCAACCGGGCAGGCACGCCAGCATGCTGATACCATTGCAGCACAGGCACAACAGACTGCAGACCAGGCAGCACAGCGTGCCAAAGAGGTCGCTGCTCAGGCAAAGCAGCAGGCTAAAGACGCCACGAATTCACACTAGACTGGAGGCTGCACCACCTGACACTGTCACTTGTTTACCATCCTCACGAATTACCACCCAATGTACATTGCATCCACCTTTAGATGGAGTCTGGGATTGCCAAAACAATTTAGAGTGTGAGGCAGGCTGCCTGAGTAGGTCATCCACAGGTGATTTTTCGTAATCAGGCAGATCTGCTGATCAGCCAGTCACATGCGTCATCGGAAGATGTTGGCATTACTTGCTATCAGACATGTGCAGCATGTTCCTGGCCCACCATCTATGCTGCTTGCATGAGCTGGGCATGCATGATGGAAGGCTAGTTGCAAACTCCTGAAATGCAGAATGAGGCAGCACACTTATCAGAGCTGCGGAAAGTGCTGGCAGGGGCTGCACTGCTCTACCTGCATCATGGAGGCCACTGTCAGCTGTTGCTGGACCCCACAGCCAGGGTCGTATTCACGCAGCAGGGTCTGCTGGCTGCTCTGCAGGATCCAGCCACCTACCATGTGGTCTTGAGAAGTGGGCCTGCTACAGTAACCTGATCGCCAAGGTCCTGCTGCATCCCGTCAGCTCCTGGTGCTGCAGGTGACATTGCCTTGACAAGCAGCTTCTGGCCCACGGCAGGCGTCTGCCTCAGTAGCAGAGTCATTCTCATCACACCCTGTGAGTTTGTGACGCGCTGAGTCTCTAGAAGGCTTGCTGCTGCTGAGCCCATGCTCTCGTTGGCGCCAGGCTCCTGCAGCTTGCCTGCCCGGAGGTGCTTGAGTGGGTTCCTGTCACCCGTCATGTGCAGCCTGAATGGTTCGTACTGCACTTGCAGTGGGCACGAGCACCCTCACCCTGGACTTTGGGCTTGTGCCTGGCACCATATTGGTTGGTAGCGGCTCGACTTTAATCTTAAGCAGTGTCATGACCGCCAGTGTTAAATCAGCGCTTAGCCAACTCTGGGGCCTTCAGATTTGCTTCGCAGGACCTCATGCTGTGGCCTTCCATCATATCTGAACCTGGCTCACAAGTGAGGGCTGCGATGCTGCTGCATGCCCTGCAAGCCTGCCTTGAGCCAGCAGCATGAACCAAATGCAACAAGTTTGAGGGTGCCTGTGTCATGGCAAGCGCAGCATGCCTGCTACCTCCTTGCCTCAGCTGCAGCTAGATCTGGAGCACATTGCTGAGTGCTACTTTCCCAACTCGAGTACGACAACTGCACGCTCTCAATTGCAAGGATGCTGTATGCCAGTGCAAGTCTGGCGCCCCAGAACCACATCAGGTCTGGCAGATTGCCAGCCTGGAGGATCCTGACTCAGAGCCTTCGCGGTACCTGATGCTGTAAGGCCGCACATCCAGCAACAGTCCTGGCTCCTATGCCTTGGGCAACAAGCGCCCCACGGTGAGTGCAGCCATTGCCGCACTGAGCAGCAGCGGTTGCAGCTGCCAGGGCAGCAGCAGCTTCAGGCGGTGGCTGTAACCACGAAGGCCGGGAAGCAATGTCCTCCCCGTGTCGCCAGCTGCAACACAGGCTGCAAGCAAGTGCAGCTAGCTGTGCCCAGATGGGAGTCACAGGCCTCAGTGCAGGCATATTCCGCACTGCAGCCAGAAGGCTCTCTGCAGCACCGCAGGTCCAAAGGATCAGCAGCTGCTCAGCAGCCCACTCCTACAAGCTGCCGGCCACTCTTGCTGAGGTGCCGGCGTCTCTGTCACCCCAGTTGCAGACTGGGAATGGGAATGCCTGTGCAACAGCAGCAGCTGCCTTATCTAGTTTGAATGCGGATACTGGGGCTGCGCAGTGCAGTGCCAGCACCCCTGGAAGATCGCCCATGATCTCGATACGCACTCCGCATACCGCGTCTGGCCAGCACCTCTCATCGGGCAAGATCTTGCCAAAATGCAGCAATGCACCCACTTTGATCACAAGGCTAGCTCATGGCAGCCCTGATGCCCTGGTGAGGCCATATACCAATTCTGTTGCAGTTTGCGTCACTTGAAGCATTGGCAAACTCATAAAGCAGGTTTGAATTCATGGTAGCCCGCCGCCGCACCACTTCTTCCAAGCAGGCACACAATGAGGGATCAGGTGCCCGAAAAGTCCTGCTGTCGCCTGAGTTTTGGCTGGTCACCAACCATGGAGCCTTTGCATCTCACTCAGCTCTAGTGGCCAAGAAGACTTCCGCTCCGGCGGCAGTAGGGCCAGCTACACATCAGAAGCAGAGCACATATGAGGCAGCCCCACCTGGACTGCTGAACATTGCTGCAGCCGTAGAGAGCTTGCTCACCTTATGTGCCTTGATGACTGGGCGCACAGCACCAATGGATACATGCCCAATCGCCAGCAGGTAGCTGCCTGCTTCTAATTGTGGGGCCACCTCCTTGAACAGAGGGTTCGAAACATCCACCACGGCCTCAGCATCACACTCTCTCAGCAATACGCTGTGCTGCTGTTTGCTCAAGACAGTGCCCTGCACGGCAACATCACCAGTGCGGGCGATCTGATCTAGCTCTGCAGATGTATGGTGAGCCCACCTGGACCCAGGCTCTGTTAAAGCAAAGCGCCTCCAGCACTAGCATGTCTCCCTGCTGTTGCGCGTGCCCAAGCTGCGCAAGGCTTAGTTTGGGTGCAAAGGGCAGCACTGCATCAGCCTGAGCCATCCTGAGCCGTGAGCAGCTCCAAACATGGAGCCAATTTTAGTTTCGCGCCCAGGAGTGCTTGGTCAGCATATTGATTTTTTCTTGTTGGACTCCCCAGCTTCCGTGTCACAGACAATGGCCACCAAGGTCGACCTTCACAAGACAACAGCAGAAGACAAGGGCCAAATGGAGGCGGCCAAGCAAGCCGGTGTGCAGAATGCCCCTTTGACTGCCGCTGCGCACACTCCTCCTCTACTTGACGCATGCTCCTGCATGCCTGCAGATAGCAGTAAGGACACAGACCCTGATGCTGAGCTGGACGTCCAGGACTTCCAGAAGGCTGGAGAGCAGGCATGTCTCTCAGCGCAAGCATCCTGCAATCTATTGTGCTGGCACCTGTCAAGTGTGTTGCTGCTTTGTGCAGGCCAAGGACACAGTCTCAAATGCCGTGGAGCAGGTCAAAACTTTCCTCACTGGGGACACTGGAGATTACCACCCAGAGGTGTCTGCCAAGCAGGTTAGTGATCAGAAGAGCTGACTGTCTAGGAGGCCCAGATACTGAGCATTAGTGCATGCAGATACCTGCATGGCTTCTCATGAACTGTGTCTGTATGTTCTTTCACCATGTGTAACACCAAGCAACACAAGCCAGACAGAGCCCGAAGCTGGGCAGCAGCCCGCATTGAGCTGATGTCATGTCTCGTCCTTGGTCAGCACTGCCTGGCGCTGCTGCAGCGCTCTCAGCCTGCATGTGGCAGGGGGCAGAGGATCGATGATGCCCTGCAGCGCCTCTGTGGTGACCTGCAGCGCTCTCAGCCTGTATGTGCCCCCCGTTGCAGGAGCAGAGGGGCAACGATGCCCTGCAGAGCCTGTCTGATGACCTGATCAGCCAGGAGAAGGCATCGCTGCCTGAGTCTGGGTCCCCCACCAAGGGAGTGGTGCAGCAGGCACAGGAGAAGACCGCTGGTGCTCTGGACTACGTGGAAAAGCAATTGCAGCCCAAGGCAGGGGACAAGGTGCGGCCTGAAGTGTTTTCAGCTCAGGCAGCATTGGCGGGGGCACTGCACACACTCTCCTCATCTGGGGTTCTCCACTGCCGCCCTCAGCAGATGACCCACAGCCCGCTGGGCAACTGCTGCTGTCCTGTGTTCCCTTGGGAAAGCAGGCGCAGGGGTTGGAGGTGCATAGTCAGGACCCAGGAAGCTTTGAGGCAGCATGACCAGGGGCTAGTCGAGTCGGGACGCGCTGTCTGTTGTGTGAGAAGCCAGCACGGCCACGTTCAGTGGACAAGGTGAGGCAAGGAACAAAGAGGGCAGTGTGCACTGAGGTGGGCTGGGCAGGAGCTGTCACCCATCTGCAGGCAGTCCACCATGTGCCGCAGCAATGGCTAAGCAATTGCCACAGGCGGGCTGGGCAGGCAGATGCCCTGCTAATGGCGCGGCGGCTGCTTCATGGTGGATGTCATACGATCAAATCTAGATTGGCAGCTCTAAAGCGTGAACCTGCCTGCCTCCCAGAGCTGCCAGACGCAGTGCAGGCTTTCACTGCCACCTCGCCTGCAGTGCAGTTTCTGTCCTGAGCACACATGAGTCTTCAAGAAGGATCTAGAGCCGAGCCAGCGCGCAAGAGCTGCTGCTGATGTCTGCAGACAACACCTGTATTGCCTTGCATGAACGCTGCTGCTGAATGCCCTGTGATGCTTTGCAGGAGGAAGATCCTGAGCTGAGCCAGCTGCAGGAGGCTGCTGCGGCGACTGCACATGACATGAAGGAAGCAGTGACGCCGTCCCAGGAGGCCGGAAAGGCCTCAGGCAAGGAGAGCAAGGGCATCATGGACACGGTGAACATGCTGCCAGTGCAGGCCTCTTGCTGCCCCCTGGGCACGCGGTGAATTGTTGACGAGACAGCAATGCTCATTGGCTGCACTGTGCCACCTGCCTGCTAGGCCGCCTAAAGCTGCCAGGGGAACCATGCTGACTTGAGCATTCGATTGAATGTGGTGTGCAAAGCATGGGCAGCCCAGCTGTCATGAGCGCCGATACAGCTGTGACCAGTCTCTGTGCTGGACACCTGTCCGGCTTGAAGTTGAGGCTGGTGGCAAAAAAATTTGCCTGGGCAGAGCTGCGCAACCCTGTGTCAGCATGTAAGCAGCTGATTGTCACAGCATGGCAGCTGGCTGCCACAGTACCGGAGCCCTGCTTGGGTTCTATTCACATCTTCAACTCCCAGGCTTCTGCCCATACGCTTTGCACGTTGCATGTAGATCAAGGACGCAGCGTCATCCGTGGCCAATGCAATCTCACCCTCAGCGGAGGCTAAGGAGCCAGAGGGGTGGGTCGCTGCTTGAGCCAGTTTTGGCGTCGAGGAGACAGCAGTTCCTGTTCTTGAACTGGCTGTCATGCTGCTGCATCTGCAACTACAGCAGTCGCAGCACAGGGTTGCATGACTTGCTCCTCTCCTGAGTGCTGTTTGAACAATGTCCACATCAACTACCTTACCTGCAGGGGTATAATCTCTCGCATGTGGGGCAAAGCGGAGGCGGCAGCAGGCCGTCTGAGGGAGGATGCACGGGAGGAGATCACTGCCCCGGGAGAGGGTTCTTCATGGAGGTCACAGGTGAGATCCTCATTGACAAGCGCTTGACAAGCGCTTGCTGCTGGGATGCTAAAGTATTGGTAATTTTCCCTTGTTTACGGGCTGTCATCCGTGCTCGGCTACTTCGTGCAAATCCCAGTCCCGAATCGCCTCTGCTGATTGGGTTTCGCTTGAATCAACGCCACAGCAAATGGTGGGAAGCTAGCATTTGCATCTACCAACTGAATCACTGCATTGCTGGCAGGCAGAGCAGCATGTGATTTGTCTGCAGGCAGCAACCCTGATTGAGCTGCCACCCATCCATCTGCATGGTTGCAAGTGGCATCCTCTGCTGGCATGCAGGCAGAATTTGGAGACATCAGCTCAGGACTCATTCCTTCGCACACAGAGGCCCTGGGCGGTCCTGGATCGCGGGTGCATGTCCCTAGGTACACGGACACTAGCCACAAGGAGAGCTCATATTTCCCCCGCCTCACCAAGGTCAAGGACATGGCAGGTGTGCAGCAGCTGGCCTGCTGAGAGAGGTGTGAGCACCAGAGTCCTGCAGCAGTTTGCAGAAGACTCTCCTGCATTGCCTGCAGGCGAGCGCATCATGCAGGCCAGCGATTATGCGCATGGAGCTGAGAATCTGGGCATGGACAATGCAGGTTGGTTACTTCAGAGTGTCCCATGTCAATCAACTGCCATCACGACAGCTTCCCTCTGGCCCGCTGACTGATACACGATTCTCTCTTCCTTGCAGCCTCCATTCGCGACGCTGTTGACAGACACGAACCAAGCTACGCTAACCGTGCCCGCAAATAGTGAATGCACACAGTTCCATCTTGACCCATGAAGCACTTGGCTTCTGAAACAATAAAGCTGCTTATCAAGTGCAACTATACTGCCCCACCATGCTGCTCAATTCTGTCATTCAGCTGTGTGATCACTGCACTTTCTGTGCAGTACAGACCGGTCTTGAGCAGCTGTGCACGCTCCTTCAGTAGTCTGGTTGCCTCTGCTACATTTACAGCCGCCTTGACTGGCGCGTGCTGCTTTGGAGTGTTGTGCTGAGTGGTCGGCTGCAGCACTGCATCTGCTGGTGGGGGTTCTGCATGCAATCACCAGTTCTTGGCAGGCAAGCTACAGAGCATCACAATCTGCAACAGCTTTTTGTGAACTTTTGCATGTGCTACCTCTCAGCGCATTTCGTGGGGAGACCGCCTGCACTGCTGTTGCTGCGAGAGAGGCGTCTTCTGTGGTATCCTGGAGCGCTTCCAGCTGAGCCCTGAGGGCAGCCAACTGCTGGCGATGCTGGCCAGCATACAGCGCAGCCTCCTTGGCAGCCAGAGCAGCTGCCGTGGCATCAAGCTGAGTCTGCAGACAAGCAAAAGTGCTTACCACTGCCTGCACCTGCACCTGTGCCGCTCCAGACACTGACAGCACACGGCAGTGGCTGGCGGCGCGCTCAGACAGGTGCGCTCGTGGCACTGACAGGCTCACCCTCTGTGTTGCCAGCTGTGCTGCTTCCTGCTGAGCCACCCGGCGCTGCAGTGTCCCCAGATCAGTGGCCAGCTTCAGCACCTGCACATGACCGGACTGCGTTCATGTCTGGCGCTCGCCTGTATGTGCTGCCCAGCAGCCAGACTGCAAGCTGGGTGTGCCAGCCTTGTGGCAGCTGGTGTCTCTGCGGCAGGCAGCCCAGGCAGCTGCTGTTCTCCTGCTGCCTGGTCGCCTGGCAGCTGGCCCAGGACCAAGCGCACTTCAGCCCACCTGCTCCTTGTAGCCGGCCTTGGCAGCCAACGCACGGGCTGCACGCTCCTCAGCATGCTTCAAGGTGTGCTGGGCTTCAGCCAGCTGCAGGGCCATCTCAGCCTCGGGCGTGTGCTGCTGATGCGCCCTCAGGTCTGCCAGCTCCTGCTCCAGGTGGGCCGACCTGGCTTCTGCTGCAGCCTGCAGAGTGGCAGAGGCAGGATTGCAACAGATTGGTGACGGGAGTTGCTGGCATGTGCGGAGTGCCACCATCATCTCATGGCACAGCGAGGGACGTCGCCAGCACCCTGTGATGTTCCACCCTGGCTTCTGATGCAGCCTGCAAAGGGACATTGGAGGTGCTAACAAGGGAGGGGTGCTGCCCTCTGACCAGCCCGTCGTGAGACACTCTTGACATGCCTTCTTGACTTGGAAGGGCTTGCAGCCTTGGCTCAAGACCTGCGCCAGCCCCAGGCATGTCCAACATCAGCCAGTGGCACACCTGTGCATCCTGGGTCGCCGTCTTCTGCCGCGCCAGCTCCGTCCCTCGCCCCCGCTCAAGCCCCAGCTGGTGCTCACACTCAGCCTGCAGCCGCCGCACAGCAGCCTGCGCCTCAGCCACCACGGTTGACTGCTCATGCTGCAACTCGCGCCGCTGGCGTGCGCCAGCCTCCTCTGCAGCGGCAAGCCGGCGTTCACGCTCCTCAGCTGCTGCCAGGACCTGCAGAGGGAGCATGCTGGCAGCTCGGTGCTCTGCAGGCACATCTTGGAGTCTGCTGAAGGTAGAGCAAGTGCAATGCGGCCCAGACAGCCGCCAGGGTGCTGCTCTGCCACCAGCCCCAACCTATTTTGCAGCCGTCATTTGGTTGCCGGTGGCCATCAGTTGCTGTGGGAACATGGCCTACAACTCGACCCAGGTGCAGAGGCAGACTTTACAGGTGGATGAGCTTCAACTGCAGGCAGTCCACCTGGAGCTGCTCCCTGTCAGGTCAGATGCATCCCGAATGCTGCCCAGCAGGAGGTGACAGCTTTTTGTTGAGTTGGACCGCCATCTTCCCCGGCCCAGCAGAGTCTGGAGGCAACAGGCTGACAACAGCTCATCCCTGCCACTGCACAAGATGCTGCCTGACGGCGCACCCAGTCTCTCTGAGCACCAGCCCCTCACAGCTTAGGCAAAGCCCACCTGCTGCATCTGCCTGGCCGGCGCTGCACGGCACACTCTCGCTGCCGCAAAGCCAGCACCTCAGACACCCCACGGGCAGCGCCCACCTGCTGCGCCCGCCTGGCCAGTGCTGTGTAGTGATCCCTGGCAGCCTTGACCTGCTCACTGCGCTCAGCGTCCCTGCAGCGCCACTCCCCCTCCAGGGCAGCCATGCGCTCCCCTTCACGCTGCTGGGCCCGCACGCGCCACTGGGCCTGTCACCAGGACATGGCTGCCAGAGTGATCACACAGACTCGGTGCAGCGTTTTACTCTGCAGGACAGGCGTCCAACAGCAACCCATGGCTCCTAGAGTGGTCACACAGGCTTGCCCAATGCAACATGTCACTGAGCTGAGACAATCATTCAAGGTGTTGCAGCCACAAAGGCAAGCTACGCCCCGACGCTGCAGAACTGCATGCTGCTTGTGGGGCTGAGGTCTTCCCCTGCATGTTGCAGCCAGTGCCCTCTGCCCCACCCAAGCACCCATAAGGCAGCATGTGCTGAAGAAAGTGCAGGTTGTGACACTCTGACAAAGTCGATGTAACACCCGGCTCTTGGAGCATGAGGAAACAGTCTCACGTGTCATGACTCCACAGCCAGTAGTCACCAGCCCCACCTCTTCCTCCTTACGCCAGACCTCAAGCTCCCAGGCTGCCTGCAGCTCAGCAGCCTGGCGCCAGGCCGCCACCTCCTGCTCCACAGCTGCCCGCCGTGCTTCCCATTCAGCCTCCCCATGCTTCTGTGCAGCAGTGCCTTGGCCCTGCTGCTGCTGGCTGGGCTGCCACTCAGCCTCTCCATTCTGCTGCGCAGCCATGCAAGGGCGTGGCTGCTGCTCCCATGCAGAGTCTCCGCTGTGATGAGCAGAGATGTGTAGGGCCTGCTGCTGCTGACCCGGCTGCCAGTGAGCATTGCGGCTCTGCTGGGCAGCACCAGCGCCTGGCAGCTGCTCCCCTGGCTGCCCCAGCTGGCTGGCCTGCTGCGCAGTGCTGGTAACATGCTGCTGGTCCCAGGCTGGCTGGTCTGCCTGCAGCCTAGCTGCGTAGCCAGCATTGGCACCAGCCCTCTCCCGAGCTGGCTGGGCTGCCCTCAGCCTGTCTGAGAGCCCCGGCTGAGGGCTGCTGGGGCTAGACTGAGCTGTTGGACCGCAAGGCTGCAGGTGGTCGGACTGCCAGCTCACATCTGCATCTGTGAGCAAGCTGCCCGCCTCAACCTGCTGGCTGAGGCATTGGACAGCCTCATGTCGTGGGGGACGCCGCACCCGCCCCTGGGGATGTGCTGGGCTGCACAGCATGGTTGCTGGGTGCTGGGGGGAATCAGTGGGTGCCTCGCTCTGCCCAGCAGCCCCTACCTGCCCCAAAGCTCCAGGGAGAGTAGTGTCCAAGTTGGCAGATGCTGCAAGATCAGAGTCCAGGCCACCCTGCAGGCTGAGGCCCCTGGCAACTGGTGCAGCGGCGCTGCCCTGCAGGCCGCCTGCACCAGCAGCAGGAGCGAGCGCAATGTGGCCAGTGCTGGGTGCTGCAGCTGAGGACTGCTGCTGTGTATGGGAGGGGACCCACTGGCTGGAGCTGCTGTCTCTGGCAGCACCGGCTGGGTCCCAGTGCCCGACAGCAGGCTGCTGGCTGCTGTGCAGCCAACCTTCAGACTCCGGCCGGCCGCTGCCCCCGTGCCGTTTCTGCTGCTGTGCCATGCTTGGCTCTACAGCGTGCCAGGGGCCTCCAGCAGCGGCAGAGGGCTGGATGGCTGCAGACGCCATGCTGCCGCCTGCTCCGTCATGTTGTAACACAGCACCCAAGTCCTCAAGCATCAGCACCAGCTGCAGCACTCCAATCTGCAGCAGCAGTTGCTGCTGTCAGCTTGAGAAGTTGCCTACATTGTTGGCGGCTTGTGCCCATGTCTCTGACAGTGCAATGAAGCTTGCCTGGGGACCCGGCAACTTGTCGAGGGCACTGTGCTGGAAAACAGGGGCTGTGCCCTGCACGCAGCTCTCCTGCAGCAGTGGCGACAGGGGGATGTCTGCGCACCCCAGGGGCCCATCGCCGGGCCTGCAGCACGTCGCGCATGGCTCAGAGGCACAGGCCCTACGTGAGGCAACAGGACGCGAGACTCGCCAATGATCTGTGGCGCAGGCATTAGGTGTTTGCGAGGAGCAGCTCTGCACCTGCTGTCCTGCAGGTGTATCTGTGCCTGCAGCTGGGGTTCCCGGGCCAGCAGCGTGGCCAGATGCATCGTGCCAGCCTGGAATTCCACACTGCCAAGACCACCCTCTAGCCCAGTCCCACCACTGCGCACCACATGGGCAGGCTTGGTTTGCAGCAGCATCTTCTGATCAGTGCTGCCTGCCCCCTGCAGCCCTGCAAAAGCAGATAAGTTTGTGGAGTGATCGATGCAGCCTGCATGTCACAGACACACGGCCTGTATGAACGCTTCACCTGTGAGCTCCACAGGTAGCTGGACTTGCACCACAACACAGGCCAAAGCCTGTGGCAGCATCTTACTGGTCCTGAGAACTTGGACATCCAGACTGAGCCGGAAATGTCGGGCCTGGGCCTCCATCACGGCCTGTTCCCTACTCTGATCAAGCAACCACTTGGTGCTTGCCAAGCTGGACACCGCTTGACCCGCAGCTGGTCAAGGTCTCGCTGGGGTTCTGCGCTCATCGCCACCTTGGAGAGATACTGCCACATTCGAGAATGGGGAGCATGCTCGGCTTCAAGGACTGTGGCAGCACAGTTCAGGTCACCTGTCCTCTCCCCCCTGGCACTGAGGAGTCACAAGTGGATGTAGAGCACAGTGTTGACTTCTTGAACGTCACCTCTAAGCGCAGCGGCCAGCTCTTGGCTCATGTGGGGCAGTTCACCAGTCCAGTAGCAGCTGAGCACACAGCATATCAGGTCTCTGAGGATGGCAGCAGCCTGACAGTGACCCTGACCAAGCAAGACCCCACGCGTATATGGAAGACTCTTGAGCCAGAGGAGTCTGCGCCGGAATCTGCCAAGCAGCCCGCTGGGCCTGCTGCTGCCCTTGCTGAGAGAGACAAGGTCTCGCAGCTCCTGCAAGCTGCACAGGCCGGCAACCTTCAGGGCTATCAGCATGCAGCATCAGCTTTCTCAAGTGAGCTGATGCGATGGCAGACTCTGTGCATTGCTTTGCTTGTCAGGTCTTTCGTGCTCATCCAACAAACTTGAATGCAGATCAGGACTTGGCCCAGGTGAAGGACGGCAACGGCAAGAATTCGCTGCACTTTGCTGCCCAGCTTGGGCAGGCAGAGCTGTGCAGGCACCTGGTAGTGGATCATGGGTTCAATGTCAATGCTCAGGATGATGCAGGTCAGCGCTGCTTTGGGGCACAGCTCCTGTCGCCTGAGACTCCTTGCCGGGAGGCTGGATGTGAGCAGATGCCTGCGCCTCAGCAGCCACCAGCAGCAGAAGCTCATCGTGTGCCTGCAGGAGAGACAGCACTGGCGTATGCAGCAGGTGCCGGCAACACAGACACAGCGAAGCTCCTGCTGGCCTCTGGTGCTGAAGTCAGCAGGGCCAGGCCCGGCGGAGCGCACCCCATTCACACCGCCGCCGCCTCAGGTGCAGGCCGATGTGGACTTTGGAGCACTTGGTTGCCGCCATGCGTTCCCACGCTGCCACCCCAGCTTTGCTGGCAACAGAGCCTCAGAAGGAGCTCTGGAAGACAGGGTGCTGGAAAAACCTGGTGCTGGCCGTGGCTCTAGGCACGAGAATATGGAAGCCTAAGATCATGCACCACCAAATTACCATTCATCTGCCACGGCATGTTGTGCAAGTGCTGCAGTATCTTATCTGAGGATACCTGCTGGACGCAATCCACCGTGGGTGCAGCCTGACTGGGGGTGCAAAGCCAAGACTGCAGTACGTGTTGGTCAGCTAGCTCTGCCAGGTCACTGGCTGCAGGTGACAAGGAGACTGTGCAGCTCCTGCTGCGCCATGGTGCTGACGCAAATGCTGATGCGGATGCTGGGCCTCCACTGATGTGGGCCACAGGCAGTCGACGCACAGGCGCTGCAGCCGCGCTTCTAGAAGCAGGAGCTGACCCCAACCGCCTGGGCCCCAATGATGTCAGCGCCCTGCTGACAGCAGCGGCCACAGGTGGGGCTTGCCTGCCGACTGATGAGGTTGATCTGGGCAGCGCGATGCAGAGCACCGGCCTGCTGTGTTCACAGCGCGCAGGGACAGAGGCTGCCTCTGACGACCGTGCCAAAAAAGGGTGTCCATGCTGGCTGCTCAAGGCTCATTATCCTGGTGCACTGACAGGCAGCCTGCCTTCACTGCGCACTCAGGACAGGCCTCAGGGGTCCGCATTGCCGTCACATTGCCATCACCACAGATGCAACTGCGCTGCAGGTAGCACTGACACTGTCAGGGCCCTGCTAAAGGCTGGAGCAGACCCTAACCTGGCGGCAGAGCAGGGCGTCACCCCTCTGCATGCAGCCGCAGAGACTGAGCGGCCGGAGGTGGTGAAGCTGCTCCTGGAGGTGAGTTGCACACTGAGGCCGCACTCGTGCCACAAGAGAGCCGGCAGAAGCTGCTGCACTGCAGCTGCACAGCCACCGCCCAGACTGGCTGCCCTGCACGGTCCTACCTCCAGGGCTTGCTGTCCCACACGCTGCAAGGTGTGCCCGCGGTATACACCACCTGCATGTGTGCAGGGTGGCGCCAACCCTGACGCCCAGGACGACGCTGGCAGCAAGCCCATCCACGCGGCAGCTGGTGTAGGCGACAGGGCCACACTGGACCTGCTGCTGCCCTGCACCCAGCCAGGCGATGGGGAGGCAGACAAGTGGACTGCCCAGGGGCTCATCACCGCCGCCAGGCAGAGCGAGAGCGCGACAGACGCAGTGGCTGGCTTCCCGGAGCAGGTGAGGGTGTGGCACATGATGCCCTGACCTCTGTCAGACTGGTGCAGGCGTGCTGCCTGCTCCCACAGGACGCCACCAGCTCAGCAGGTGGTCCTCTTTCAACCTCTTCTACTGTCCCATGTAGACATAGTGTGAGGTAGCTGTGGTGCCCACAGTGCTGCCCGGTCCGCCACACCTCCTGTTCCTCAGAGAGCTCGCTGAGCAGCAGCACGACAAGCTGAGAGCTAGGCTCAGGCGCCTGAGGCTCCCCTGATGCTGCAGTACACTTGCAGAGCAGCAGCATTGGCAGCTGCTGCGAAGGCACAGGCTCTTGCCTGCCCTGCAGGATGAGAACCCACCTGTGCCCCAGCCAAATGAGCCGAGGTTGCAACTCCTGCTGCCCTGCAGTGCCAAGTCAGCGTCAAGGCTGCAGGGCTGCTCTCAGATGCTCCTGGATTGCCCTCATGCCGCAAGCGGAGGATCTGCCCGCCTCAGAGCCAAGCGTGTGTGGTGCTGCAGAGGCTGCGGCACCTGTGGCCCAGCCTGGTCCCCAGCACCAGGAAGCAGAGGTTCACAGAGGCTGAGACTGCTCCTTGCCCCGCAGAGATGCCGCCAGTCCAAGGACCTCTTTGACTTTGAGGGTGCTGCGGCGGAGGCTCAGGCTTCTGCTGCACCGCAGTCTTTAAAGCATCAAGAAGCATGACGTGAATTCCAGGTGGAGATGTTCTGTCTGCCCTGCAGATCAATTTTCAGCCTCTGCAATGCAGCTTGTTCAGGTCCCTGCATGCCCTGCAGGTGGAGGTCCCTTCGGCCCCAAAGCTCAACACGGGTGCCCCCAGGCTGCCGCGCAGCGTATGACGCATTGGTCGCAGGATGTGCTGAGGTCAATGTGCTGAGGTCATTGTCTGGCGTGCAGGTGGAGATCCCCTCAGCCCTGGAGCCCGATGAGGGGGCTGCTGCAGAGCACAAGCGTGCAGGGGACCAGGCCTTTGTGCACAAGCGCTACAAGGATGCCGTGGCAGCCTACACGCGCTCCCTGCAGCACGCAACGGGCAATCCTCTGGTGTGGGCCAACCGCAGCGTGGCCCACTTGCGCGTCAACTCCCCGGCGGAGGCCTTCCAGGACGCGCGGCGCTCGCGAACTTTAGACCCCAAGTACTTCAAGGCAAGCTGGCGGGGTGCACATGCTCACATGGTATCAAATGGCACGGTCTGCTCCCTTGAATCTGCAAAGCACAGCGGTGTTTGGGCAGGGCAGTCCACCCTCTCCATAAGCAGCGCTGAGGGAAGGGGTGGGTGCATGACCTGAAATGCCAGCAGCAGTCTCCTCTTGAGATAATCAGTCAAAAAACATCTCAAAGCACACGTACTCTTGCCAGCTCGCCCATTGACTTCTGTTGAGTTGCTGTGCAGGCCTGGTACCGTGAGGGGTGCGCCGCCCAGGCTTTGGAGCGATTTGAGGATGCAGCCCAAGCGTTCTTTGAGGCCTACCGCCTCCAGCCTGACAACGCAGAGGTGGCACAGGCCTTTCAGCACTCTATCCAGTTGGGCCGAAAGCAGTTCCAGAGCACCTAGTGAGTACTTCATTGAGAGGCGCCTGCCGCTGGGACAAGCCCCACAGAATGCATGTCACAACAAGTATCGCAGACACCTTACCAGAGTCGGTTTTGGCGGTTTTTGAAAGGGGCAAGCATTCCTGCTCAACTGGCCGCACACTGCTCTTCCCCTGACTGAAGGTTCTGAGTGAAATTAGTTCACACCCCAAGAATCCTTGTTGAACAAAGTTTTGTGAAAGAATTGCTACCCTGCTTCATCCTGTCGGATATGCAGTAGGCCCACACATGTCGCAATTGTGTGTCTTAGCCTGTCTCTTGCATTGCCTCCACCGATTGTGGGCCTGCAGTCCCCAGTCCATCCCTTGTCCAGTCCCCAGTGCTTCCCTTGTCCATGGTTCTGTCAGGTGTTGGCCTGCTTCACAGACCTTGATGCGTCGCATGACGCTCTAATGTTGTCCCTGCTCAACATGCTCGCTGACTTGCATTTCGCCGTCCCAGCATCTGATGCCCAGAGGATTGATGCCATCTTCAGCGTTGAGGGGCATTTAGCCTCCAGAGTTTTGAGGCACAGCTTCCAGCACTACAGGGCAGCAACATGAGATGAAAGGCGCATGGACTGCGCGAAGTCTTCAAGAACTTTCCTGGGCTGTCCAGCCCCTCGACAAGGGGAGGAGTACATCTTCGCAAAGCGCTGAGGTATCAACAAATGAGGATGATGAACAGAATCAGCTGACCAGCCCCACAGAGGGAATCGCAGCTGAGGGCAGTGCCAAGCTCAGGCTGCAAGCAGCAGGCGCCTGCCGCCGGATGCAGTGGCCGTGGGCCCAGGCGCTACAATGGTGGGGGCCACAGGGGCGCCAGCAACGGGGGGGACCACAGGGGCGACAGCAAGGGGGGGGGCCACAGGGGGGACAGCAACAGGCAGGACTGCAGCGGGTGCAACGCCGGGTGCAGTGCCAGTTGTGGGAACTGCAGGGATGCCTGCCTGGGCTGCTCCCTGGGCGACGGCCTGAGCTGCAGCGGGGTTGACCTGCAGCAAGACAGTGTGTGAAACTCCAGCTTTGCCAGCTGTGCGGCTGAGCACTGCTGAAAGCATGCTGTACAAAGCACGCTCTCCCACAGATCAGATGCCATCTCACCGTCTGCGCAATAGCTGACGCCTGTGCAGTGGCCTGGCTGAGCACACTGGGGGCCGCTCCAGCGGCTTTGGCCTACAACATGCACATGTGATGTGTAAAGCTGCTCCAGATTGGCACGCACATGCCTTGACGTGGACTGTGGTAAGTTCAGATTGGCATGCCACATGTGCTGCGTCTGATGCCATCCTCTGATGAGGCTTGTGCGAGGGTCAGAAAAGGGCTTGCCTGTGCAACAGCCGTGGCAACAGCTTCAGGGCTGGTTGCTGCGGCGCTGGCAATAGCTGCAAGCACATATGTAAGTGGAGCAATAGCAAGGATGAACCAGATCTACATCCTGAACTACCAGGCAATGAGATCATCACCAGTGGCAGCTGCAGTTGGGTTGGGACTTGGCCCTGTCAAGAGCTGAGCAGTTGCCAGAGCAAAAGCCTGCAAGGTCAGCAGGCCAGGCTTACTTCTTGTCTCTTATTACACCACCGCACAATGCTGCACATGTGACTGGCAGCAACAGCTGCAGCACACCTGAGCAGCAACAGTGGCTGGCACACCAGCAGCTCCCAGTGCTTGAGCTGTGGCCTGCAGGTCATCAGTCACATTTTAGCTCGAGCAGATGTGCATCAGCACCCGCGACCCTGGAAATCCTGACGGTGCTAACTGGCACCATGCCGGACAACAGCAAGTTGTCCAAAATGGACCAAAGAGCGCTGAGCTGAGCCTCACAGTTGCCGTAGCAGTGGCTGATGCTCCCGAACTGACAGCTGTCGCCACGGCTATGGCGATGGCTGTTGCTAGGACCTGGGGGTTGATTTTCAGCGTTGGGTCCTGAGCAACAGCCTGAGCAGCAGCTGTGGCATCAGCATGGGCCACTGCAGAGGCAAACGCCGTCGCAGAGGCAGGGACAGGCACAATGGAGGGTGCTGGGACTGCGGGCACTGGGGGAACCCCGGCAGACGCTGAGGCTGTGGCGATGGCCTGGCTCAGAGTTGGGTTGATCTGCAGGCAGAAGCCAGTGCCATGCAGCAGGCTGCTACCAAGACCGGGCAGGCACTTGGCTGACTATATCTCAAACAACCTTCAAAGCAAGAGATATAGGGACACAGTCACTTACTGCGGACGCGATTGCAGTGGCTGTGGCTGTAGCAGTGGCTAGGGCCCCGGTGCTGACGCCAGAAGCATGGGCCTGCAGCAGGTCGATCATGGCATGAGTCTTCTGAATTGAAGCAGCATCTTCACACAGTCTCGGAGGAGCCACTCAAACAGTCCCTACCCACCTGCGCAAGGGCTGTAGAGACTGCTTGTGCCCCAGCAACAGCACCTGAAGTTCATGTGAGGGTTTTGAGGGCTTAGCAGGTTGATGCAGAGAACCAGCAGCCACAAAGGTCGGGACTCACTAGCTGTTGCAATGGCAATGGCAGCAGCTCCAGGGTTGGGGCTTGAGCCTGACAGTGCGGCGGCTGTGGCACTAGCAAGTGCTTGAACCGCCACCGTGGGGTTCACTTTTGCCTGGGCCAAGGCAGTGGCAGTGGCCTGCAGACAACTGCCTGGTCAAAGGCAAAAAGCAACTCTGCACGCCTTGGCCTGCACCACTTGCACAGTGGCAATAAGCATTAGGCCATGCATGCGGCCACAGATGCTGATAGTGGCCATGGGGAGCAGGTCAATGTATAGATTATGCAAGCGCAAGTCTGGGGCATCAAGGGTATGTCCTTTGAAGCAATCCCCACAGTGGCGACGGCCGTGGCATTAACCCCCTGGGCTGAGGCGGTTGCAAATGCCTGCAGGAACAAGCAGTGATGTCAGATGGTCTGGGCTTCCATGCCTGTGCTACTGCAGGACAGGCACTCACGCTGGCAAGTGCCTGCCCAAGAGCCTGAGGATCAGCTGCAGCACACACAAGGGCAGTGGAGTGGTGGACAGGGACTTCAGCAGAAACCTTGTGCTTCCCTTGACTGTGTGCAGAGCCCAGGCACAAGCACCAGGCAAGCAAACATGTCCTGGCCAGACTTTATGCCTTACTGCTTAAAGCAGGGTCCTGCTGGATGGCCTGGGTGGCAGCAGTTGCACTGGCAGTGGCCTGCATTGCAGCAGCTCGATGTCATTGTTGGTGTTATCTGATGCAAGAGGGAGGTGCTGGCAGCCAGCTCAGAACGACCCAGAACACCTGAGCCACCTACCTCCAGCAGCAGGTCGCTGTGGCACATGCATCCGCCAAGTCAATCCTTGATGTGCATGACAGTGGCTGTGTAATGCATGGCAACGGCAGCTCACCAGGGCTGTGGCTGTGGCCTGGGCAGCCGGGGGCAGGACGGCAGGCACGCCAGCAAGGCTGGGCGCAACAGCAGGCACAGGCACCACAGGCGCAATGACAGGCGCAACGGCAGGCGCAACGACAGGCGCAGCGACAGGAGCTGCAGCTCGGGATGGCACAGCTGCAGAGCATGGGAGATGTTCATCAACAGGTGCCACTGGAGATAATATTGCTGTTCCAAGATTCTCCTTGGTGCAATTCGTGACTGTGCCAGGTGCACCTGCCGGAATGTGCAGGTGGTCCTTACATGTCTGTTATAGTAAGACTGTGAGGGACCTAGCGGCAAGGGTCATGCACAGACAATCTGTTTGCATCAGACTCAGCAGGATGCATGTGGCTGCTCAGACAGCCTTGCAGTACTCAAGGCAGGTGCACGCTCACCTGGCAGCACTGCAGGGGCCAGGGCCTGACTCTGTGAGCCGGGAACAGTTGCCAGGGCCAGCAGAGCAACAGTCAGCACAACCTGCATCCTTGGAGTGCACTATGTCAAGGAGCGGGGAAAATCTGGCGATGTTGTGATGGAAGCTGCCCTCAGTTTGCTTGATTTCTGAGCTACTGCCTTTTTATGATGCTGTTGACTGAAAAACCAATGTCAACAAGAAGCATCAAGGTTCAGGAAGCAGCTGGCTGCGCCTCGTCAGCATTGCCATCTGTCACATGCGCACACTGCATGATCCACAAGCCGCTAAAGCTGGCATGGACACAAGGAGGCTGCCAAGACAGCAGGCTGGAATGTCAGTAAGATGCACGCCTGGCCAGGGCATTGTCACAGATGGCACTCACCTGGCTATGTAGCTGCTCCCAAAGTTGTATCTGCCGAGTCAGAACGTCCGCTGCTCTTGTCCACCATGACCAGCACTGCTCCTCCATGTCGTTTCTGAGGCAGGAATGCTCAGCAGCATGCTAGTTATCAATTGTGCTGTGAGAGTCAGGCTTGATATGACACCCCAACATGCAGCAAGTCAGGGGGCTGCGGTTACATGTGTGGGCTTGAGCCGCTTCACAGCTGATGCAGGCTCGCCCTGAAGCATGAAAGCAAGGTGGTAGTCTTCATGCTCTGTCTGCTGAGCAGCATGGATCCAAGAAAGGCAGCGTGCACACTGCCACCGATGTGTCTGTGCATCAAACTTTGTCCACTGACCAGCACCAGTCTGAGCTTGCGTCTGCTGCTGTTGCCGCTGCTCTGACGGCACAGGGGCTGGCAGCATGGGCGCCTGTGGCTCTGAAAACAAGCCCGAGCCCCCTCGCGGCTGCTTGGTTGCCCTGGGCACTGGCGGCTTGCGCCCCTCACCAGGCCTGCCCGCACCTGGCTGCTTTCCAGCGCCCGCCAGCCACAAACCCAGCTGTCCCACACTGCGCCCAGCCTCATGACCACTGGGCCAGGCCTGCTGGCTGTCTGTGCTGCCGGTGAAGCTCTCAAGGGTGGTCCCCCGCAGGTGCTGGCATACCTCGCAGCGCAGGCTGTGGCGTGGATTCTCGCCAAAGGTACACAGCTTGCAGGCCCAGTGGCGAGGCGGACGCCCCGGCCTGGGGCCATCCTCCAGCGCTCTCCCCACCCGGCCATCTGCGTCACCGTCCCCAGCTGCTGCAGTGCCAGCCTGGGCATCGGCACCCCTGCCTCCGGCCTGGTTGGCGTCCACCCCACCTTCAGCTGCCGTGGCAGGGTCTGCGCCGTCGTGCTCCCCAGCAACAGCGATGTGCTCAGAAGGATCTTGCTGGGGCCTTAGTGCTGGCTTCTCAGGCGGGGCAGTGTCCTGCTGCCAGGCTCGGAAGCTGAGCTCTGTATCTGGCAGCTCGCTGTGCCCTGCTGGCTCTGTGGCTGCCCAAGCGTCCAGACTGGTCTCCTCAGCGCCCCAGACCGCCCCTGCAGCCCAGCAAGAGCTTGAGTGTTCAGCACAGAATGGGTCAATGCGTCGCTGCTATGAAGCAGCATGCAGCATTAGCCATGCCTTGTGAACCTTTATCACAGGGAGGCATATAGGCACAACTCAGTCAACATGAATTGCACCCTGAACGCGACCCCAAGCAGGTGCCTCCCAACGGTGCTCTGCTCGTCAGGCTGGGCCCCACTGCCGGCACTTGCACCACAAGCAGGTGCAACAGCCTCCTTCGTTTTTGGTCCAGGCCTTGCAACTGAAGGCAGCCCTACATGTAAGGCGCAGCACCTGGGGCCTGACATTGCCCCTCTCCCCAAGCTGGTGGCGCTGCCAGCAAGTGCGTGGCGGCACTTTGTAAATGTGGCAGAGAGACAGGTGCAGCCTGCACCTGCCCCTCGTTGATCAGTTGCAGTGGATGAGGGGCAGCCCACTGGCCTCTGCCTGCCATTGGCTGCGTGCAACAGAGCCAAGAACTGCCTGGCAAGCACCCACCAGGGGCACCTGTTCCAATTTTGTATGCTGCAGCAGCTGCCCGCCGGTCCCTTCAAACCTTGATCAGGCTGGTCTCGCTGCTCGCAGAGCCATAGGTGTAAATCTTACCTGGGCCATACTCATCATCCTCAGCAGCTTCCTCCTGTCCATAGCCCTTCTCTCCAGGCTGAGCCTCGCTGCCAGGCGGTCGGCGCACAAAGGCGTCCAAACTCCTCTGCCCCTTCTCCCGCCGCACCTGCCCATCCACACAGCTGCTGTCAGCATGACCAACATCCTGCCAGCTGAGCAGGCCTTTGCCAGGACCAACTGATGCTGAACAGTTCACGGCAGTTCTGATGGCAGCTGTGCGTGTGCTCAGCCCTCTCATGGACCTCGCAGGCCCCCACAAGCTCAGGTGCTCAGCTTGCTATGTGCACCGTAATAATGGCTCAGACACAGATGCCAGCCAAGGCCAACAGAAGGCTGTCGACCCACGCCCTCAACAGCGCAGTTGCATGCAGGTAACTCACCTCCACGAAGTGGGACATGCGGAGGCCCATCAGCCGGATCTCAATGGGCATCTCCGCCGCCAGCAGCTTGAGCGCGGCCTGCAGGATGTCCTCTGCGGCCCAGACTGGCTGTGGCAGCGTCTGTGCGCGGGTGCGCACCTCGAAGGTGGTCGCCTTCAGCTTCAGGGTGAGGGTACGGGCCTTCAGGGACTCATCTGCCATCTCATCTGCCAGCTTGTGGGCCAGCTCAGAGCACTGCAGGCATGCGTTCACAAGTGTTGAAAACCCTGGATGCAGAGCACTGCATGCCTCAGGGATGCTGTCTCTGGGTGCAGAGTACTAGGGGCGGGACACTACATGCAGGAAACAGGGAAGCAACCACGTGAGAGTCCTTCAAGCCTGCAGACAGCTCTGCAGGTCAAGACAGCTGCAAATGTTGTTGCTGCTGGTTGACCTGCGGGGCCAACTGCAGATCTCGCTGTTGAGCTCAAGTCCCTCCTGCTCCCCCCCTCCCATGCTGCTGTAAACATGACGGTGCTGAAGGTGGTGCACAGGATGAGGTGGACTCTCTCCAACAGCAAGTGAACTGCAGCACGAGCTTGGGTACGATGTGATGTTGGGAGCTGTCTGCCTGGCCCATGTCAGACTCGTCATGCATGACGTGCTGCATGCATGAAACACACAGCTGTGGCCTGCAGGGACCCTGCCGCCGAAGTTCCGTGCCCTGTTGCTGCACAGGGGCTGTGCACCGCCATGCCTGGAGCGCTGATGAGTGAGGCAGTCCACGACAAGAGGCACCCCGTTCATGGCCAAACGCAGTGCTGCAGTGCCCACCTTGGCCTCCAGGTCCTCCCGACTGCTGATGGCTGCAAAGGTGCGCTCACAGCTGATGCCCTTCCGAGTGACTTCTCCTTGTTTAGCAGGTTCGCTGTGCAGCGTGCGCCCCAGCCCCAGACCTGGATACGAGCAGCACTGGTCAGCCAGGCTTTTGGCCCCTGGGTGCAGGATGACAAGCAGCAGAGTAATCTTGGGGCAAAGCCACAACATCGAGGGTTGGCATGGGCCAGCGAAATGACGAAGGCAGCCTTCAACTGCACAATGCAAGGTAGCTGCACAATGCCTGACCTGCTGACAGGAAGCTCTCCATTGCCACAGGGGAGAACAGGGCTGCCAACATGCCTCGCTTGTTAATGAGGTCACTGCACTTCTCCACGCCAAGGGACTTGAGCAGCTGCTCTGTCACCTGCAGTCCACGGGAAGGTATGGCAAACTGTACGCACAAAGCATCAATGCTTGACACTGCAGCAATGCAAGCAGGCCAGGCTAGCTTCTAAAAGCCTGCAGAGACACTTTGCTGCCGGCAGCATTGCCCTTGGTGCTGAGGCCAGCGGCTGAGACTGCCACACAAATTCGAGCAGCAGAGCCACCCTGCTGGGCAGGCAGGCCGCCAGCCACTGCAGCTGAAGGGAACCCACCCGGCCGATGCCTGGCACTTTGCGGATGGGCAGCTCCTGTATAAAGTGAGCGACAGCCTGCCCGTCATTCTCCACCACAAACTGCCCATTTGGCTTGTTCATATCGGAGGCCACTTTAGAGATGAGGGTGTTGGGCCCCTGCCCCACACTGCAGGTCAGCCCAGTCTCCTCTTGCACCTGGCGCCGGATCTCACTGGCCACCCAGGCCCCTGCAGGTGGCGCAAGGTATCAGGTGGTTGCCCAGGGCTGCAGATGTGGGTCCATGCCCCACGCTGCAGCTCAGCCTTGCCCCCTAGAACATACTCAGGACCCTGCAGGTAGGCATGGGTCCACAAAGTCAGGTGAAGCCCAGTGCAAGGGTAAGTTATCCTGATGTGGATCCCGAGGTGATTGCGCTTCCAGGTCGGGTCCTGAGTCCAGTCTCTTGGGGTTTCAGCTGTGTTGCCTGCCAAGCTCAGAAAGCCCAGGGGTAACGGCTCACACTTGTTGCTCACCAACCTGCCTTAGACCTGTCACCTGCTTATGTTGCAATGCAAGTTTGCATACAGGCCGGGGCTGGGCTGCTCGACAGTGTGCAACATTGCAGCACACCTGACACTCCATGTTGCTGGCAGTAGTCAGTCACATCCATGTAGGCCTCGTCCAGGCTGCCAGCCTGGAAGTCGGGGTCATAGCGTCTGAAAACTGCTCTGGTCTCCTGGAAGCAACATGGGCAGCAAAAGTCAGCTTGAGGAGGTTGCTCCTGCTGTGGTGCTTGTGACGGCAGCATCAAGGCGCCCTGCAACACTTGCGACAGGCCCGGGCAAGGCAGGGGCCTGCACCTGTGCAGCCTTGCTGTACTTCTGGAAGTCTGGCTTGGCAAAGACTAGCTCAGGGCACAGGCGCCGCCCAATGAACCCTGCAGAAACGGTGGAGACAGCCTCATTCCACATGATGGTTGACATGTTTCTGGCCCCCGAAGCAGCACAGAGCTTGCCTGGCATGGCACTGCGCACTCCATACTTTCTCGCAACGTAATTCGCTGTGCTGATCATGCCAAGCCCACCCACTGCCATGGGCTTGTCCTTCTGCAGGACAGCTCCCGACAGACTCAACACATTGCTGCAGAGGCCATCATCCAGCAAGCACAAAGCTGTTGGCATGTCAGCCGCCACACGCTGCGCACAACTGGCAGACGGGCCACATCGGATGGCAGGCACATGCTCGAATCTCACCAGGGACGGATCTGCCAGCTCCTCCACAGCTGCAGCCAAGCAAGCCAGAACAAGTGTGAGGGGAGGCCAACCTCTTTTCTATGGCGCGGACATCGCGGTTCCAAGCAGCATGTCGCAGCAACATCAGCATGCCTGCAATGCTTCAGGTAATGCTCAAGGGCCTGGGCAAAGGTGTAACAGCACCCCAGCTGAGACCGTGTGAGCAGGAGCCATCAGTCCAGTGCTTTGGCCCTCCCTAAGGGGCTGTGAGGCAGGTGTGTAAATAGCTGTGTGCGCTCACCACTGTATTCAAGCAAGTGCCATGGTCACAGAGGGGCAGGTCTGCAGTCAGGCAGGTGTGCTCACAGGCAAAGAAGGCGTCCATGTCGACATGGAGCCAGGTGCGGGTGAGGTCTCGGGTAGCCTCCAGGGCCAGGATTTTGGCGTCCATCAAGCTGCAGGGCAGCCTCTGATGTGGTCAGCATACAGGACAGGCTTTGTGCCTCCCTGGTCCACACAGGGTGCGCAACTTGTTTGGGAATGCAGCCCCTCAGGGCAAGAGCATGATGTTGCTGCCCAGATACGACATGCATCCGGTTCATTGCTGTGCTGCACCTGGTATGGTGCGCCACTTCGCCTGCAGACAGCGCCTTTGCCTGCACCTGCATCTTCCGAATGCGCTCCTCTGTCTGGGCTTGCTTTCTCTGCTCGTTCTTGAAGTGAGGGGAATCCTGCAGCACACCACGCCTGGCATCAGCCTCAGACTTGACCAGGACAGGAGCAGAAGCAAGCAGCTTGCACAGCAGGAGGCGCTCCCACCTTGCTCATCTCATACACAACCCTGCAACAGCGCATGAAGGGGCACATCAGGCAACAGCACACCACTAGCACTATACTGGCTAGGGCAAGCAAAGGCAGCAAGGAGGACGCTCACCGCTTGACATGCTCCTTGTCCACGTTCTGCATTCCTGCCTGCATCAAGCAAAGCCTTGCCCCTGGACCATTGTATCCCATTGCAATGTCAAGCTTCACATGTGAGAGTAGCCGAGTGTTACCTTGGCATTTGTGAAAACTGTGCCATACTTCGCCAGTGGAGTGTTGTTGGAAGGCAGATCCATGTCTGTATTGAGTTGTTTCGCAGCCTTTGCGGAAAAGACCAGCAATATCTGTCTAGCAGTCAGGGCATCAACCCTTGTTATCAGCTCACATGGAGATTCAGCCGCTGTCCTGTGTGCGAGCAGGGAAACGCAGCAGCACAGCTGTGGCATGCTGTGACTGATCACCCAATGTTTTGGGGGTTGCTGGTATAACTACAACTTCATGCAGATGATGAGATGTGTTGTCTGAAGAAGTCAAGGTGCAGGGTTCATTGATTGATTCAGTTTGGTCACGCAGAGAGGGAGCAAGTGCTAGCTCTGACGGGAGGGACTATCTGGTGCAGAGGCTTCACCGGCACCAGGGAAGGTCAAACTTAGCCCACTCAAATATCTGTTCATACCTGCAGAGACAGGAGTGGTACAAGTAAGCTACTGGTTCTGGGAGCGGGGGGCGGTAGGGTTGCAAGCCTACAGGCAGCTTGGCAGCAGGGGATGTCATTTCAAGCAAGACGCTTACTCTTGAGCAGCCTTGTCCCAGCTGGAGTCCCTGTTCATGCCGCGGATCTGCAAATCCTTGAAGGAGTTGCCGTGCTCATGGAAGGTGTCCAGTGAGTTCTGCAGGGCCACGTTGAAAGCCTCCACCGTGCAAGGGGCAAATGTCCACCCAGTGCCAGAGCCTGCAGGGCAGTGCACCAATGCAACGTCGGCAGGCGGACGCTGGGCAGTCATGAGGGTGCCGGACAGCGGACACATCCAATTGAGAACTTGCCAGCATCCGTGCCAGCAGCTGGTCATGTTGCAGAAGGCTTGGCAGCAGAAGGAGAGAACCTGGCAGCAGCGAAAACCTGGCAGCCTCTCAGGACGCCCCCCAGGTGCTGCATAGCTGCCAGGGGCACAGTCGCACAGTGTAAGAGGCCTCCTGTCCTCCGACGCGCACCTTCCCAGGGGTTGAAGGGCAGCACTGTATCCCTGAGGCCGCCTGTTGCATGGGCCACTGGCACGGTGCCATATCGCATGGCATACAGCTGGTTCAGGCCGCAGGGCTCGAACCGCGAGGGCATCAGCAGCAGGTCGCAGCCTGCCGTGATCTTGTGGCTCATGGGCACGTTGAAGCCCACCCAGCCACGCGCCCTGTCGGGGTAGGCACTCTCCAGCCAGCGCATGCCAGCCTGAATCCAATCAACATGCTTCAGCAAAGCAGTGCTTAAGCTGATGTGTGTAGGTTGGGTTGGCTTCTGCAGGGAAGGCCCTGTTAGGGGTGGCGGTCTCCTGCCTGTGCCATGCCAGCTCGCTGCAGGGTGTGACCATCTTCTCAGTCTGTCTTTTCTGCCGCAAACCTCTGACAGGTGATGCTTGGTACCTCAATGTTTGGAAACATGCGTGCTGCAGCACTAGCTGCTGTCAAAGACCACCCCTGCTGCTGTTGCTGCAGCTGTTTGCTGTGCCCACCTCCAGGTGGGCGTCCCCTGTGCCCAGGCAGATCAGCTGCACGTCCTGGTTGAGTAGGGAGTGAGCTGCCCCCAGGACCAGGTCCGCACCCTTCTGGTAGTCCAAACGCCCAATGAAACCCAGCAGGGGCACCTGCAGGCACATGCACCAAGCAGCATGCTGCAGTCTGCCAAGACAGCACCCTGAACCATATCAAATATATGGTTGGTGCTGGGCTGACGCAAGGGCAGCAGCACAGGCAGACAGATCACAGCCCTGCCTCTCCGCGGCGCGGCCCTGCCGGCAGCACAGTCCCCCACCTCTGGCCTCTCTGGCAGGCCCAGCTCCTTCTGCAGCGCAGCCTTGCAGGCTGCCTTGCCCTCCTTGATGTTGTCCACGCCGTAGTTCTGCACAATGTGGGGGTCAGTCTGAGGGTCCCAGTCCACCAGATCCACCCCATTAAGCACCCCATTGAGCGCGTAGCTGCGGCTGCGCAGCATGTGCTCCATGCCCCATCCGCCCTCGGGTGTCTGAATTTCCCAAGCATATCCCGGGCTCACGGTGACCACCCTGTCAGCGCAGCTGATGCCCGCCTGCAGGAGAGCAGGCTGCGGTGAGCTTGGCAGCAAAGCGGTGCTCATCAACATCATGGGCCACCAGTAAGCCCCCAGGTGCGTCAGCAGGCAGGACCACTGGTCATAGCAGTGGCGGGGCACTGAATTCGAAGCAGAAGCAGGCGGTGTCCAGTTGCAGCAAATTTTCCACTTTCAGCAAGGGCTGTCTGTCTGAACGTCTGGCTCTGTGGGGCATGCAGCGCGGGAATGGGCTGCGCCAGGAGGAGCTTGCTGTTCAGACTGCATCTCTGCCTCTCTGTCATGACGTATGCACGGCGCCTGAAAGACCACTGCTCCTTTGTCAGGGGTCATGCGGCTGCTGCTGTTGCCTGGCCCTGCACCTGGGCTGCCCCCAGGAAGGCCTCCCTGCTTGCTGGCACAAGATAGCAGGTGGCGCAGAGCTCTGCACTCCCAGCCCCACCTTCATGGTATTGACGCAGCGCCCCTCCTCCTCGTAGCTGCCCTGCCGCTGATGGGGCGGGTACTGCCACTCCAGCGCAGGGTACCAGTTGCCAGGCAGCTCCAGCATGCCAAACGTGCTGGGTGAGAACACGCCCTGCAGGACAGGGACTGGCTGCTGACTGGCCACGGCATCAGGCATCGCAGGCGGCAAACCAGTGTGTGCACACTCAGGTCCTACAGGTCTCTGGCCGCTTGCAGGACCAGCTTGGCAGGCAGAGCAGCGCAGCCTGGAGGAGCCGGGGCAGCCATCAGCACAACAAGCACTGGACCCTCTTGAGAGGACTGAAGCCTGGTAGTAGCAGGATGTACTGACAAGCGGAGCGCCTCAACATTGCGAGGTGCTGAGCAGCACAGCACAGCATGGTCAATCATCAAGCTGCAGCAAACAACAAGCTGCTATGCCCTGTGCTTGGCTTGCAAGTGGGGTCGCCCACCTGATGCCGCAGGTTGTGGATTGCCATGATAGACCTGGCAGCGCCATACGTCCCGTTAGGCCGATACTTGGCTGCCAGGTAGACGGGTACCAGGGCGCCGTGCCAGTCGTTGGCAATGAAGATGCAGTCATCCCCGTACACCGAGCCATCACAGGGGACCACCAGTGGCGCCTCCAGGCTCGCCAGGTTCAGCAGGGCAAAGCGGTACTGCAGCACGAGAGTGACTTGCTCAGATGCTGCCTGCACCGTCTGTGGCTGCTCGATGCTTCACGTTCAGCAGGGCACCAGAGACAAGGAGACTGGCAGTGTGCAAAGAGTGAGCTGCACAGATGCCGCCCCTGCCGCCTGCCAATGAATCAGGCCAGAGCTGGTCGCTACAGGGGGCCGGGTCCCCCTGTTGCACTCAAGGGTTGCAGGTTCTGTGTGCTGTTGACAACAGTCTGCACAGAGGCCGGAGCAGCCTTGCGCGTGTGTAGCAGTCTACTGTGAGACAGCAGTATGCAGACAGCAGGGGCAGCTGATTTTCTGCTGTCCAGCCAGAGGCCCATCAGAGTAGGCGGAGCCAGCTAGCTCACTGACCCTTGCACAAGCACACCTGGTTGTCGCCGTACACGCCATAAGAGTCCCCATAGAGGCCACCTGCACGGTGGTAGGAGGGATGCTCCACAAAAACCCAGTCCACACCCTTGTCCCGGTGATGGTAGAAGGAGGCTTCTGTGCCCAGCAGGCTCATTGTCACCTGCACAGGTGAATCAGACAGCAGTCAGACAGGCAAGTGTAGCAGGGCTGCCACGCAGTGACTCAAAATTGGCAGTGAGCATTGCCGCCTGATCTGGTTGCTGGTGCTGTGCTTTGCAGTCCTCTGCAGCACACATGCGGGCCTGCTCTGATGGCTGTTCTGGTGCCCTGCATACTTCGTAATACAACAGGGGCACCAAGAAAACAGTGTCCACTTAAGCAGCTCAGGAGCTCACATCTGTGGGCTCTGCCTCAGGGTAGTCCTGATAGCGTGGGGCCACCACCATGACACGATGCCCACGAGCTGCAGCACAGGAGGCAGCTCAGCATTCATCCAGCATTGTCAGCTTGCAGGTCAGCCCAGGCAGTCCAACAGCAGCCCACCTGCAAGTGCTGGGGGCAGTGAACCACAGACATCACCCAGGCCACCGGTCTTTGACCAAGGTGCCACCTGCAAGCACACAGGAGATAGGTGAGACTTATTCTTGATGCAGCTTTTCTGAAAAAGTGGGGCAAGCTGATGCGATGGCTTGCTGCTGATATGCAGGCCAAAGCTCAGAATGCTGCTTGCCTCAGAGGTGACAAAAACTATGTTGTATGGTGTCTTTGCCCGCTCTGAACGCTCAGCTTGCGCCAATTCCTGGATGGCTGAATCAGAGGTGTCTGGGATCTGTCCTTGCGCGCGGGCGTTGCAGCTGTGCCTGTGCTGTCTGCGTGCCCCATGACGAAGGCCCTGCAACCTGGAGAAGGCCCCCTGCTCCAACCTCTGGACAAGCCTGTGCTGACTGCTGCTGGCCTGCAGGCGCCAATGGCATGTCATGCTTGCAGCACAGCAGCAAGCAAGCAGCCTACGGCATCGCTTGACCGACTGCTGCCAATCCTGTTTGCTGATGAGGCAGTGTACCAGCTCAAGTGAGCAGGTGCCCAGCGACTCTGATGCAGGCGGCAATTTATAGCCTCACCACGATGGCTGGAGATGCCAGCCTACCAGCCGAGGCAGCAGGAGGGGCCAGACCCCTCATCTGCAGGGTCAAGCATGTGCTGTGTCAGGAAGGACATGCAGCTCGTGAACACTTGAAGTGCAGCGTGGGGTGGAACACAGATGCAATGCGATGCAGCAAGCTCTGCGAAGCTTGATAGCCACAGAGCTGTATTGGAGCACAAAGCACCCTTCCTCACGGCAGACACCAGGCCATGAACTGTGAGCTCACCCCGATCAATCGGCCCTGATAAAAGCTGCCTTCAGAACGTGCAGTGCTACTTGGAGGATTAAGCTGGCTGTGAGTTGCGGTTGAGCGTGCTCGCTAGAATCCCTTTGAGATTCATGCCGACGTCCAATCAGGCTGCAACCAATGCTTGTGGCGGTGGTGTCGGCATGGGCATGTCAGCCATCTGCTGGGGGGGGAGGCAGGGAGGCATCACCCGACCGAACTGACCATGCTGCTGAACGGCTTGGGTCTGCTCTGCAGCTGGCCACCACCCACAGCAGGCCATCAGGAGGAGCATGGTGACCTGCACTGCACCCATCCACTGGCTTGGTGTCACCCTTGCAAGCAGCTCCACTGCCGCCATGCAGAGGCTGCCATGGCCAATCAGGCAAGCGCCCCTGGTCCGCCTGAGGATCTTGAAGTACAGCAGCTGGGGGTGGAGCATGCGTCTGTACTCCAGCTGGTCCTTGCTCATCTGTCGTAGTAGGCTGAGGCCTACGCTCTGCAACACCACCAGAGTCCATATGACAAGCGACTTCAGCAACACAGCAGCAGCATGCAGACCCTGTATACGTCCAAAAGACTCTGGCTGAGGAAGGCTGCTTGTGTGTTTGCTGCCATGGCGGCCTTAGTGTCTCTCTTGTGTTTCCCGTGCCATCTCTGTCCCTGCAAATGCCACCCGCACCATGCTGCGACCTCCTCAGCTGATGGTGGCCAATGAGGTGCCCAAATGTCCTCAGCATGGACGTCAGGGTGGTCAGCTATGTGTCCGGCGCTGTGAACGCTGACCTGGCTGGCCTGCTGCAACACACTCCACCTTGACACAGCAGCGCGCAGACATGGCGCCGTGAGCCAGCTGGGCTGGCGCTGCAGGGACTGGAGCTGCTGCCTTGAATCTTGCCAGGCGGTGCTTGTCAGGCTGCTTGTCAGGCTGCACAAGCCTCGCTCGAAAAGCCTCCCAGGCGCCTGGAGACAGGGGGAGCAGTGCCATGACTGCTGCACAAGGATGCCATTCCAGGTGACATTCCCAATGAACCGTATTGAGCAGATTGAACCCACACCTGCCTGCTGGACAAAATGGGAGGCAAGCAGCCCCTGATCTGACCTACATGCTCGCGCTTGCAGCACCTCTCCACAATGTGCTGCTTCAGCGCGCCCTGCCACCCTGTGGACCGCATTCCAGACAAGCCCAACAAGGTGTCCGGGGCACCCAGCAGTGCCACCTGCAGCCCAGAGAGGAGGCCAGACTCAGTGCTCCAGGCATCTCTTGTGTCAGGGGATCCACAACTACTGGTCCTGTGAGCCCAGTAGGATAGCTGGTAACTGTCTGGCCCCGCAGCTCACTTTCCAGGCAAGCCAAGCAGCTGACAGGGCCATTGAGCACCTCCACCTGCACACCGGGGACAAGAGGGAGCTTGCTTCCCAGCCACAGTAGCTAGGTTGCACCCAGAGGGGACAAGGCCAAGCTGATGCTCAGAGCCCCAAGGCCCATCTGCTCAGGTGGCTATCTGCATCTGCCCCAAACCTACTGCCAGAACAGCAGGCAGCTCAAGAGAATGACCTCTGTGCAATGCATTGAGCTCTAGCTGAGTAATGGTTCACCTGCAGGGTTTCCCCCAGGAACTGGCAGTGCAGAGAGCCAACAGCAGTGAGTGGCAAGTCACCCTGCTGCCCTCCCCGCTGTGGGACAGGTAGCAGCGCCTGCTGAAGCAGCAAGTCTGGTGTGCAGAGCTGCTTTGTCAGGCACGGCCCTGGAGTTGTCAGAGAGCTGGTGCAGCAGCTGCTGAGGAGCAGAAATCTGCGCCGCCACACAATAAGGCTGTGCCTCTGGAGCTCCTGGGCTTTTAGGCAGCTTCCTTGTTGTGGTCAGTGCATGAAGAGTCAAGGGGGGCCCTCAGCCTGTGTATGCTGTGCAGGCTCACCAACGAGTAGTGAATGTGCAGGCTGAGCAACCCATTCAACCCCAGCCAATGTGGCACAGGGCAGAGAAGCTTTGGAGGAACACCTGGCCTCTAGCTAGCAGGAGTGGATTGCTAGAAATGCCATCACAGCTGCTAGAAGGCATTCGCTGAAGCATTGGCAGCTGCAGCCATGTTGCCGCTGCCAGCCAGACCAGCCGCTTCTGTGCCCCTGATGCCCTGCAGAGACTGTGCTGATGCAGAAGGCACAGGCCAGGCCACTACGGCTGCCCACCCATCAAGGCAGCCAGCATGATGGCCACGCTGCAAGACAGCGCGCCATGCTCAATTGAGACCCCTACACAAAAGACTATGCTCTATATAGGCAGAGACCAGCTGCATGCACTCTAGAGAGAAGTGTCTACGTGAATTTGCAGCCAGGACTGAGCATTCTCATTCAATGGCACGCAATCATTGCCAGTGGACATGTAATGACTGCTTGCCGACAGTGATGTTCCATCAGCCAGCCTGCGCATATGCTCTTTCACGCATCTCCCATTGGAAAAGGAACTGAGCAGCAGCTGCACTGAATCAACTTCCTGAAGCCTTCAGGCTGGACTAGCCTCATCTTTGGGATCATACACACTTCGGGCGGGTACAGGATTGCCAGTCACCAGCTTCTTTTGCAGGCCCCAGAGCCAGGCGCGGGCAGCCACCACAAGCGTGGCAGCGCCTAATGCCACAGCCGCACAGGTCATTAGGGTGGCTGGCTCCGCTGCGGGCAGCAGGCGCACGGCGAACTGCAGCAGCAGTCTAGGCACCACTCCAGCCTGGTGGGGCATCGCCTCAGCAGGCTGCTTGCCAGCCAATGCCACGGAGGCTGCCACGGCCGACCAGATAAGCAGCAGCCCAGCAGCATACTTAAGCACACTCCGTGCCTGCTGAGTCTGCCTCAGGCTCTTGGAACACAGTGCGCAGTGCTGCGTGTGGGATTCGTATCTGTCTAGCAGCTGCTCCCTGTTCAATCTGGGACCAGCTGCCTGCAGCAGACGTCAGTACAGAGTCAGGGCAGTGCATGGCAAGCCAAGCTGCAGCTAAACAACACGCCTGCTGGGGGCACCCAGTCACCCTGCTCCACATGCAGCCTTGCCTGCAGCCAGTGCTTGTCCATCTTGCCGAATGGGCCGCCACCAACTGTGGCTAGCCATCTTCGGAATGCTGTCACGTAATTGTCTGAGCTGCCTGGCATGAAGTACACCTGCATGCAGCACCACGTTCAGCCATGCTCTCCACAGACATGCTAGGCAAGACAGCTGCATCCAATGCAAACCCTGGGAGCTGACCTGTGCGGCATTTTTCTCGCCTATGCCACGCTCCACAGCCAGGGGCTCTTGGTGATGAAGAAATACCACATCGTCTTCTAACACTCTGTTGTTGCCTACAGGAAGGAGGCGGCAATGTGGACTGTGGCAGCCAGCACGGTCAGAGGCATCTAAGCGCTGCGGCACCGCAAGGCCTACCAATATGGGAGAAAAGCAAAGGTACTATCTTGAATACAAGTCGTGGGATAGGGCTCTTGAAGAGGAACATGTTCCTCACAATGGCACGGCAGCGCCCAGGGGAGATGGGTACAGCTGCAGGCAAGACAGCAGCAGGGTCAATGCTGAGGCCAGGGACTGCCAGATGCGGTGACAGGGCTCAGGGCCACCAAGTGAGCAAGAGTAACCAGCACACACATGCTCACCCCACACGGCAGTGATGTTACTGAAGCCCTGCAGCAGCAAGGGGCCAGTCTCAGACTGGGCTGTGAGCAAAAAGTTTGAGATGACTCGGGTGCCTGCAGTGCCTGGAGGCGCTGGCTGACCTTGGTGTCCTGGGCATTGATGGTGTGCCTCATCAGGCAGGGCCCCCTGAATTCTGTGTCCTGGGCGCCCAGCTGACCCTTGCGTGGCCCCTTCTTGTTGATGCCTTTGAAGCCTGCCGCGCTGCGATCCAACACGTCCAGCGTGATCACATCCGCACTGGAGCGCTTGCTGACGGAGCCAGCATGTGTGAATGGCACATGCCCCACCTGAATGCAGCAACAGGCCTGTGCATGGCAGGCAGAGGGCAGGACTGGTAGTGGCGCCAGCTGAGCCGCAGGGCGTGTGACCAGGGCTGAGGTGGCTGATCGCCAGCTCCATTGCTCACAATATGGCTGTCCACAGTGTGCACCACCAGCAGGAAGGCTCACATCGAGGAGGTTCTCCAGCAGGGTGCTGTAGTCGTATGGCAGGTCCCTGAACGTGCCAGACTCAATCCAGCCCTCGTCCCACTCTGGCAGGATGGGAATGTCCGAGGTGTCGGGCTGCAATCCTGTGTCCTTCTGCAACCTCACCCACAGCAGGCCTGCAGCAAGAAGTATGACACATTGAGCACCAGGACTTGAGCTGCACTGCTTGTGCTGTCCCACATGCAGCTCTGAGCCTGAATGGCACAGTGCTCACCCTGCCGCTCAGCAGCCTGGTAGGCCACAGCGCATGCCCGAGGGTTGCGAGGGTTGCCCCCCTGAGGAATGACCACACAGCTTCCCGAACCCTCAAACTCCCAGCCATGGTATCCACACTGGAGGTTGCCGTCTGCAGATATGCGCCCCTCAGTCAGGGGGATGAGCCTGTGGGGGCACACATCGCTGAAGGCGTGCCACCCCTTTGCATCATGCCAGATGCACCTGCAGCAGAGAGGTGTGGTCTGGCTCCCAGTCATGCTGCAAATTGCCTGAACACACAAGCATATCCACCTCCAGCCAGCTCACAATGGCTCATTCAACAACTTGAAGGAGTTGGGTGCCTTGGTGTTCAAGTCCCTGCAGGGCGCAGATGAGGGACAGCTCAGCAGACAGTATGCATTGCTGAGTTTGCAGAAGGCACAGACCTCTCCTTCTCACTTGAGGTAGGCCACAGGATACCAGTGCTCCCTCCAGTCCCATTTCACAGTCTGCGAGGGAGCTTCCTCCAGTGCGGTCTGGTGAAAACGGGACTTGGAGGTGTCCTCAATGACAGCAGATGAACATGCAGTCCTCTTCCTTTTTAGGGTGGTACGGTGAACCTGCCTGCTGAACTGGGTAGTGCTCAGAGGCCTATGTGAGCACGTCTCTCTGTGCAGCTGGCAAGCAATTTGAATTGGCTTGGAATGGGCTGCTTCGATGCATGCCATCGGTGCTGGAGCTGACGCACAGCTCAACCTGCAATTTGGGAAACACTTCTCTTCCATGCGTTCATGGCAATCAGAGGGCCACGTAAGGCTGGCGAACATCAGCATATTTCCCTTTAATCTCCAAAATTTGAAGTGTTAGCACCGGCCTCTTCTCTCACAGGCTGCGTGCTGGAGTAGAGCAGCACAGTGGGGTGGGAAGGAGCGATGGCAGCATCGGAGGCCGGCGCCTGCTGTTGCAGCATCACCAGATTGCCGTCAGAGCCATGCCCAGGCGCTCTTCAGAGGTATTTCAGGGCCACCACAGCGAGCCGGCAGCAGGGTGACACCGCCCCATCCGTTCGCAGCAGATGGCAGTGCAGCAGGCGCTCCTTGGCAACTCGATCTCAGGTGAGCATGCAATCACAGTCAGCAGGACATGCCAGCAATGCTGACATGCCAGTGATGTTTGTGCTGCACAAAAGCAGAGGCCCCATCTGTCGCAAACAGGCCACATGCCTGTGTGTATTAACTAAGTGCATGCAGCATGGCTGCTGCATGCGGCTGCTGTGCTGCAGTGACTGTGCCAGGCCCGCAGCTACAGTCAAACAGCTGATGTGGCTGTCCCTGCAGTCACACACCGGAACCTCGCTAGCACAAGCAGTCCAGGATGTCGCAGAGCATGTGCCAGCCGCAGTCCAGCAGCTGGCGGCTTCATCCCTGGAGGCAGCGGACGAGTTGCAGGAGGCTGTCAGTGAGGCGCTCATGCCCGAGGAGCTCATAGAGCGGCGACGCATCCGGAAACAGCAGAAGGACAGGTGGGGGCACCAACATGCTCTGCATCAGTCTGACTTGCCAGCAACTTGCGGTGTCATTGCAAGCCATGCTCCCTCTGGGTGCAGACTTGCAAGCTTGCTGATATCAGCCACGCACTTGCTGAGGGTGCTGTGCTGGCTGTGCTGCAGGGAGCAGGCAGTATACAAATTCTCAGCGATAGCAGCCTCCCTTGGCGTAACAGTCCTAGCAATAGCTGCAGTGCACTACCGTTTCACGTGGCATGCCAGGCAGGGCGGCGAGTTCCCCTATGCTGAGGCTGTGGCCACCTTCCTGCTCACCATTGGTGGCGTGGTGAGTTTCCCGCATGTGCCTGCCTAGCATTGGCTGGCTGGCAGGTTGCGGATTCTGAGGATTGGTGAGCGCATGGCGTGTGTCACGCGCATGCATGCAACATGCCTGCTGCTGGCAGGTTGTGACAAGGACATGCAATGGCTGAGCAGCCTGGGGTGTGTCTGACCGAGCACCCGAGGCCGTCCTGCTGCTCTTGCTGGCTGCCCCAGGCTGCACTTCCAGCATGCAGCATGCCTTTAGACACAGCCTGGTCCCTGCAGAGATGTGTGCCTGCAGGTTGGCATGGAGCTCTATGCGCGCTGGGCGCACAAGGCATTGTGGCATGACTTCCAGCCGGGGTGGCGGCTGCACAAGTCTCATCACCAGCCGCGTGTGGGTCCATTCGAGGACAACGACATCTATGCAGTGGCCAATGCGCTGCCAGCCATGGCCCTGTGCGCTTACGGCTTCGTCATGCCCACCATGGCCGGCGGACTGTGTTTTGGTGCCGGCCTGGGCATCACCCTTTTTGGCATCATGTACATGTTTGTGCACGACGGTCTGGTGCACCGGCGCTTCCCTGTGGGGCCCATCGCTGAGGTGCCCTACCTCAAACGGGTGGCTGTCGCCCACCAGCTGCACCACAGTGAGAAGTATGGGGGCGTCCCCTGGGGAATGTTCTTTGGGCCCCAGGAGCTGGAGGCTGCAGGGGCAAAGGAGGAGCTGGACCGCATGTGTGAAGCCGCAGATTTAAAGCGCAAGTGACTCCTGACATCACAGTTTCACATCTGCTGGCCCGCTCCCTCTGCCCTCGTGAGGTTGCAGACATTCTGCTCCTCTGATCCCATTTTATGTCTCTTGGCCTGTGGCAGAGTGTCTCAGTGAGAGCGTCCAGTCCTGACATCTTGCCACTCATGATATGGGAACCATCAAAAGTGCATGGGCCCTTGCATGCTAGCCTCCTGAGTTTAAGTGAATGGGTCCTTATTCAGGACAGTGTTCAAAAGTTTTGAAGGACTGGTGCGGGGTCCTGAGAAGTCTGTCAACCTGCTCTACGTGGCAGAAGGACAGTGAACAACTGCTCACTTGAGATCACGCACTTGAGATCTACATCTACTGGACGCTCAACAAGTGGGTGCAGCTTGCCTTCCTGCAGGCAGGCTCCCCCATCACTATGGCCTGTCTGACGGAAGCTGAGTGGTAGTGCATGTTGCCCTGCCAGTCCTGTTGCCTGTGGATGCACGAATGGCAGTGACAATGGTGCATTTGGCACACCAGAGGCCAGACTGCACAACCTTGGCTCACATATGCTGCACCAGCTCTGAGCTTCAATGGCCGCAGAAATTCAGAAGCTAGACACGAGATGACATGTGGCATCAGCAACTCAGCAGCAACCACAGGAAAGAACAGTGAATCTTGCAGCACTGCCCCCAGCTGGCTGCCCTGCAAGCTACATGTTCCAGCAGTCAGGACAGACTACTGGCAGACTCGTTGCCAACCATCCCTCAATGTTGCTTGCCAAGTGAACGTCACTGCTTCAGCATCAGTCAGCACCGCTGGCCACCTTGGACATCTGAGTTGTCATGACTTTTATATTTATATTTTTCTCCCTGTTGAAGCTTTAGCCGGGGCTGCTGCCAGGGTATGACGTGCAATGTGATTGCCCTGCTGTGCCTGCTGCTGGGATGTGTCAGCTGTCAGGTGCGAATGTCAATGAATTGTTGGCACCAAGCACTGCCTCCTTGAAACATGCATGGAACTCATTCCCACTGACATGCAGGTCATCACTAGTGAAGACCAGGCAGAGATCAAGGCCTTTGTGCTTCAGGCAGCGGAGGCTGGCGGCCTGGGGTGAGAGGACTGCATGCCCTGCTGCTGCTCAAGTCTGGCACCTTTTAGAGCAGCACATGCTCTGTATGCAACAGGCCATCCGTGCTCTGTTTGCAGCACAAGCGACAGTCTGCATGCTTTAACTGCTGCGGAAGCTTTAGGGTTCAGCCAGGAGATTCCCAAGGAGGGGCTCTGCTCAGCAGCCAACAGCATTCTTGGTGGAGGCTCTCTAGACCTGCAGTCCCTCTTTGAGGCCACCGAAGTGGCAGCATCACTAGGGTGAGTGAGGCTGCGCCAGCAACTTTCCTGCTGCCTGCCATGCACGATCAGCCACCATCAATGAGCACCCAGGCACCTTGACCCATCTTCGCTGCAGGTGCTTGAGTTCTGCCCTAGCTTCAGCAGCCGAGCTGCAGGCTCTGTCTTCGCTGCAAGATGCTGACAATGTCACGGCAGCCTACCATGGCATCGGGACCCTGGCGGCCCTGAAGGCCCACGGCCTCCTGCAGCAGAAGGCCCCCAGCCAGCTACTGGAGCGGGTCATCAGCCTGCTGCAGCAGCTGGTTGATGGCCAGGGCAGGTGGGCAGTGTCAAGGCTGGGGCAGTGGGGTTGGGTGAAGAGGCGCACCTCCCCAGGCCAGCCTGCTGGGCCATCATGACTTTTTATGACTGGGTGACATTGTGTGGGCTCCTGAGAGCCCTGACCAATTTTTATTGTGGCTGGCTGCTGAGGGCAGCCGCTTGGCAGCAGTACAAGGGCATCTAATGTGGAGCTGCAAGGCCAGAGCAACAGTGATGTCATGTGTTTGTAGCATATGGCCCTGACAGCAGAGAGACATGTGCAGGGCCACCTCTGCCCTGCAGGTTCCAAGCAGCCCGCGGCGACGGCCAGGCACGCAGCATCCAGGCCACGGGGCTGGCCTATGCCACGCTGGCATCCGCGCGCAAGCTGGGCGTCAGCCTCAGTGAGGAGGCAGAGGGGCGGGTCGATGAGATCAGGGGCTCAGTGGTCAAGGTCAGCCAAGCGCCCAACCGTAGCACTCTGTCAAGACTAGCCGCAGTTGCGGCTTGGACAGCTATCGTCGTGGTTTGGGGCTGCAGGCAGCTACATCTGCAGACGTCCTGACTTGAATCAGGAGCTGCCTCCGTCAGCGGCTGCCGTGTGCTTGCTGGCAAGCAGCCTGCTGTCGCCCCAAGCATGGCAGAGACCCGGCAGCCACCTCGCAGGCATCAGTGTGACTTACTGCTTCCAGGCCTCCGTCTTTGCACCATCCTGAATGTTTTGGGAGTTTGCCTGGCTGCTGCAGGTCCTGCAGGCCGACAAAAGCCCCTTTGGCATCTCTCTGCCAGGGGACAACGAAGCTCTGTCAGCCACTGCCCAGTTCCTTGTTGGTGCTGCTGACATCATTGACAGGGGGGCTGGCGAGCTGAGCACCGTCAAGGTGAGTCCCTGTCTGCCGTCCCCTGCGCTGCAGGCTGCCTCCCAACTGTGTTGAGCAGTGATCTGCCGACGCGGCCTGCTGCCTGCCACAAGAAGCACACCTCTTGGGTGTGGAGTCATGTGTCAGATGCCGGCACCATGCTGCGCACAGCAGTCTGCAGTGCATGTCGGCGTCACAAACAGTGCTCGGCGGTGCCTGCAGCTGGGGCAGGTTGCCAGCCTGCTTGGGCAGGTGCGCAGCGTGGCCTCCCTCAAGGATGCGGCCCATATGGCAGCTGGCCTGAGGGCTGTGACTGCCGGCAGTCTGCCGGTGCCCCTGTTTGTGACCAGCCCCACCACAACGGTCAAGCTGGGCAGCCAGGTAAGTCATCACTCAGAGCTGGCTTGCAGGTATGCTCACAGCAAACTCACGGCAGACATAGCCTGCCACTGGGTGAACTGCAGTGCAATAGCTCCCAGCCAGCTGCATCTCACCTTCTGCTGCGAGCATGTCAAGCCTGCACCCGGTGACTGACACTGAGGTGTACTGGAAGCTTCTCTTCTGCTTGCAGGACAAGGTTGAGGTACTTGTCACCGACCTAGCCGGCTCTCCCAGCGATGGGGCCAGCCTCAAGGCACACACTGCCAATCTGCAGTCCGGCAGTCCCCTGCAGGCATCTGCTGGCAGCTCACTGGGGCATTTTGAGTTTGATCTGCTGGCGCTGGAACCCCAGCCAGGACTATACAGGTGAAGCCCCTCCCTGCCTCCCTGCCTCAGCTTCACGTTCTCGCTGCGCTGCCAGCTTTTTTGGGACTCACGCTGCCTGCCTGCTGCCACTGCTTGTCAGTGACTGACAGGAAGCACAACAGCAAACCTTTAGGGAACAAGCTGTGAGCAGGTGCAGTGCGCCGAGGGAGCTGAGCCTTGAGCGCCGAGCATGCGGCCACATCCTTCTGCAGGCTGGAGGTGGACATCAGCTCCAGCAATGGCCCAGCAGGCAAGGCCGTGCTGCCCGTGATGGTGCGGGACACTGTGCGTGTCAGCAGCCTGCGTGTGAGGCTGGACGAGGGGCTCACTGGGGGACGCCTGGACAAGTCACTGGCCTACCCTGAGAAACTGGACCAAGGCGCTGCTCTGGACCACACGCAGACCCTACAGGTGCATGCAGAGTGCCTCATTGCTGCCCTGCCGTGTGGTTGCACTGTGCTTCTGGGCCGATGGTTCTGTGGCCGATTGCCAGTCAAAGTATATTCTTTGACATGCAAACCCCTGTGAGCGTGCTGCACACCTCTCTTGGGCCTCAGTTGCACTGACTCAGTTGCACTGGGCAATTGTCAGACAAGATCTGCCGCGGGGTCATATGAGCCCGCTGAGGAGCACTGCAGAGACGCCCAATTCGGACCGGAGTGCCCCGGATGCAGGTCGCGCTGGAGGTTCATACTAAGACAGGCAGCAAGCCCTTCCAGCCCCAGCAGGTGCACCTGCGTCTGACCTCGCAGCAATCTGGGGCTGCAGCCTTCTTTGCTGGGAAGCCTGCCAAGGATGTGCCGGGCAAGTTCACCTTCAGCGTCACATCCGCCGGCATCGACAAGCAGATGCTAGGCCCGCAGGTCGGTGCAGCTGGGCACACAGATTGGGCTCTTTGCTGCACCTTGTTTGTCTGGCCTGCATGGTGCCTCCGGCAGATCAGTGTGCCTCCAGCAGCTCAATGATGGTCACCATCCCCTGCAGGGCGGCGTCTTTGCTGCAGATGTCCTTGTTGGGGACAGCGGTATTTTTAATCCCATCACCTGGCGCATTGTAAGCAGCCTGGCTGTCAAGCACAAACCCCTGGAGGATGGCTCCCAGCCAGCAGCTCCTGGCAAGCTGGCTGCCTATGCCCAGTTTGCCACCAAGCCCACCATCGTGCACATCCAGCGGCAGCCAGACAAGAGGGCGCCGCCGGCCTTGTCCCTGCTGTTTGCGGGACTGACCCTGACGCCGCTACTTGTGCTCATCTGGATGCTGGGCCAGCTGGGGGTTAATTTCAAGGTAAGTACCAGGTGTGCTCCCCCTCTGCTTGACTGGCATTGCAGACAAGGGCTGAACCGGTGCCTCAACTCTGCAGGCTTTTCCATCATCAGGCCCAGCAGCACTATGTGCTGGCGGTTTCCATACAGGGATTGCTGCCATCCTGGTGCTGTACGCTTTGTTTTGGTTCCGGCTGAACCTGCTGCAGACACTCCCCCTTCTAGCAGGTCTCGGCGTATTCACAACTGTGGTAGGCTACAGAGCGCTATCCCATTTGTCAGATCAGCGCCAAAAATCTGCATGACCGCGGACTCTGCGCTGGACTTGTCGTCAGACACTGAATAAATTGAAAGGAGGGGCAGGCAGCCAGACAGACCTGGAAATCCTGCCAATATGATTCATTTCATCCACTGCACTGGGGCAGATCAGTCTGGGATGGGTTCCCTTTTGGGTAGCATGCCAGTGCTAAAGCCAAAGGGCACCATGACATGCTCGCCATAGCCAGCTCTGAGGTCTTTGTTGCTGGGGTCCATGTCTTCCTCAATTGCACGATGCAATGCCATTGTGGTCCGCCCAACATCTCCTGTGTAGATCTGGTCCCCGTCCCATCTGGTGACCCCTCGCACAGGCATGCTGCTGCCTGCCATGAAGACCTCTCGTGCAGCCTTTGCTTCCTCAACCGTGAATTTGCGCCGAGATATCCTGTCTATGCTGGGCATGTCTATGGTGCCCATGTACTGCAGCACACACAGGGGCAGCAGCAGTGAAGCACAGCAATGACTTGCTGCATGCATTGTGCTGGGCGGCAGAGGGCAAAGATGCTGACAGCGGAGGTGCATGACCAGCCCCATGATTCAGCATGGAGGCACAGTGCTGTGGTGAGGGAGTCTGAGAGCAATTGGAGCATGTGACTCGTTTGGAAGACGGTGACTGCCATTATTGTCTTACCATCAGCAGCACGCAGGCCAGATGGAGACCCCAGGCCAGTGCCGGCTCACCTGCGGCACAACTTCTATAAGACGCTCCATTGTCACGCCGCGCAGAGTTGTGTCCTCTGGGGGCACCTGAAGAGCAGCCATGGGCATGTCAGCACGCAGACTGAGCAGCACCAGGACCAGCTTGGCCGGTGAAGGGTGGGCGCTCTGAAACCACTGCAATTGCTATCTGCAGAGACCTGAAGGTCTGATGTAGTCACAGAAGATGGACAAGCATAAGAAGGTGCCTCCGCAGGCATCAGTGGGGGCATGCTCACCACCATCTCATTGTCATGGGTGATGATGCCAATGTTGGCAGTGGGACCCTCTGCAACGTAGCCTTCTGAATCCAGGAAGATGCCCTGCAGGCAGGGACCATCTTGTCGGAAGCAGATCTGGCATGCGTGCCTCGCAGCTGCTTGCTGCAGGCAGGCCCTCAGGCCGCATAAAGCACACTGTCACCCAGGCTGCTGGATCTGAGATGTGTGCAAGCAGGTATGGCGCCACACAAGATGCGTGCAAGGCAGTCACTGCAAACGAGAGGCCCCCCTCCCCCCAAACCACCTTTCACGGGCCTGGCACCCAAGCGCACTCGGGTGCAGTCCCTTTGTGAGCAAACTTTGCTGGCAGCCCACCTGGTCATAGCCAGCATCCTCGGCATCCATTTGGCATAGGACATTGGGCAGGTAGTTGACAGATTTGATGTTGGTGTAAAAGATGGGGTTGATGGGGACAGGGGAGGTCTTGACAGAGATGCCCTGCGTGGGGTCTGGGAAGGCCCCATCCTTGGTGTACACCACGCAGTAGAAGGCAGGAGCCATGCACTCCTTGGGGGACAGTCCAAACCCGCCACGCCCTGCTGAGAGCCAGTAGCGCACATACCCTGCAGAGGCCAGCGAGGGGGAGGCCTGAGCAAAGTTGAGCCGGCTGTTTTGTGGAGTTCAACACTCTGCCTGTGCATAACGCACAGTCTGCAGCAATGCCCCAGCAGGGCTCTGGTGCCTGGCAGCAGCAAGCCACAGTTGTGTGGAGGTGGCCACGACCATCCATCATAACACAGCAGATGCAGAATGAAGTGCCACCCCAAGAAGTCATGCACCGGACATGTCGTGAGCCTCTGCATCTCCAGCGCCTACCCGTAAAGGCGCCCCCAATGGCGGCAGTCTCGATGATGATGCGCGCTAGCTGGTCCAGGGAGTAGGGCAGGGCCAGCCCTGCGCGGTAGGCTGAGTGCAGGAAGCGGTCCAGGTGGCGGTCCAGCAGATACAGCGCCCCATGCGCAATGATGGCTGTGTCAAAAATGGCATGGCCGCGATGCGCCTGCAGGTCGACGAAGACATGCAAGTCAAGTGGCTGGGAGGGGCGGGCAGTACTGCCCGCGAGCAGCGCGCAGCACTTTCAGAAGGCTACAGTATGGGAGCAACAGGGAAGATGCCATCCAGGAGTGGCGTTGTGCCTGCCAGCTCAGTAGTTGTGTGCCCCGAGCTCACCATGTGGTCGTCAATGGGCAGCACCATCAGCGGGGGCTCCGTTACAATGCCCCCAATCTCGCTGCTGTAGAAGGCTTTGTAGTGCAAGTTGCCATAACTGTGCATGTTGTTATGCATGAATTCCACTACCTGCAGGCAGTGATTGCAAGGTCGCCAGCGGAGGGGCCAAGCCTCACCGCTCGAGGCTGCCTGACCAGCAAAGCAGTGCAGGGAGATGTGAACCAGCAAAGCAGACGCTGTCTCTGTATATGCGCACTCAGCTCCAGGACTTGTAGCAGGACTGGCGCACCTCCTGAATGCCCATCACAGGAGTGGGCCAGGTGTGCGGCGCAAATTCCTCCTGTGTGGTCACCACCACATCATCCTCTTCCTCTTCCTCGTACTCCTCCCCAACCTCAGTGGCATTACCAGCCTGCATGTGCCGCCGCTGTCAGGTGCAGATGCATCGACCAGCTGCCCCGGGCCCCTGCTGCTGATGGCCTGCTGTGCACGCACCGCAGAGGGTCCAGCCTGATCCAGCTCCTCCTCATCGTCAGCATCCAGCTCTCTGTCAATGTCCCCATCTGGGGCCCCAGCTGATCTTTGACCTGGCCGGTCAGCATTGTGATCTGCAGCCTTTGCAAATACAGCCCAGCTGCGCTTCCTGGATGGCTGCCTGCGTGTTTGGCTCCAGGCTGCTCTTTGCAGTGCCTCCTGGTGCCTACAGTAGCCCTGCCGCCCACTCACATGCCGGCTGCTGGGCGCTGACGGTGCTGAAGGCCTCAGGCTGCCATGCAAGGAGCACTTGAAAGTGCAGCCGGCTGACATGCTCAGCGCGCTGGCTTAAAGCATTTTAGTAGCTGGTGTCATGTAGGCTGCTGGCATTAGTTGTATTTTGCGAGCTGCTGGCTGCGCCATCTCATTCTGCAGATGGCCAAAAGAACCGGCAGCAAGAGGAAACAGGCCCCTGCCCCCAAGGGGTTGCCTGAGGAGATGGAAGATGAGATTGATGCCTTCCACAAGAGCAAGGACATTGTCAGCCTCGACCCAGAAGCAGCCAGCTCTGTAAGTTACAGCACAGGAGCCTGCCGCCCTGCAGGAAGACTTTTTGCACTGCAGCTCAGCTTTGCCAACACCTGCAGGACTCTGAGGCTGAAGAGGATGCTGAGGGCCTGTACGACATGAGCTCGGACAAAGACTCCCTTGGAGAGAGCGAGGATCAGGACAGTGAGGGCGGCAGCAGCAGGCTGGCCAAGCGTGAGTGCCAACTGCTGATATGTCTGTCCTCCTCTCTTGAGCCTGATGCCGAAGTCAAGCATGGGCAGCATCTGCTCTCCTCACGAGCTTGACCAGGGCCGAGGGCTAAGTGGGAGCGCCAGCTGCTCACATGCCTGCTCCTCAGTTTAGCCTGAGCCCGGAGCTGAGGGTTGCATCACCCCTGCCTGCAGTTAAGCGGGTGGAGAAGGCCATTCGTGCCAAAGTGCAGCTGCAGCAGGGGCAGGACGAGGACGAGGACGAGGAGCTGGGCGACGAGCGCGCGGGCAGCCACGTGTGGGGCAAGAGCAACAAGGCGCTGTACGGGGCAGACACCCAGGACTATGAGGTGACACTGCCCTGCAGGCATGGGCAGGCATCCATGGGGTGTGCCAGCACTCGGCAGCTGGTAGTGCAGCAGCTGTCTCAGCACGATCGATGTCGGCCGGAGTGCCCTAAGAATACTCATATAGATGACCCTGGCTGGTGCAGCTGACAGACGATGAGGAGGCCCTGAAAGAGGAGGAGGAGGAGGCCCTACGGCTGCAGCGTGAGGCTGCCAATGCACTCCAGCCAGAGGACTTTGGGGGAGACAGCGGAGGGGACAGTGAGGTTGAGGAGGCGGGCGAGAGGGCTGAGCCCACACTGGGGCAGAGGGCGCAGCAGGTGCACTGCTCACACACCTGGGATGGTGGCCGACGCATGGTGGCCAAGTTCTGGCCAGCAGAGCAGAGCAGGGGTACTGGCCCCAAGTTTCCAGTCTGCTGCAGAGGCACCTGCAGCGCGGAGCAGAATCAGAAGGGAGCTGTACTTGACTCCCCATGACTGTGCCTACAGGCACCTCAGGGCCCAGCTGTGGAGGCAGTGTTGAAGGACCTGGCGGGTATGACGGACGAGCAGCAGTTGACAGTTGTCACGGCAGACGCCCCAGAGCTGGCAGCCCTCCTGCAGCAGCTGCATGCCGGGCTCGCCGAAGTCAGAACAAGAGTGGGACCCCTGCTGCAGCAGGTCAGTGCTGGCTGCATGGCACACCGCCAGGCACTGAATGCTTGGCTGAGCCTGTCAGCGGCTTGCATCAAAGCGCAACTCCTTGGTGCTTCTGCCTGCTGCAGTGCTCCGCAGGGCCCATGCATCAATTCTGCCTTCCTGCTGTGCAGACTGCCCTGTCTGTTGCCAGCAAGTTGCCCTGCGTGTCTGCAGGTGCGCACAGGCGCGCTGGCGACTGTAGAGGGCATCAGTTACCTGGAGGCCAAGCACCTCCTGCTCCTCAATTACTGCATGTGCATTGTGTTCTACCTGCTGCTCAAGGCCGAGGGCAGGCCAGTCCGGGAGCATCCTGTCATTGTGCGCCTGGTGGAGCTCAGGGCCTACCTTGAGAAGATCCGACCCATCGACCGCAAGCTGCAGTACCAGATGGACAAACTGCTCCTGGCCGCCAAGAGCATGCAGGTTGGCCCATGCAGAGCCTGGTCCTCTGCGAGTGGCCTGCTCTGCCAGGACAGGACAGGTGCCCTTGGGCCGGGAGCCTTGGCCTGCTGATGAAGTCTGGAGACACATTGGGGCATGCCTGCAGTTTGTACCCAAGAGGCCCACTGTGCATAGCAACTCTGCAATTCAGTGCAGCTGCAGTCCCGGCTCACCTCTGCACCATGTTGTGCAGGGACCCAAGCAGCAGGACGGGGATCAGGATGCAGACGCAGCTGCCGACCCCCTGATGTACAGCCCAAAGCCTGAACAGCTCATCCCCAAGGCTGGCGCTGCAGTGGGCAGGGATGGGCGAGCCAGCGGGGTGTACCGGCCGCCCAAGCTCAATCCTGTAGCCATGCAGGACGATCCTGACAAGTGAGCATCCACAGACTCACGAAGCAATGTGCCAGTCACTTGTATTCCCATGGAGAGCTCTGCCTATCACCACAAGTGGAAGGCCTGGTGTGCCGCATGCTGCTGGCTCATGTTGCCTGGCCGTGCCTGCTGCAGAGACTATGGCAAGAAGCAGAGGCGGCGGCAGGAGCACAAGGCACGTACTGCTGGGCGCAGCGAGCTGCTGCGGGAGCTGGCGCACGAGATCCAGGATGCGCCCCAGGAGGTGAGCACAGCTGCCGTGGCTGCAGCCAAGCTCATGTCAGAGGTGTGAGGCAGGTTCTGCATCCACGTAGGAGCGGTCCCTGCTGTGCTGGATCATGCGGTCAAGATCAGGAGCAGGGCATTGCACTGGGACAAGGACCCTGCTGCATCGAGGCAGAGACGCTGCTGCTGCTGGCCGCCCTTCACGTGGCTGCTGTCGTCTGGTGCAGGTACGCACGGGCGCTGACCCCGCAGGCTCGGCCACCCTAGCCTCGCTGCGCCACAGGCAGCACCTGGAGGCTCGCGCAGCAGAGGAGGAGGACATGTTTGCCCGCGTGCCCCTGAGTCGGGAGGATCGCCGCCGCCTGAAGGCAGACACGCGGGCAGGCTTGGCTGGGCAGGGCGCCATGCTGGACGACTTTGCGGATGATGTGGCTGGCCTGGTGCAGGTCAGGCAATTGTGCACTGCACCTCCTCTTGCCAACGCAGGCTTCTCGGACCCCATGGCGCGCAACAGACCCCCCTACATTCACAGGGATCAATGTTGGAGGCTGGGACAATTTTTGGCCAGACCTCACTTGGTGTCCCTGCCCTGAATCACACAGTCAACTGGCTTCTTGCTGAGTGGCCTTCAGGGCTCCAGCGTGAAAGCAACGCTGCCTGCATACAGATGGCAGAGGGGTCCCAGAAGGGCGACGTCGACAACAGCTTCTTGCGGCACCAAACCTCCCAGCGTTTCGGGGCAGACCTGCAAGTCCAACAGGCGCGCACTCTTCAATCTGGGGATGATGACTTGGCCCCCCGGCCGCAGCTGGCAGAGCGGCGGTCCAAGATGGACAGCATCAGGGCCAAGGCAGCCGCTAGGTGCGCCTTCCGGGGTTGTTGCAGAGCAGTGCTGCAGATGCGCTGCCAGGAGGGCTGCATCTCCTGATGTGTTTTGCAGTCACTCAGGTGCTGCGCGTGGCAGCCGGCGAGGTCCTGTGCTGGACCTCCTGTTAGCAGCCTGCCCCTGCTTGCAGAGCGGACGATGAGGCAGATGCCCAGGAGCCACCCTCCAGGAAGAGGGTGCGTGAGGAGGATGACACGTATGCTGCAGCCAAGCAGGCATCAGAGGCCAAGAAGCAGGCCAAGCAACAGATATACAGTGCCAAGCCCATGCGGGCACCAAAGGCAGATCCCACAACACAGGAGGCACGTGGCATCACCAAGGATATTGTCAAGAACAGGGGGCTCACTCCCCACAGGAGCAAGGCCAACAAGAACCCCCGCAAGAAGCACAGGAACAAGTTTGAAAAGGCCCTTGTGCGCCGCAAGGGCCAGGTGCAAGAAGCCAGGGCAGGCACAGCAGGTGGTTATGGGGGCGAGCAGACGGGTATCAAGTCCAATGTCACACGCGGCGTCAAATTCTGAGAACTCAAGCAAGATGTCAGCAGATTCAGCCTGACATAGTTCAATTGGACATGCTTCAATGAAATGTAAAGTGGCACATTTGTGCCAGCTGCAGCAACCATAGTCAGTTAACACCAAACATAATCAGTTGCCACCAAAAGCTTGTTTAAAGCGCTCCACTGCCTCCAGAATGTCCTCCCTGCAATGACAGAACAATGAAGAGAGCCAGATGGTGAGTGCATGGACCAGCAGTCCTGTGCATGCAGCAAAAGCAGTCTCACCTGTGTCCAAAGGCGCTTGCTCGCACAAAGCCTTCGCCAGCAGCACCAAACCCACTACCAGGCGTTGTGACGATGTTGCATTTGTCAAGGATCTCTGCAAACACATCCCAGCTGGGCTTGCCAGGGAAGCCCACCCACACATAGGGTGCATCCTTGCCGCCATACACCTGCAGGGCAGGATGTCATACAGTGCTGAGGGCGGCTTGAAGGTGACAGAGCGTTTTTGCTGCAACATGACCCACCTTGAAGCCCATCTCGATGAATGTCTGCCTCAGGATGCTGGCATTCTCCTTGTAGTATGCCACCAAGTCCAGCATCTCCTTCCAGCCCTTGTCCTGCAGTGCGACCCGCGTGATGCTGAGTCCATGGGGCAAGCTTGCTGAGAGCACCAGGCAGCAGCAGCTCACCTGCAGGCACGCCAGCCCCCCGGCCTGGGCAATGACTGATGCCCCATTGAAGGTTGTGGTCATGATGCGGTTGAAGTCATTGATGACCGGGGACCCATCAGCAAATTTGAGGGTCTCAGGGACCACTGTCCATCCCAGCCGCACGCCTGCAGCGCCGCGTGTCAGTGCCCACAGCAGCTGGCTTGCACAGATCAGGCCCGGCAGCAGAATAGGGTGTGCAGCAGGCTGACCTGTGAAGCCAGCATACTTGCTGAAGCTACAGGTCTCAATGGCCACCTCCTCAGCGCCTGCAGCACATGGGGGCGACAGACAGGTGAGCAACACAGGCAGCAGGGAGGGGATGCCCACCTGCACAGGCTGCCAGGCAGGCATGCCTGGCGGAGCAGCCAGCATGCTCACCCTCAATCTCATAGATGCTCTGGGGGCAGTCCTCGTTTTCGATGTACAGGGAGTAGGCTGCATCATAAATAATGAGGGAGCCGTTCTTCTTGGCAAAGGCGACCAGCTCCTTCAACTGCTGCCGTGTGGCAGCTGCGCCAGTGGGGTTGTTGGGGGAGCAGAAGAAGATGATGTCAGTGTTGCCCACCTGCACAGCAGGGCACGGGCTGCAGCACCAGCAACAATGGCCTGCCTGCTGGCTGCAGAGTCCTCACCTTGCTGAGGTCAGGGAAGAAGTCGTTCCCCGGCTGGCAGCTCATGTACTCAATGTTGTCAAAGTTGCCGCGGCCCTCGTTGTAGCCCCCAGTCATGCCCATGATAACGGAAGTGTCCACATACACAGGATAGGAAGGATCTTGCACAGCCACAGTGTGGTTGCTGCCAAACATCATCTGCAGCAGGGGCAGATGCCATCAGTCATCCCAGAACCAGGATGAACAATGAGCAGCCAACAGTTCGTACCTGAAGCCTGCCAATGTCGCACTTGGAGCCATCAGAAACGAAAATCTCGGAGGGCTTGCGGCCCGCCTGCGCATACAACTTGTTGCATATCGCTTCGCGCAGCATGGGCTTCCCCTGCTCAGCACCATACCTGCACAGCATGCAGTGCTCAGGGGCTGTGCACCCCTCCCGGTCCAACACACACCGTCCCTCACCCGCTGTACCCTTCCCTGGTGGCCATGCCAGCTGCTGCAGATGCCATTGCCTCCGCAATGCTGGCAGGGATGGGCTCGGTGGTGTCCCCAATGCCCAGGCTGATGATCTTGGCATCAGGGTGCTTCTCCTGGTGGGTGCGTCGCCTCCGAGCAATCTGCACGCTTCGCTGGCGTCATTGCTTGCTCAGGCCAGTCCTGCTCAGCACGCAGGCACCCCACCTCTGGGAATAGATAGCCAGCTTGGAGCTTGCCAAAGTTTTGGTTACGCTGGACTGAAGTGGCTGCAGCCGACGTACAGCCATCTGAGGAGTTTTGCAGCTGGCCTTTCAAGAAACCATGGCGTGCACTTACCCTGCTGAGCAGGCTTCTCTGCAACAGCAGCTGCACAGGACACTTCGCCCCATTGTTTCCTGCAAAGCAAGGCCATAAGTTATGGATTGCAGGTTGCAATATGTGACATGCTTGCTACAAAAACTTGCCTGGGGCGAGGCCTGCATGAGCAGGCCGGCAAACTTAAACAACCCTGGAGCTGTAAACTCAGCATGGCGGCTGACAGGAGAGAGGCTAAAGGGAATCTAGCTGCAACTCAGCGTTAGGTTACCTGCCCCTGCGCAACTTCCTGCCTTGCCCGCATCCAGGCTCGCAGGTGAGCCGGATTGACTCATTTCTACTGCATTCGCTGGCAAGTAAGACTGACATGCCGCACGCTGTGCAGGAGCAGTAGGGGGCCAGACTGATGAAGGCACCTGCCAACCAGACAGACATGCAGGGCGAGAGCATTTACAATCTTGTGCCTGTCCACAAGGCCCCCCCAGCCCGTGAGCCCCTGTACCACTCGAAGGTGCGCCCAGCAGCTTTCAGGCAGCATAAGTGGGGACCGGCTGCTGATGCTCTTCCTAGATAACAGCCATGCAGCAGCTGAGGAACCCATTGGCAGATTGCAGGACATGTTATGTGTGACAGCCTTCACCACGACGTGTGCTTGTGCCTGTGCTGCAGCACAAAGGCAACATCGACCCCATGCAGTACGAGATGGGCGTGAAGAAGGTCTGCGCTTCAGCCACCTTTGGCAAGCCCCTGGGCCTCAACCACAGCAGCCCAGACTGCTTCCTGAAGGGCCACGCCCGGGAGCCTGTGCTGCCAGCACGTAAGCCCTGCCTGGCTCTGCAGTTCCTGGCCTGGCCTCGCCCTGAGCGCTTCACCCTCTGTGCTGCAGCAAGCAAGCCTTCCCACAGCCGCACCGTCAGGAAGGACCCCGTACCCAAGAGGCAGGATGTGCCCCAGTTGGGATTGCACAGCAACAAGAATTTTGTGACAGCAAATGCGGTGGAGAATATTCTGGCGCACCCGCCTCAGAGGCCTGCAGAGTTCCAGTAAGCAAAGCCGGGACGTGAGTGCCTGTTTGCTTTGCATGAGCACCCCAAGCTGATCAGGTGCCACTGTGCTGCAGGTGGACAATGAAGCCTGGGTTTGGGGAGGTGCCACAATACCTGCAGAGGAACAAGACCCAGGTGCAGCAGGAGAAGCAGCAGGTGGAGGAGTACCGCCAGCTGCGCCAGCAGCAGGTGAGCAAAGTCTCTGCACTGCTGTTTGCGAGCCCGTTTCTGCTGCTGCCACAGCTGACATGTGGCCATTACTGCCAACAGGAGTCTAAAGGCCAGGTGACGCAGATCAGCGATGGGGAGCGGCATGAACTGCTGCACCACTTGAAAGAGAAGTGGGCAGTGGCCAACAAGGCGTACCAGAAGCTGCCCTTCAGCCTGGACACCCCTGCCAAACAAAAGCGCAAGGAGCGGTTCGAGCAGCAGCTGACCGAGATTGAAAAGGACATCAGGCTACTGGAGCATGGGGATGCCATTCTGGTGCTGCAGGACTAACCTGCCCCCAGCCGTCCCGCACAATGCTCTCCAATAGGTACACTGTCGTCGTGCATTGTCACCAATGAGTCTCATGAAATGGAAACAATCTAGTGAGACTGCAAATGTACATTGGGCTGTGAGGGCCTGCAGACCTTGCACCATTCCTGTAGAGGCAGGTGACTCCAACACAGAGCCTCTGCAGCCCCCTAGGCGCCGCTGTGCCCGTTTACAAGCTGCTCTGGGCTGTCCTCAGTGTAGCAGCTCTCACACAGCCGCAGCCTGGTGCCCTCCGCCTTGGCTGCAACGCCTCAACAGTGTTGCCAGCACAGAGCCATCAATCAAGAGCCTACAGCATTGAGCCGTCTCAACCTGCAGGGGTCAGCATTGCAATGAGCTGGCAAAGCCGTGTGACTTCGCACATTGAAAAGTAATGGTAACCATGTGGAGCAGCCAGCTTGCCTTGCTCCTCTGGGGGATTGCTGGCAGATGCTGTGCGCCCAACCTGCTGCATAGATTTGACCAGCAGGTCAAACTGCTTGGCAGTGACTCCTGCATAATCCACATGTAAAGTGAGCATTGAGAGGGGCGCAGCTATTGACGTGAAGACTTGTGTCACCTTGAAGAGCAGCCATGAGCCTCTGAGTATCCTCAATGTCCTGCTGCAGCATGTCAGCTCGGGTGATGAGAGTCGCCAGCTGGTCTGCCTGTTGCCTGCTCTCCATCTGCACCTGCAGCACAGAGGCAAGCTGTGCAGGGCACCGGCATGGCCTGAAGACCAAGTGCGGTGAGGACTTGCCTGTCCCACCACAGGCCTGAGGTCCCGACCCATGAGACGGCTGCGCAGCTGCAGCTTCTCGAGCTGCCTGCCGGTCTGGTCAGCTCTTTCTGCCTGTTGAGCCGCCATCGCCTCCAACCTGGCAACTCGTGCCAAAGCTGACCTGTCAGGGGGCAACTGCCCCTCTGCAGGGGACGTTCTGCATAGGCATGGCGCTGTCAACATTAGAGAGCAGCATGCACAGGGACTGGGCTGCAACAAGTTCACTCGCACCTAAACTGGCGCAGCAGATGAAGTCCCTTGCCAAGCAGCAGCGCCACTGCCAAGCTGCCAATGGCAAGATTGGTCACCATGGACGGGCTTCGCATTGGGGCAATGGGCGGCGCTTGCACCATGAAATGCTTTGTGGTTCTGCCTCGCAGCCAGTGGCCCTGCTCTCTCACCAGTAACTGGTGCTCACACTGCCGTTGCAACAATGCTGAGTGTGCCACCAGGGCAGCAGCAGAGACCAAGCTAAATAGCTCAAGCGCATGCAGGACCCTGTCCACTGTGGCTACAGCCTTTGGCGTGCTCTGCACTGCTGAGGCCTGCCTATTGGCATGCAAGTGAGATGCCATCCTTGCCTGGGGCCTCAGCTTCCGCCCTTGCCATGAAGCAACATGGTGGCAGGCACAGCCCTTCATTGCATTGTGGGCAGTCAATTGTCAAAAACTGTATTTCTGGGTCGGTTGACCAGGCCTGAATCGGACATGCAGCACTGCTGCGCTGCTGTCTCTGCTCAACACTAGCTGAAGCAAGGCAGCTGCACCTGCAAACTTCCTGCCAGTTGAAGGCTGGCAGTTGAAGGCTGGCACCTTCTGTGCAGCAGCATTCCGCCGTTCTGTAGCCAGTGAGTCAGCATCCTCTGTGCGGCAGAACAGATGCCGGCTCCCCGCCGGAGGATCGAGGCCGCTCTTTTACTCCTCCCTTGCTGCTCATGCAGTGAGCAAGTCCCGAGTGCAAAGGATTGAGGACGACCGCCTTCGGCAGGTTGGTCGACCTCTGTGTTCCCATGTTAAAACAAAACTCCTCAAGCAATGACCTCAGCCTGGGCCTCACCTGCCTGCAGATCACCTTCCACAAACGCAAGCTGGGCCTGATGCGGCGGGCGATGGAGCTCAGCATCATGTGCGATGCAGATGTGGCATTGGTCATCTTCGCCCCTGACGATACCCTCTCGCAGTATAGCAGCAATGACATGGAGGAGATGCTGCACAGATATGCGCGCACCTGCCAGGAGCCCCATGAATGCCGCACGAACCAGGATGTGAGCCTTGCATGAAAGCATTGCTGAGCAGCTTGTGTGATGCGTGACAGCCAGCAGTGCCTTGGTGTCCTTGGCACTGACAGCTGCTGAGCAGCATGCTGGACGCGAGACGGGCAAGCAGGCCCTCACTGCGAGGCAGTTGATAGCTGCTGTGAGGCTGTGATGCTGGACAGACAGGCAGTGCCTCACTACAAGGCACTGACACCTACCTGCTGTCACAGCCTTCCCAGTGCTCGACAGCTACACATGGCCACTCTGCTGGCACCGACACATCCACACCTGCTGTGCAGCTGTTTCGCATGCTGCCAGCAGAGGATGCCGCTGATGCCCAGGCCACTGATGCCAGCAGAAAGAAGCGCAAGGTAATCATGCGGGCTGCAGTGATCAGCAGGCCTTTGTTGGCTTCCTGCTTTGCAAGCCTCCGGCGCTGGCTCGCTGCCTCTGCCACACGTCGGCCAATGGCAGTAACTGCATTGCTTGGTGGCCAGCAGAATGCTCCCTGCATCTTGTTGGTCTGCCTAGAACCCTGGGCCTGCCCTCATGGGATACCCAAAGCTGTCCTCGGGTGCACGTTGTAGCCGTGGCCATGTACTTTTGTAATGACAGGGCACAAAATGACCAGGTCTGCCGGTGCAGAGGTTCCTCCATGCTGCTGGGGCTCAGAGCGGAGTTGCGCCGCTGGACGGAGACGACGATGTCTCCTCCCTGTCTGAGGGCAGGTATGGCCTGACCAGCCTGCTGCCTCTGCCTGAGCAAGCCTTGGCGCGCTCGCTGCCATGCTTGCTGACTCTGCGCAACACCACCTCATTAAGGCCATGTTGTCCATGCTGCGCACCCTGCTACACTCCTTATCTGTCTTGTCTGGCCTTTGTTTGTTGCCTGCTGCCAGCATGCCCTCACATACTGTTTTCCTCTGTTTAGCTGGAAGGCTCATGATCTATGATGCCGTGTCCTGTCGGCACCCTCCCAGCAATGATGCCCTGCTGACCTGCCTCAACTCCTCCTCCCCATCAGCATTCCTGTCCACTTTGCTGAAGCAGTGTGCCTCTCTGCGCAGTTACCTGCAGCACCAGGGAGACGTGCTGGGGCCACTGGGCCTCACTGCAGATGCTGTCAAGGTGCCGCTGTCGCCCCGGAGTCAGCAGGCATACCAGGCCATCAACACAGAGTTTGACACGCTTTTTGCAAAGCTGCAGCCTGACACCGAACAGGTGCAGAGTGCAGCTCCAGCGGTGCGACGCCTCTATGAGCGGCCCTGTTCAGCCGGGGCCTTTACTTTGAGTTGTGCGCCTGGCCATGTGGTCGACACATTGCTCTGAGCGTTGCCCCTGATCCCTGCAGAATGCTTCACCGCCCCCTGAGGACCCACAGAGAGGCACAGGTTTGAGCAAGCTCTCAAGCCTCAAGTCTCCCTGATGCTGGTGCAGCACAGCGGCAACTTGTCTCAGTGCTGCAGGCAAGAGGAAGCCCCCTCAGAGGGCACGCACAAAGACACCAAAAGCGGCGGCTGCAGCAGAAGCCGCTGTGGCAGACAGTGGCCAGCAGCGGCCAGGTGGGCCTGAAACAGCAGGGCATTGCTTCTCCCCTGACATCATTGTCCAGCTGCGCAGACATGAATGTTGTCTGCAGACCATGGTGGAGATGGAGCTTCCTGTGTCCTGCACGAGCCCAGCACAGCCTCAGCTGGCATGGCTGATCCTGCACAGGAAGATGGGCCTGGTTCAGCAGGCGGGCAGGTGTGTTCCCTAGCATGTTAAAACAGGCTTGAATACTGCTGCATGTTTTTTAGAGTACTGCTGCATGTCCCAGAGTACACACCCTCCCCTGCAGGTGGTCAGCCAACCAGCAGGGCTCGACGCTGTGGGGGGCAGCATCACATTCCCAGCTCCCTCCCTGAGCAGCACGCCCACGCCCATCTGGGCGCACATGCCGGGAGCGATGCCTCATCCTCTCCCTGCTGGTTCCTACGCACACAGCCTTCAGCAGCAGCAAGTGCAGCAGCATCAAGGGCTGATGCAAGCTGTGCATGCTGGTCCTCAAGTCCAGGGGGGTCAGGTGCAGTCTGAGCAGGGCCTGCACCTTCAGATGTTTGCAGATGTGGCAGGGGGCATGCCCCAACTGCCACACAGCCAGCCTAGCCTGGGACAGTCTCAGTCGCATGTAGCAGTTGTTGACCCAGGACTGCCACGGCCCGTCACGCAGGGCAAGCGCAGCTCCAAGCGCCGATCCCATGCAGACAAGGCCACCACTGCTGCCCATATGGCATCGTCGTCGCCTGCTCTTCATACCCCCCCAGAGCAGCAGCAACTGAACCCCAGCACAACCAGCGCCACGCCTCCGACTGTGTAACTCCTCCCAGAGAGCATCCATGCCTACCAGATTTCTTGATGTGTCCCTTGCCCATTATTGTGGCTTTCATTGTTGAGGCGTCATCACCTGATACATTGTGACCAGCCTCACTCGACAGCAAATGCTGTGGAATGTACATGATCGGCTTCAAAGGGTTCGTGACCGTCGGCGTGCAGGTGAGACCCTATCTCGCAGATGAGGATGCCTGAGGAGAAGTCTGCTTGCAGACAACGGCAGCCTTTTTCAAAAAGGCTCACAGGAGGATTGAGCTTGCTGCTGTGCAGCGCTGAAAAGTATTTGTCTGCTGCCCCTGGCACCAGGCCGGCTTGTCTGTCATCCATTTGCTTGACATGACTGGCACAACAGTACACAGCAAGATGCTAGGGCAGCTTTCTGCAGGCGGAACCACGTAGCAGGCGAGCATATTCAGGTGAACACAAAGAGAAAGACACCACAGCCGACACCAGCTGCATCAAAGCAGCATCTCTGCAAGATTCGTTGGTGGTTTTTAAGCCAGGCCTCACTAGAACACATGGAGTCGACCAACTCTCAAGTCAAGCTGTGACGGAGGTTTTACCATGAGATGATGAGAACAAGCTGAGGAGTGAACATCAGCCCTGTCTATGCTGGAAAGAGAGGGGAAACATTCCGTAAAGGCAAGTAACAAGGCTTGCCTCTGAGTCAAGATCTCAGAGTCACAGTGTTCAGTAGGAGCTTAGCTACAGAGTTCTAAAAACCTAGCAGATCCAGAAACCGCAAAAGAACTGCATCGCTAAACCTCGAAGAGCAGAAGCTGAGCCGGCTGAGACCATCTCTGTGAAGTTTGTAGCATGGTTACATGCCAGTTTATAAGACCAACAGCAATCGGTGGCTCCCAACTCGGCTCGAATAAATTGGAAGCTTGCACATGCTAGGTAATCGGCGAGTGCAAAGCGGACTCCCCAGATCAAAGGATGCTTTGGCCATGCATTTTGCCTCAGCCCCGGACAACTTAGACTCAATCAGATGGCTTGAGCCCCAAACTGCGCCCTGTACTGTATGGACTCCATGCTGCACAGGGTCCCGGCATGCTGCCGCCAAGACCTTCGAGGCACACCTATCGGGTCAGTGGGTCTTGGGGAAAGACCTGCAGCTATGGGCGACGTAGTTCTGGTCCTCTGAGCTGCCCGTTCCCTTCACTTTTTAAACCCTTCGCTTTCTGAGGCCACTAAAGCAGGCTTGTCTGCGTCTCCTTTAGCTTGCAGGTCAAGCAAGCCCTTGGTGAAATGGCTGCGGCAGAGCCTTTCACCTTTCTCAAAAGCTTCGCCCTCTGGGTGGATTTCTCCAGACTTTTTTTGGCCGGTCTCAGCCGTTAGGAGGGTGACAACGTGCCAGGAGAAGACCAAGTGGAACGCAACTGAAGCATTTCACGTTGACTAAGCTTTTGTGCCCACTCGAAGAAGTTCAGACAGGCATGATCAGAATACGCTTCAAAGCCCCCATGCTGTATGCTGGTGCTGCAACGAGCTGCTGAAGTAAGCTGGCTGCTGAGGCTTCACTACCGACAAGATGTTCGTCTGATGCTTGACAAGCTGCCATTGGCGCATGGTGGACGGTAAGTGCGGTGCATCGGTGCTCAGCGGGCATGAGTAGAAGAAACTTGAGTCATGCTCCTGGTGGTGCGTTTATTCTTTGAGATGATGACTTTCGGCCTTTCGGCTTGGTAGTGTGTTTAGTCTCCTGGGAAAACATGCAAAAGCCGGGTGCAGACAGATGAAGCAGCACATGCTGTGGCCTTTGTCACTCAGCAGCTTGCCAGTTGAACCTGACACCTCCCAGCTCACCTCCTATGCGTTTTGGCGGGATCCAAGCAGCTAAGTCACAGGGGGGCGTCACCCGGGGGAGGTGATATTTTATCACCTGGGGGAGGTGATATTCGGTTTTCTCAAACGCAGCCAGGTGCCGATCCTGGCAGCAGATGCCTCTGTGGATGGTTCAGATGCTGTGTGCAGCTTGCCCCTCGAAGAAAATGCTCGCAAGGCCTCGGTCAAGCACCTGATGAACGCTGGCAGAAGGCTGGATATGTAATGGACATTGATGCACAGCTGCAGCCTGAAGCCTGTTTTGAATGAAACTAGGAATGGCTGCTCACAACAAGCTGTCTGCATGCAACACAAGTTTGCTCCCATTGTAGCCGTTTACTCAACCTAGCCCGAAGTTTGACTTTGTTTCATGAGCCTGCTCGGCTTCCAGCTGTGACTGCTGAGCATCATGCCGGGCAGGATGAGGCGGAAGCCAGGTGAGCAGGCAGCGGAAACGGTCGGCCATGTTTTGTTCATCTCACCGGCTGAGCACTGCTCTGCTTGACCGCTGAGATGATAACATTGCCATGCAGTAGCAGTGGAGGAGTATTTGATGTGGACATCGCCGCCATTGCCAGGGACATAGCCTTGGCTGGCAGTTATGGGGAGCCTGCTGCAAGGCAGCCGCTGTCTCTCGTGCAGCTGAGTCCGGGCACATGGCGGCGGGCACGCCCAATCCTGGCCACCAGAAGGCAGCCCTTGCCTGTAGGCAATCCCATTTGGCGCAAACAGCCTGCTGCCAGGCACAGGGCTGACCTGGATGACCACTCAGGCGGTTACGATGCTTGGGAGCCCCCCCCAGATACTCAGCAGAACACCCATCAGGACACCCAGCAGGAGCGCAACGAGAAAGCGGATGCCAACTGGCGCCGCACGCTGCCACAGCGACAGAGCCAGCGGCTGGCATCAGCACAGCGGCATGATACCATCGGGGAGGCTGCAAAGCTGGCAGTGCTGGCGTCTGTGCAGGCAAACATAGACAGTGTTGTCCACACAGATGCCTGCTGTCACATCAAGCAACATTTCAGCCAGCAGCAAGAACAGCAAGGCAGGCGGCCGCATCAGGGAAGCAGCCAGGAGCAGGAGCGGCAGCAGCAGCAGAACAGCGAAGGGCCTGCTCCTGCTGCGGCAGCGGCAGTGTAGAGTCAGGACAAAGCAGTGCGCTATGTGGGCCTTGCTGCGGACGGCGAGGTGCAGCTGCGCAGCTTTGCCTGCAAGTGCTGTGATGTCTGGAGCGTGATGCCTGAGGCTGTGGCATGCGCCCCATCCACGCCCATGCAGCCTCACATTATCTTTGCAGACCAGCTTCTCTGCTTCTTCCACCACCTGACGGTTGGGGACTCAGCAGTGTCAGCAACAGCCTTCTGTGCTGCTCTCAGCAAAATTAGCGACAGGCCAGTGGACGACAGGAGTTTCCTGCCGGCCTATCAGCGGTGGCGGCATGTTGTGCGCCCGCTCGAGGACCATGATGAGCTGGCAGCACACTTGCAGAAGATTGCTGTACAGCCAGGTAACTCCGTTGCCTTCCTTGCCCTCCAGGCTGCCAGGCAGTGGCCCTTCCATGCTGTCCTCAAGCATCCTGCTTGCCTAAGCGATGGTCTCCGCCCGTCCTTGATGCTGTGCGCATTGTTCTGCTGAGTGAGTGAAGAGCTGTGTCCATCCTGACCTTTGGCGCTCCCCATGTTGCAGAGCAGCAAGCACAGGCAGTCAGTGCACAGCAGGGCACCAGGCCTGAGAGCTCAACCAGGAGTAGTGCAGCTGCGGTTGGGCTTCACCTGCCTGTGAAAGTCTTAGCAGTGCAGCTGGACTGCTCCCTGCTATCTGGCAACAGACTTTGCTGGCTCGGCAGATCAGCTGTCCTGCAAGCACCCTCGTGTTTGGTAAGCAACGTATGCGCTGTCCTGAGCTGGCCATCACTCTCCATCTGCTAGATCTCAGGTCGCAGACTTTGCAATCCTGCAGGGCTGCCAGCAGAGGCGGGCGAAGTGCAGGAGGGGGCAGTGCCTGAGGCTTCAACCTCAGGTACGTGTCTGGACAGCATGCAATGCAGCTCGACTGTTTGTCTGAACAGTCCTTTGCCACTGCATGCCTCACCTGCTTCATGCTGGGTGGGCTCTGTCTGGCAACAAGCCGCCTGCTCACAGCAGGCAGCTGGCACCTGCTGCTATCTGTACCCACAGGTGAGCATCTAACAATGAGCTGCAACCACACGCCCTATGACATTGAAGCTCCTGTGACATGCTGCGCCGCAGGGCAGGAGGTACCGATGGCTGAAGCACAGCAGGGCGTTAGGCCTGAGGGAACAGCTGGGGGTTGCCCAGGTGTGTTGTACCCTCCTGCGCAGGATACTACAGTGCTGCTACATGCCGTTCACAGCAGCATAGGCTGTGAGCTGGGCGCCTTGGTCATGCTCCAAGCATGCTAAGATGTCTGGCAAGCAGCTGATCTCCTGTGTTGCTTTCAGCATCACTTGCAGCTGGCTGGTGTTGAGCAATCTGAAGTGACTGCAGAAGGAGCCCTGCAGCCACCAGGACCGTTCCGCCCTGGCTGCCTTGGGCACTGTGGAGCCTGCGCTGCTGTGCCTGGACACGATCCGCCTGGCAGGCTTTCAGGTCAGCCAGTCAGTGCACTGCGAGCCTTCCAGCGTTGCACGAGCCTGGCCCCTGTCCTGCTTGAGTGCAGGTGCCTCTGCGCGAGGGCTGCACCTGCCCCCCTCGAGTCCCCTCTCAGCAAATCAGGAAATGTTTGTGCTTGCAGGGTGCGGCGGGGCTGCCTCCGGCAAGCCTGCACTGTTGGCTGTGGTGGGCGATGGCTGTGCCAAAGCCACTCGCTACAGGACCTCTGGCTCGGCTAGCAGCTTTCAGCAGCAGGTCCACTCAGAGTTTGTGCAGCCTGCCGACACAGCGGCTGCTGCCTCTCACGAGGCAGTGGCAGACGGCCCAGCAGCAGGGGCGCAATGCACCACCAGCATCCATTGTGCAAGGGAGAAGGCCACAGCAGGCTGCCACCTGCTGGACGTGCATGGCGTGACAGGCTTTGTCTGCCCACATGGAGTCCCCGTCCGGCGTGGCATGGTGATGCAGAAGGAGCCAGAATGACACGCTCGCTACAGACAGGGACTGGCGCCTGTTGCAGAGGAGCGCAACTTTCAGGCCTTCATTAGTGACTCAGCATGCCAGATGTGTTGAGAGGCAGTCAGACAAGACAGGCCAGTCCAGTCTGTGAGAGTGTCCCACACTGGTCAAGAACATTCTGGAGTCTACCATGCATGTTCAAGAAGCTTCTGGAACAGACTCTTCTGGAGCCTTCACATCAATCCATAGCAGCTTCCTTGAAATGATATGCTTGACCGTTGACCAGAGTATATAAGGGCCTTGGGCCACACACACACCACTTCTGTAACACAATTGCTAGCCAGCCACCGCCAAACCTTCAACAGGTTATGGGCCCAGCCCACGCCGGCTGCTAGCCACAGAAGCCGTCTCTGCCTTAAGGAGCTAACCACCAGAGGAGTGGGCACAGCAAAGGAAGGCAAGACTACACCTGGGCAAGATGACCAACGTGGACATTGACAAGCTGGACACAGACAACTATGCTGTATGGAGCGTCAAGATGAAGGCCTACCTCATCATCAAGGACCTCTGGGGGGCTGTGACCCGTGAGGACAACCTCAAGCCTGAGGCAGACGGGAAGGCTCTGGCTCAGCTGGCCCTCCACGTCAAGGACCACCACCTTCCACTGCTGTCCAAGGCAGAAACAGCAGCAGAGGCTTGACAGAAGCTGGAGGCAGTCTACCAAGCCAAGAGCACAGCAAGGCAGCTGCACCTCAAGAGAGAGCTCAACAGCCTACGCAAGGTGTAGCACACAGCTACCTACTAGAATCTGCCAGACACTGCCAGAGGCTTCCACTGCACCTGCTGGAACCTTCCATGAGCTTCACTGTATATACTAATGATAATGATATGGGATATAAAGCACTTTGTTCACTTTGCCAGGATACACACACACACTCCTCGCACCTCATGAAGTCCTGACCTCCTTGCACCTGGCCTCAG
>JAAMXJ010000375.1:0-240551 GCA_019693375.1 Asterochloris erici
ACAACTACATGGCAGCTGCTCCCCAGACAGCCCCCCTTCCCTCAGAGCGGCCATAAATTAAGCCTGCAGACACCTGGCTGGTGTGGTGGATGATCCCCAGCCAGTGCCGGTCTCTGTCCATGGTGTGCCCAGTTTAGAGACTTTGGGCCAGCAGAATGGTGCACCATTCCCAGACGCAGCAGTTGGCTTGGCAGCAAACATGCCTAACACTCCTGAGGAGGAAGCTCGTATACTCCGGTGCACCCAGCACATCAATGTACGTCATGGTGCAGCTAAGCCACAGAACACAGTCCAAGCTGAAAAATCCGCTGCCAAGCTCTGGAAGGTAGGCGCCGCTTGGCCTTTGATCTCGCTCTAGATGGCGCCCTTGATGCTTAAGAGGCTATGTTGCTCACACACACTCATTCTTGCAGAGATACTGTGAGCAGGAGGGCGTCACCTGATGGCGACCTCATGTCTCAGGCCAAGATTCTTGAGTTCTCGATATGGCTTGTGGATGAGGCAGTGCAGCAGAATGGTGCTCGATACTCATTCAGCAGTGTGGGGTGAGAGGCCACTCCACTGCCGTGTCTGAGCTGCACTCAAGTCTTGCCCTTCCCAACTTTGGCCTGGTGTGTGCAGTGACTATCTGTGCCACCTCAAGGAAGTCCGCAGAGACCAGTACTCACAGGGCCGCATCACCTCAGATGTACCCGCACCCCTGGAGATTCAGGCAGTTAGGGACCTGGTCCGTGCACGTGGCAAGGAGATGCAGGCTGAGAACCTCAATGCGCAGGTGGCAGCTCAGGTGTGTATGGACCTCAGAGGGTCCCCCTGTTTTGAGGTCAGTGTCAGTGGACTGTGGTGGGCTGGCATCAGCCTGGATCAACGAAGCTGGCGTCTTTGCCCTGACCCAGGGCTTCCAAGCTGCCATCGGCCAAGAATTCTCAGCGCTGGGTGTTCTCAGGGTTGGCTGAACATATGACTGACATGCTTCCTAGCTCTGCTTTGTTCATCCACTTCTCTCCATCAAATTTTCTGTCTGTCTTGAAAGATACCATCAGCTCGGCTGGCACATGTCCAGCCGCTACTTGTGATTTTCATGCGTCAAGTTGCTGTTTGAATGTGCAGGTGGATGCTGCACTGAGCGCAGGGCAGCTTCGCCAGTCCCTGCTAACAGCTTTCCAGCAGAAGCAGTGGCAGTGGGCCTATCTGCTGAGGGTGGCAATGACGTGCATGCCAGCCACCCTGGGCCGCTCTGATGACCTGCGCAAGCTTCCCTGGAGCTGCCTGGCACTGAGGACGCAGGATGGTGTGGGGCCAATGCCCTCTGTGGCAATCCTCTGTGGTAGCATGCAGGGGAAGACTGTGAAGCCTGGGCAGATGGATATTCCTGGTGTCGTCAGGTATGCGCAGTCATGCTGTCAGACACAGTTGGGCAGTGTGTTGCAGTGTGTTCTCAGTTATTATGCCTCCTCTGCCACAGGTACCGAGACCATCGCATCTGTCCTCAGGCAGCGCTTGCCGACCTGGCTGTCGCCACCTTCCATAGGGGCATCAAGCTTGAGGATCTGGCCAAGTTCATGGTTGCCGCCCCTAGCATGCAGGGGAACCAGCCCATGAGTGGGGAGACTCTCAACGTTCACCTTCGGCAGGCTTTTGAACTTGCTGGTGAGCCAGTGCATTGATGCTGCAGCATTTGGACACGACTGTCCGTGACACCTGTGGCTTGTTACACCGCAGGCGTGCCCTGTGGCAGGCTTGATGGGTACTCAGCTAAAGGAGAAGTCAGCCACAAATTCAAGAAGCATGGTGTGGAGGCGGCTAAAAGCGTGGGCATCAACAAAGCGGAGATCAAGATGGCGGCAAGGTAGGCAACTCAGGACATGCTGTGCACTCTAAACAAGATTGTCCCCAGCTGACCAGTGTTTTGCTTTGCAGGCATGAGTCTGACACCACAGACCTGTATTGCATCTTTGACCCGGACACAGCCCACAGGCTGGCTGGGTGGGGACGGGACTGGCAGGACAATCATCGTTTGGGCCAGGCTGATTTCAAGGTGATTGCAGTGCCAGTGCTTCTCACGTAAATCACCAAGATTGGGGGAGGGGGGGACTGATCTGATTGTGTCCTGCAGGCTGAGGAGCATGTGCTGGACCGCATCATCCCAGGCTTGACAGTGCTCCTGCGCCAAGCTGGCATGCAATGCCACCCAGCACATCCTTTGCTGGCGTCCTTACGGGCCATCGACCACCTGCGGCAGGTGTTTGTGCAGAACGCCAGCTTGAGAATTCAGTCATATGGGGACCAGTGGCTGCGCAACATCCCGCCAGCGGCCAAACGCCTTCTGCAGAGCGCTGTAGGCAAGCAGCTGCGGCAGGAGACATGGGACAAACATGTTGCAGCTGAGGCCATTCTCAGCCAAAAAATTGAGTTCTTCACCAACCCAATGGTGAGCGCTACAGCCCCTAGGTGGCGTAACCAAACGTCCATTGCTCTGAACCTTTGCCCTTCCATGTCGCAGGCTTTCTTCTTCAAGGCGCTGAGTGGAAAGGAGGCCACGCCTATGCCTCCTGCCCCCGTGGTGATGCTGCCTCAGGTGCCTCTTTTCGGTGTGCAGCCCCCAGCATCCGCCAAAACCATGCCGTGGGTGCCTCTGGCTTCACAGGCCAGCTATGGCGTTACTCTGCCGCCTCAGTCCCTCAGTGCGCCGAGTGCCCCGGATGAGAGGGACTCCTTGTTGCTCGAGAAGCAGGTGTGCATTCGATTGCCTTTCAGCTTGAGCGCCTCTGTACTGGTCAGACATTTTCCCCTTGTGAAAATGCAGGTCTGGAAGCTCTCAGATTTTCAAACAGTCCCAGAAGCATTTGAGGCGTTCTCCAAGATCTCAGCGGTGCCTTCAGAGATCCGCAGGTGGCATGGCAGCAAGAAGGAGGCAAGAGCCAGCAGCATGGCCTTCTCAAGATTCAAGAACGGCCTTGCTGCTGAGGTCCGGAACCGCATGAATGCCTTAGGAAGCACCATGGCTGCTGTGCTCGGGGCTTTAGAAATGGAACGTGAGCGCATCCCAGCCACCAGGACAGTCAGCTCACTGCAGCAGCTATGCAGCAAGTACAGCAGTGATTCCAAGCTGCTTGGCAAGCGTAAGCAGAGCGGCTGAGCATGCCTTTGATTGTTTGCTGAAGCTTGCATTGACAATTCCTGCAGCCGTTTGAATGAACAGGTCAGTCTTTTCTGCTGAAAGTCATATCTCACTGAACAGTGTAACATTTCACTCAGAAAGCCAAATTTCACTCCACAAAATCACATCTCACGCAGGGGGGAAGCCTTTAAGGCTTGCCCCCTGACAGACTACACTTGAAACACTCTTGGTCTACATGAATCGATGATCTGCATTCCCGCGTAACCCTTTTCTCTGGGCCAATCAAACATCTCTGGCTAGCCACTGCACAACAAAGTTTCACTACACTTGAGCTCCACTTGAAGACATCAACCTGAGGGAACCAGCCTGACCAAAACATGTCACACATGTGGTGGCTTTTTGGACCTGGCACTGGCTACACTTGAATCCCTGGTGGCCAAAGAGAACCTCCTGGGGGCTTGAAAAGGGCTGCACCCGCGCAACCTCTGCATCTGTGACAAAGTCATACAGTGTGGGTACGTGGGTGTGCTTTCCACACCTGTGCTGTGGTATGATGATTCAAACAACTTCATGATCTTGTAAACAAGCTTGCATCATCTGGCCTTCATCACATCAGCAAGAACAGCTGCCGGCAGGTTATAACTGACACATGACCTTGCTGGCGCACGACCAGCCGTCCATCCAGGAGGTGGGTAGTCCTCAAACAGATGATGAATGCCTCCTCATAGTGCTGCCTCAGCTTGGCGATTGAAAGGTTGCCACCTCCAGATTGTAACTTCCTGACAGGCTCAAGAAGTTACATCGATAAAAGTCAGGATCCTGACTTTTATCCGGAGGGTGCGCTTCTAAAAATTCATGAGCAACCACCAGTGACTCCTCTCGCAGGCTTCCGTTGGGGCCTTGCAGGTACTTCATGGAGCGCTTCCGCTGGACAGTCTGCTGCTTCTTTGGGAGGGCCTTGAACTCGTTCTCATCATAGGCAGGGTTGCAAATCAGGTTGCCTTCCTTAAGCTTTGGCACTTTGCCAAAAGAGCTCTTGGCCAAAACCCTTGGCAAGGCGCTCTTTGTGCAACCCACACTTTCTGCGGCAGCTTCCAGCAGACGCTGGAACTCGTCATACGTCTTGCACTGCAACTCTGGAGTTCCTGCCTTGATAGCTGCTGTGGCCACCTGCACCGCAGTGCCTTGTCGCCCAGCACCAGTTCTGGCGCCTCCATGCGAGATGTTCCACTCTCCACCGCACATGAATTCCATTGTCCTGTGCTCAGGATCCTTTGGGCAATGATTCTCATGGTCGTTGTTGTTCACATACCGCGACCTGTAGTCGCCAAGCCCCTTCAGGCCATGAGCTGGTCCAGCATCTGCTTTCAACTCATTGAACATCTTGACCTCCACAGACCCAGTCTCTGTGCCAAAGATGAGTGCCATGGAGGCAGCAATAGGGCTTTGACAGCGCTCTTGGTCTTGGGAGCCTCAGACATCACTAGGAAATGGGCATGGTCATTGCCCGGCTTGTGGTGAAGGGTGCCTGAGTACTTCTTTATGTTGTGTCCAAAGACATTCTTCAGAGCTGCCACGCTCTGCCGCGAGACCTGGGGCAGCAGGTCTTCATTGATGGTGATGTGGTTGACAACAATCTCAAAGTTGCGGTCTTGCCTCTTGCTAGGTCAATTGATCCCAGCTGGCCCCAGCATCAGCCAGCTTCGGACAATTGCAGTCTCCAGTTACTGAACGGTCATCTTGACTTCCCAAGGGCGCTTTCAGTGGCACAGACCGGCGACTGACCACCGAGACCAGCTCACTCAGCTCCTTGGAACAAGCAAACAGAAGGAGGCAGACAGGTCATTCTCTTCACAGGTGAGTGCCATCTGCTGTCTGTAGCATTTACCTCACCAAGCAAGCCAGCATCAAGCTCCCTTCCGTGCCATCAGCAAAGTATCCTCCACAACTGAACACCAACACCAGGACCTCAGAACCAGCAGCAATTGCAATTGCAGCCGCTCAAAGCAGCAGGGAGCATCTGTGTTGAGCATCAGTCTATACCCTCACAGAGCTAAGTTGCAGTGTGCATACATGTGCAGGTTCTCTACAGCAACAAGCACGACATGGGCTGTATCTCTGATGTCTGCTGCCTACCATGTAGATGCCTTGAAGCCTTGGTAGACGCTTTGGTGGTGAGCCAGTGTGCTGATGTCTCCGTTTGCTTCCAAATATGTCTTCTTCTCGCTTGTCTGTCTCCTGATAATGCCTTTTTACTTCTCTGCAGGTGATCTTCTGCTGCCCATGCCGGTAAGTGATGTTTTTAAATGTCCTGCGGGGTGTTCAGGGGTCACCTTCATCATCGTGTTCAGCATGGTCCTTCATGTCAGCCCAAAGCATAACATGGCCACCCCTGTCCTGCAGATGCTGCTGTGGGTGCCCGCGAACGGCAACAGAATGAGACTGACATGCCTGAAATCTCAATTGATTATTGCCTGTCTGCAACGCATGAAGTCCCTCTGACGCCAGCTGACGCCTTGCAGCCTATGTGCTGAAGCTAGCATTTTAAAGGCTGTTCAGAATCTCTGCAACCCATCACGCAAGGTGCAGAGATCGCGCAGACCACTGCATGCTTTTGAACAGCGCCAAAACTGCTCCTGGCCGTGACCCTGCTTGCACACTAACAGGGCCTGCAGACTTAACCTGTAGCTGAACTGAGGGCGACTGGCTGTGCAGTGGCGCAGCTTGCTCGGCATGGCCCTGCTGCCAGATGCAGTGATGGCCATACCAGTCTGGACAGAGATGATTTTGCCTTGTTGCTGTGACCCTTTTGTGCTGGATGGTCTCATATCCTCCAGCTCGCAGTGGCTTCATCTGCGCCAATGGCTTTGCTTTTTCGATCCCCCGACTAAGCTGCAGCAGTCAGTGCATTGGCCTCCGCCAGAGTTTGGTGGGAAAGCTGCAAGAAAGAAAAGTATCTCATCAAGCATTGATGAACGTGCAGGTTGAGCTTTGTGACAAGCAGATGTAGATCTGATAGCCCAGCTCAGACAAGAACGAAGTGCTGCCTTGGCTGTCAGCATAACAGCATGTCAGGAGCCAAGAAGGCGCCTACTGCCTACTTCATCTTTATGGATCAGCATCGTGCTGCTGCCAAGGCAGAGCTGGTGCAGGCTGACCCAGCTGCTAAGATTGGAGTGGCACAGGTGAGCTTCCGCTGCCTCCAGACCTCAGTCCGACCATCTGATGCACCAGAACCATAGCACCGCGGCATGCCTGGCTGCAGGTGGCCAAGGCACTGGGTGCAAAGTGGAGAGCGCTAGACGAGGCTGGTGAGTGTCTGCAGGCTGCACTGTCACCATGGGGATGCCCACCGTTGCGCTGCGATGCGCCAGCGTCAGCGTGACAACAGCACCTGCATCTTATGCAAAAAGTGGCTGCATACATGTCAGAGGCACATTGCGTGCTGTGCAAGGCCGTTCCAGAAGGGAGCACAGTCTGCAGCAAGCCCAGCTGTGCGTCATGGGCCTGCAGGGCGGCAGCCCTACAGAACTGCAGCTCTGGAAAAGGCTCAAGAGCTGCAGGCCGCGGCAGCAGCAGCGGCAGCCAGCACAGGCCAGGCTGCACACCCTGACGCTGCTGCTGGAAGCCAGGACGCAGGGGAGGGCTCCCAGCCAAACAGCAGCCAGGGCCTGGACGCAGCAGCCGGCGAGCATGCAGACCCTGCATCGCAGCCTGCAGCTGATGCAGCAGAAGGCTGGTGGGTCCTGCACAGCATGCTGGTTGCACCACTTGCACAGTCTTGCTCACTCAGGATGTTCGGCCGTCTGAGCGGGCCAGAGCAGCAGATGACTGCTGGGTTTCGCCCAGTATGCTGCTCTGTGGACATGTGCGCCTCACATTTCGAGGCCAATGTTGGTGCGTACACCAGGCTGCTCTTGCATTCACGCCTGGCCACCGGGGACCTTAGCCTTTTGCTGGAATGAGAGGTGGCTTGGGCTTTCTGCACAGCATGCTACAAGGTTTTGTTGACAGGCTTTGATCTTGGTGGGTGCCGACCAGCATTCTGCTTCTGTGCTTGCATGCCCTTCAGTGCAGAAGATTCCGGGGCTGTAACACCAAGCGCTGGGGGTTCCTGCACAGTGTACTGCTTGGTACCTCTGGACGGCCACTGACCTGGTTGCTTGCTGAACCTGCATGTCCTTTGGTGCAGAGGACCTGAGCTTTATTGCCCCTGAGCCCTCAGAGCTGTGCTTGAGGCTCAGCTGCAGCCGCCGCAGGCATTGCGGCGGCCCGGCTGCTTCTGGCCTGAGCCGCAAGTGGCATGCACAGGATAGCAGGGCTGCCATGGCAGCAACCCTGCCCCTGTTGCTGGCCTCACAGGGGGCCACTACACCACACTTGCTCCTGGAGGAGGGACTCCTGCCTCTTGCTGCACACAGGCGCCACACACACCCAGCTCTCGGCCACGGTGAGCCAGAGAGTGGACCTGCCGGCGCACCTGCCCCTGACGCTGGCTTCAACGGGAGCCGCAATGCATGTGCTTGCTGCTGCAGTGATCAGGAGGGCGCGGCTGCCAGCACAGGCCACCTGCCCCTGTCGCTGGTCAAGCGCATCATGTGTCTGGACCCAGAGGTCAGCCGAGTCTCAGCAGAGGGCCTCAAGGCGGTGGTGGCAGCCACAGAGCATTTCCTGCAGCGCCTCGCGGTGCAGGCCGCTGAGGCGGCAGCTGCCGCCAAGCGCAGCACCATCAAGTTCTCAGGTTGGTGCTGCCCGTCACAGGCGGGCTTACACTGTCCCTATGCACACATGTGTGTGCCGGTTGCAGGCTTTCGGGGTGGGATGGTTGGCTCATGCAAGCCAAGGCTCTCGATGGCAGCTGGCTGTGCAGCGTGATGCACGCACTGTGCCTGAAAGCCATGCACTTCAAGCCTGCCACCTGCTTACACATTTGTGACGCAGCTGGACTGGCAAACTTACTGCCTGCATAACTCACGCGGCGACTCTCCCAACATGTTGTCTTGGTGTGAAGAGCGCTGCCGACGCTGCAGTGACTGGTACGCGAGCCACAATCAACATTGTCAGGAGGACTCCTATGTCGGCTGGGCCGTGTATTGTGTTGTGTTGCAGCACTTGGGCACTGCTGGCAGCTGCATTGGAGGCAATGACTGAGCAGGAAGGTCGTGCTGTGCTAGCAATGCACTTCGCTAGCGTCCAAGTCCAGCCCATGAGTGTCATTGAATTGGGTACCATTAGGTCCCTGGCTCTGCCTTGCACATGTTGCTGTGCACAGCTGACCTGCTGCCATGCACACAAAACCGCAAGTATAACAGGGCTTTTGCATGCCAAGCCCTTGCCAGGCAGCTTTCAAGGTGCAGCATGTCCTCTTGGCTGGCCCAAGTGCAGGGTTGCCTGTTCGCAACGCTTGGCAGGCTACCGTCAGCAGGGCCCATCAGCATGCATCCCGGGTCCCTGCCTGGCAGCGCCTCTTGGCAGGCTGCTCAGAGACGTGCCCACGCGACATGCAGTCCATGTCAGCACAGTGCTGCCTGCAGACATCCAGAAGGCAGTGCAGGCGGACCGGCGACTGGTGGAGATGGGTTTCAGGGATATGCTCCTGGCTGACAGCGTCTTTGCGGACGCACGAGCCGCCAGCAACAAGGAGAATGGTTGCCTGCAGAAGCCTGGCAAAGCAGACCCTCTGGAGAAGGCTGCAGAGAACACTCGTGACATCAAGTCCTTCTTTGCTGCAGCCTGACAGCCCTGACTCCTGCCTTGTGCACCACCTCTCAAGTCAAATGAAATGACTACATGACATGCACATCACTATGGGATGAAGGGCACCCTTGTGCTGCATGCCAGTATTCTTTACAAAAATTCTACCAGAAACTTTCAGCATTCGATGTCAGAGCGTGTACCTTTGCACTGGCAAGCAATGGGCCTTGATCATGCATGACGACAATACGGTAGACTGACTCAATCATGTGGGCTGCTTAGGAGAGCTGGCCGCAGTCAGCAATGACGATGGGCACCTTGGTCTTGCCACTGTCGCTGCCGTAGCTCTCGATCTTCTTCACAACCTGCAATGCCACACACGCAAACTAAGCTTGCTGCCTATGGTGCCTCACCCTCTTATTGACCAGGTTGCAGAGGTAAGGGGCTGCCCGCTCAGCATGGCTGTGGTGTGCATAGAGAGGACTTTTGGCATGTTGGCCAGAAGGCTGGTGTCAAGAAGAATGCAGACCTCAAAGCAGACAGCCCAAACACAATCTGGAGGCTCTGCTGGAGGACTGGGGCTAGCAAGAAAGCATGCAGGGCACAGATTACTTCAAAGCGCTGCTTAGGGCCAAGCAGGCTGCTAGGCTGAGCCCAGCCAGCCCAGAATGGCTAACGGCACTGCTAGGCACAAATGCAATGTGGACTTGCCTCCAGGCCCTTGGTGACGTTGCCGAAGACGACATGCTTGCCATCCAGCCACGAGGTCTGGACGGTGCACAGGAAGAATTGGCTGCACAGCACGACAAAAGCAGTGTCATCAAGGTGTGTGAGGCTCACATGGGGCACCCCTCAGCCGCTGCAGCAGGCACACAGCCGCCTCTGCAGTTGCGGCCAACACGTCACCCTGGTGTTGAAGCAGGGCTGGATAACTTGTGGAGCGCCTCTGCATCTTAGGCTGCAGACGGGTTCAAAAGTGCCACTGCTCCAGCTTTGCCCACAATGTGGGTCAGTCTTCTGCCTACATTCATCCTGTGGGCTGCTTGCCCATCCAAGCAGCTTGGAGTGGCCTTCATCTTCCCTTGCACGAGAGCCCAGGCCACGTGACAAGTGCCACCCCAGCTTGCCTGCCATTTGTGTTGGGGCCAGCGTTGGCCATGGACAGCACGCCGGGGCCAGTGTGCTTGAGCTTGAAGTTCTCGTCGGCAAACTTCTCGCCATAGATGGACTCCCCACCGGTGCCGTTGCCTGCAGCCAGCATTCCCGCAGAGGGTTGGCCAGGCAGCCGAGGGCTTGTGCAGGGTGCAGGGTTCATACGTAACATGTCTCAGCGTTGCAGCTGCTCAGCACAGCAGTCGACATTCAGCCAGCCCCGCGGAGCTCATGTGCGCCAAGTCTGCTGCCTCCGCAGGCAGGTTCCCCCTCAATTGCCCCAACGGCATCACACCAGCCGGCCCTGCACAGCTGTCCTAGCGCAGCGCCTCTGGGCTCACAGTCTGGGCACAGGACTCTTTGATGCAGGACAGCCGCGGTCCGGGCCCCCTCACCTTTGGTGAAGTCGCCACCTTGACACATGAAGTTGTTGATGACCTGCAGGGCAGCCAAGACAGAGTGAGTCAGGCCTGATGACTGCCCTGAGGCTTGGGCACGTGAACCCACTAGACGTCTGCCGTCTGTCTGACAGAGCACCGTGAGGGGCAGCACAGGGGACCACAGAGCAGCCCTCTCCCAGGAACATGCAGGCCTGGGGGACCGTGCACCAGATCAACTCTGCTGATCCCCGTCGAGAGATTCAGGGGCTTGGTCCAGCAGAGAGCGCCTGGGCGAGCCCCTGCTGCCATCCTGCTGTGCATGCATGGAGCGCACCCTGTGGAAGCTGGAACCCTTGAAGCTCAAAGGTTTGCCGCTGCGTCCTGTGCCCTTCTCGCCTGCAGCAGCGTTGTAGAGGCTGTCGTTAAAGCGTGGGGCGCCCTCCTCAAGTCAGCTGCCATATAGGCGCCAACACGACTCTAGCACTGGAAAGTGCGTCCTCTGACGGAGAAGCACCACCAATCACCTGTGCACAGACACCTGAAGTTCTCGGCAGTCTTTGGCACAACATCCGCACGCAGCTGCAGGCATCAAAGATGCACTGTCAGATGCTGATCCTGTGCCACATCCTTTGCTGATGCACTGGCTGTGCATGCATCGCTCAACTTCAGGGAAGATCACAGCATGGGAGGGCAAGCACGAACCGTCATCTCAATCCGGCCCACGTTCTCCTTTCCAGCAGTGACATCGAAGAAGACGACAGGGTTCGACATGGTGACTGGGTGTATTGATCTGTTGAGTGGTCTTGAAGCCGGCGAAAAATGTGACCGATATCAATTTTCTGCTTCAATCGAACGAGGTGTGAGATATTCATGTTCAGATATCTGAGCTTAGGCGAGAGTCAGGAGCAGGAGCACAGTGCTGCAACAAGACCACATCCTGCACCAGGCCAGACCCCATGTGCTTGATGTCAGCCATGATCGCCTCGACATCAGTCACACACAACAGGCCAGCAGGCTCCAACATCCCATTCCTGGCAGGCTGTTCTGCAGCAGGCTTGGCGGTGTGAGCGTGGTCCAGCTGCAGCTCTGCTGGTTCGCCAGCCTTGTGCCGCCACCTGCAGGCAGTGTGAGCTCTGAGCTTGGGCTCTGTATCAACCCAACAGTGATTGTCTGGGCTGCAGGCGCCAGGCAGCTTGTTGGCAGGCAGCACACACACAGGCGTTGCAGTGCACATGCTTTGGAGGCAGCGCCAGCTCAGCCATGCAGTTGGCTGGTGGACGCAGAGAATGCGACAACCCCTGCTTGCGCATCAGCCACGAGGTGCCATTAAGGAGGACACTGCGCCTGACAGGCTCCTTGCTGCCATGGTTAGCTTGCTCAGAGTCCCTCCAGAAAGCATTTGCTGACATGGCGCCATCCTGTTGCATCCACTCTCACCTGAGGGCCACTGCTCGCCCTCCAACCTCGTCTGCAAAGAAGGACACCAGGTGTGCGAAGCGCGCCTGCAGCTTGGCCATCAGCAGCTGGACGGGGTCGAAGCCCACCAGCAGCTCCTGCCGCAGCTTGGCGGGGCCCCGCAGCGCCAGCAGCTCTGCAGACAGCAGGGAGGCCGCCAGTCAGCAATCTGCTGGGGTGGACGTGTGGTGGGCAGCAGGCATGCTGCAGCTTCCCCCATCTCTAGTCCCAGATGAAGACCTGCCTTGATCGAGAGCCCACCTTGGGGGAAGCCACGGAGCGTGGCCCTGCTCATCTTGTGTGGCTCAGCTACCACCCCATCCTGGCCAGCTGAGCCCTGCTCGCTGAGGGCAGCTGCCAGCTGAGCAGCTGCGGCAGGCAGCGCCCGCTCCAGGAAGGGCAGGGCCTCCTTGCGAAGGGTGATGAGCCCATCGAAGTCAGCCAGCGGCGTGTGGAACACCACCAGGGCCTCCTGTGCTGGAGTGTGGCTGGCAGGATCCAGCATGCCCTGCAGCAGCAGAAGTCAGCTTACATCAGTGTATGCCTCTGCCTGCATCCTCAGCTGCCTCGACGAGGTGGGCAGGTAGAATGTCTGCATTGCCTGCAAAGGCCAGAGCAAGCTAGCTTTAAACACAGTGCGTTCAGACGAACAGGTCCAGCATATCCTGCAGTGCTTACTGCAATGCGTCAGCAAAGCTGAGTGGTAGGTTTGAGAGACACAAGACCTGTGTGGTCTGCCAAGGGATGGCTGGCAAGCCCTCTGACCTCTGCATCCTGAGGCTGAGGGCACAATGTTCTCCTCGCATACGGCAGATCGCACACCTGCAGGCATCTGAACAGAAGTGTCGCACAGAACCTGCTGGCACAGCCATGCAACCCCTGCAGAAAGTCCTGTCCTGAAGGCTCCTGGGGGGGTCCCTAAGCCCACCTGCAAAGCCTGCAGCCCTCGTCGTGCCAGCAGCACCAAGCGCCGCCACACGTCGCCAGAGGGGCCCCGCTGCGTCCAGGCGTTGCCCTGTGGGTCCTTGGCAGTGGCCAGCACCACACAGGGCAACGTGCCAGCCTGGCGCCCCGCGCTGAACAGGTTGGCCAGCGTGCCGCGCTGGGCAGGTGGCAGGTCGTGGGCTGAGCCTATGATGAGGGGCCGCTCCTGCCAGGGGTGCGTGCCCAGCAGCTGCAAGAAGCGCAAGAAGCCGGCCAGGGGGTGCCCTGCAGAGCAAAATACAGGAAGTGGCGGATTGGTGGGCAGGTCGTGTTACAGATGCCTGGCAGCTCCAGGAAAGCGCAGGACGATTTTGGTTGTGCTGTTCCTTGGCTTGACGGTACCCATCTTCTGACTGAATGTGCAAGTGAAGTGCAAAAATGGAGGTTTCAAAAGAATGGTACTTGTTGAAAAGTAATAAGCTGGCCAGGAGGAGCCCTGCATTGCAGAAAATAACATCAGGGGCACACCGCATGTGTGGTTCATCTGCAGCTGCACAAAGAGAGCTGCAGCTGCAGGACGACCAGGAGGGAGGATCTGCGCTGCAGTGCCCGACAGTGAGCGGCACGCATCACACCTGGCCATAGAAGATTTCATTCAGAGGCGGTGTCAGTTGTGAGCTGACGTGACCTGAAACCCTGGTAGAGGTCAGATCCACTGGGACTTTGAAGACTGTGGGAGCTGCTGCTCATGGCCCACAGACAGGAAGTTGCCTGGAGCCTGCCTGCAGCGACAGGCGCCATGGGCGCAAGACACAGACCAGCAGCCAGAACCAGCTTGACAGCTCGACAATTTCCGAAGCCACATGGCAGCCCCAGCCATGTGGCTCTGGGGCAGTGGGACTGAATTGTTCTGCTGCCTTTAGGCCTGCGCTGGCAGCACCTGCACCAGGTGGGCTGCCTGGGATTGCTTATGTTGCTGAGAATGGTGCAGCAGATGTTGGGCGGCACGCAAGGGACAGCCTGGACTGAGATGCGTGCACGGCCCCCTGTGCCAAAGCCCAAGTGGCTGTGCATGGACCTCTGACAGCATGCTGCCCAGGGCCTGCAGCATCCATCCTACATCCCCACCGCAACCCCATGCAGCCCACCTGGTTGTGGGGCCCCTGGCGTGGGCGCAAATGCGGCAGCGACTATCAGCTCCACAGCCTCGGGAGCTACATGGCAGCCCAGGCACAGGTGCGCCGCCACCCAGCGCACTGCCAGGCGGGCGGCCAGGCTGAAGGCTGGGTTCTCGCCTGCCAGGCCCGCTATCAGGCCATGGTGCTGGGCCCGCAGGGGCAGGGGGGGCGTTACGGTGCTGTGCTGTGCTGCAGGAGCCTGGGCAGCCTTGGCAGCCATGGCCTCATCCCTGCACAGGGGCAGTGCAGCTGTGAGTGAGGTCTGTTGGACCAGAACACTCCAATTGTCATGTTGCCTTCTCTGCTGATGGGTCTGCAGCGCGCTGCAGAGCGATTTGCAGGATGCCCAAACGGAATGTCTGCTGTTGCCTGTCGTGGAGGGTGTCCTGAAGTGTGCAGTCTGGCCTACTTCAAATGTTTCTTGAATCGCGAAGTTGGATTGCAAAGCGAAGATAAAACAGGTGTGAGAGCCCACACAGAAAGTTCAGGGGCCCATCCAGCACCACAGCAGATGCTCACCGGTCGCTCCACAGATAGAGGCGGAAGGCAAACCCCTCAGCCAAGACGTCCACATACTGCTCGGCTGCAGTGGCGTCCAGGCCGAAGCTGCTCTGCAGAGCCTCAGCCAGCTGAACGCCCATGGAGGCCTTTGTCTTGAGGAAGGCCTCGTGGCTGTCTGGCCACCGCCCTGCAGCAGTGGGCACTCGAAAGCTTGCCGTCAAGCCTGGGACAGCAATAGCATGTCAGGATGAACCGGCAAGTATACTGCTGTGCATGGCAACCTGCGTCCTACTGATGAGAGTCTTCCCTGGATGATGCCACCCGCAGACCGCCGGGCGGCTGGGGCTTGGTGCTGTACCAGCATGCTGCAGTGCGTTGCGGCTCAACAGCACGCTCACTGTATGCAGACTGACACCCCTTGGCCATCCAGCTGCAGTAATCGACACCACAGCAGGGCATCAACAGGCAGTCATGCACAACAGGCAGATTTGCAGGCTCCCTGTGGGCGGGTGAGCTCACCCGAGCTTTCCAGCTGCAGCAAGACGTCCAAGGGCTCCAAGCAGCGGGGCACGCGGCCCCGGCCGGCTGCAGCAGCTGCAGTCCCTGCCAGGGGGTGAGACAGGGGGACAAAGGGGGCTGTGTGGCGCGAGGCGGCAGACAGGGGCTGCGTGCTGATGACTCGCAGAGCCAGCGTGCTGAGGCTGCGCAGCTGCTTGCTCAGCTTGTCCATCGCACTGCCCAGCTGCCTGCAGCGCATTTGGGTGCAGACCTGATTTTGCGCCCTTGCCCCAACACAGCAGGATGACGGGGCATGAGCACAGTGCAGCCTCGTTCACCTTGGCCACAATCCAGGCATGCAAGCTTGCGGCAACTGGGGCCATGTCCATGTAGCTCAGGACTGGCGCTGTTGCGTGTATGCGGGCACAAAGACTAAGCTGGACACTGACATTGGCGTCCAGAACTGCATTGGCGACCAACATGCATTGGCGACCAACAAGCAGAACTTGCAGTTAAGACATGCCTGCTTAAGCAGGCAGCGGCTCTACCTGGTGGCCAAGACCTGGGCATCCATGCTGGCTGCCTTTCCCTGCAGCGCTGCATCCAGGCTGCAGGAGAAGCCCTCCACTGCAGTGCCGGCTGGAAGGTGCTGCTGAAGAGCACACTCCAGCACCCTGAAGGCAGTCAGGGAGCTTTGCTTAGAGCTGTATTTGTAAGGGTGTGGCTGCAGAGAGTGGCAGCCTGTGAGCTTCAGGGCTGCAGACAGCCTGGACACAGTGACAGCCCAGAAGTATCTCACAGCTGCTTTGCATCACCTGTTGGTGCCCTTGGGCATACCTGGGGAGCTCTAGGGACAGGACATCTGAAGTCAAAGCAGTCATTTACCCAAAAGACATTTCTGCAGTGCACAGCCTCACATCTTTGGGAGGAAGCATTTGCTGACCTGTCGACGATGCAGTGACGCTGTGCAGGGCTGCACTCCCAGGACACAGCTTCAGCGATATTGCCGTCCTGCAGCGCAGTGGACAGGATCAAAGCAGCCTGCGCAGGCTGAAAGCCTGTTTATAACCCTCTGTCAGGCAGCAGCACCAGCCAGACGAGCGAATGACAAGCCAGACAGTTTGCAAGCAGCTGCTCTTGGCTGTGACTCAAGCATGTGTAAGAGCTCCCATGGATTGGTAGCAGCCAGAGATCCATGAAGACCACAGGATCAGGCTGCACTGCAGTGTGATTTGCCAGCATCCTTCTCAAGGCGATCTTGCCCCACTGCAAACTCGTCATCAGCCAGCCTTCCTCCGCGCTGTTCCCTCTGAATGGCCCCGACAAATGTTGCAGCATCAGCAGCATGTGTGGGCCGGCCTATGTGCATCCTGTAGCCGCGCAGCCTGCTGTCTGAGAATGATGCAGCTCAGCCCAGGCATTGCAGTTGCAGATCTCCACATGCCTGTGCATGCAGCACATGCACAGAAGACAGACCTGGAAGCGCCGCAGCTCCGCCCGATCCCCCCAAAACGCCCTGAAGGCTCTGGCGGCGCCAGCGTCATCTGCAGGCGGCCCAATGTCCACCATGCGCAGGGCTGCCGCAGGGTCCAGCCACACCAGCAGCCGGACGCAGCGCGGCTGCGCTGTGGCTTGGGGCTGGCTGGGGTGAGCCCTGGGTGCCACATGGTGCTCCACCTGTACATTACGGGCGCGCGTGCCTAGAGCCTACAAGTGCAGAAGACTGCTGTCAGTTGAAGTGGCACTGGTGCTGCCTCAAGCACCCCTTGTGCAACACTGCACTGGGTCCTAGCCATTTACCCCACAAGAGCTACACCAAGGCATGTGCAGACAAAAGCTTGAGATAGCCTGACCTTCAGAGGGAGTGCTGCAAATAGTTCCAGGCAGAGCGCTCAGGAAGCCCACATGGCACGTGCCAGTCCACATTGCACATGCAAGCATGCTGTGACAGATGCCTCTGAGCTCCCACACGACTTAGGAACCTGACTCCCACATGGTCCTATGTCTTTCAATCGCATACTACAAAACACTGTGCACATGTATGCAAAGCTGGAACAGGTACAGCTTGTTGGGCAACATCTCCATACGTGACCTCCTGTGTGCTTGACTGTCCTCAGCGTTCAAGCATGCTCTTAACGCTGCAAATTGTCACCTGTTTGGCGACCTGCTCCACATGGTCCTCTGCCAGCCTGCTGGCAGACTTGTCCAGGGCAAACTCTGGCAGCTTGGTCCTGGGCAGCGTGAGAAGGACAGTGCAGTCGGCAGCCACGCTGGCGCTCTGCTGCTCCAGGAACAGCTGATCAAAGGCAGCATCGGGGGCCCCATCCAGGGCGTTCACTGACTGCTGGGCGCAGACCTGGACCTGCAGGGCAGAAGGTTCAGATGGGATCAAGGGGTGGTCCTGGCACAAGAAAGACACAACACAGAGAGAAATTTCAGCAGGACCTGCGGCGAGTCAGAGCCGGGGGTCAAGCTGCATGCAGTCTCAAAATGCCTGCTGCAGAGCTTTGCACCCAGGGAAAGGGCAGGTGACATAGCAGAGCCCTGAGAGGCATGACATTGGGTAGACAAACCCATGGCGACAAGCTCCCCAGACAAGCTTGTGGCCTGAGCAAAGTGTTCTGCATGCGTGTCCCTGGTGGCCGGGCAGACATGAAGCAGGATGCCATGTGCATTCAGCACCCCTACCTTCAGGCAGGGAGTTGACACCATGCCACCTGGTGCTTGCAAACCCCACAGAGCAACGCACCTGCGCAAGGGCTGCCTTGGACATGCTGCCAGCAAGGTTGAGCCACCCCGTGGCATCTATGAAGACGACAGGGCAGTGCCTCCGCCAGGCGGCCTGCACGGGGGGCTGCCTGGCAGCAGGTGCGCCCGCGCCAGCAACCTCCTCGGGCTGCTGCTGCCAGGCCGTGAACAGCCCCTTGCTGAAGGTTGCTGGGTTTGCCAGGGCAGCCAGGACGCTGCGCAGGAGCTGCTGGTGGCTCATGGCCTCATTCTGCAGATATGCGAGACGGCAGTTGGTATGGGCTCTGTAAATATGGGACTGCATCAAACCCAGCAGTGTGCACAGATACCAGGGCTGGTGGGCGGCAGACCAGCAGCGTTTCAAGGCTTTACTGCATCACCTGTTGAACACAGCATTGCAGGGCCTAGCCCCAGTGCTCAGATGCAGGCACATGGCGCCACAAATGCAGGGACGGGCGGCAGGCACAGGTGCAGGCAATTGGCATGGGCTGCAAGGTGCAGGCAAATTAGGGGACAGACAAGCGGTGCAAGCTGTTGGCATGAGGGCAGGGAGCTGCCAGCATTGGTGCAGGCATGTGCTGCAGGCGGGGGCCTCGGCTGCCGGTGAATGCAGCATCAGTGGAACTGTCAAAAGACAGGTCCTGTGGTGTGCTGCTCAGACACCACTTCTCCCAGTCCCACGCCAGATGTGTACCCCGCAGGGAGGCCTGAAGGGTGCGCAAGGCATGGGGGGGAGCTATTGAACAGTCAGTCTGCATGGAGTGCATAGCAGGCTCACCAAAATGCCTGTCTGTGCTAGATGAGCGACCAGGGCAGCTTGCATCCGTGCGGTCAAGCCATCTGGCTGGGCAGACAGGTTCAGCCTGCGAGCCCACACCTGCAGCCACAAGCAGACTGCTGGTGATGCTGCACCATGGCAGCTTTGCCCACAAGGGCTGCACGGTATGTGTGTGTGTATATATATATGCCAGGCAGGGCAGCACAATGCAAAATTGTGTGATGTGTTTGCAGGCTATCTGCAGCCCTGCGTTTCCCAGCGTTACAAGTCAGCAGGGCCTCATCAAGAGCTCAGTCTGTCAGAGGGAAGCATGCACATGACAGTGATGAGGGTTGTGCATTCACTGCAAAGAGCTTGATCCCTCCCTCACCAGCATCTGCAGCCTGCCTACAACACCATTTGCAATATGCACCCCAGCATGGTGGATGCGTCTGTAGTGAGTGCAGGGCCCTCACCTCTAACAGCAGAACCACCTCCCTCAGCCGCGGCAGCCTCTGCAGCCCTTTACCCAGCCAGGTGTCCTGCTGCTGCTGCAGCACGTCCTGCAGCACGCCGGCATTGTACAGCGGCGTAGGCAGCAGCCCTGCGTCTTTGTCGGCGGCAGCCACAGCTGAGGCCCCTGCTGGAGGCGCAGCACCCCCATTCGCCAGCTTGCTGCGCTTCCGAGCGGGGCTGCCTGCAGCAGCACTGCTGCCGGGGCTACCCTCTGCTGCTGTTGCCTCGTATGCAGCAGGCTGCTTGCGCTTGCGATCAGGGGTGCCCAGCCCTGCCCCGCTGCCCCCTGGGGCCCCTGCAGCTGCTTTGCGGCCTGCGGCCTGACCCCCTAGGGTATGCTGAGCTGCGTGGAGCGCTGCAGCTGTGGCGGACCGCAGACTGTTCCGCTCTGGGCTGAGCTTGGCCCAGGGGAACAGGTCCTCTGGCAATGTGGGGATGAGCCTTATGGCCCAGCCAAGCTTCTGGTGCTGCCCCTCCTGGGTTGGCACCTGGGGGTGCAGGATCAGCACAGGCTTCCTGTGGGCAGGGCAGGGCACCATCAGCCTTGATGTAGGGGGAGGCATGCCCCTCACTTAGCCCTAAAGCAGCTGCATGCCATTGTCATAGCTGGTCTGCTCAAGGAGTGATGGTGACAGTAGCTGCCTGAGTCCAGCTGGCAGCCACATTGGGCCAGCTGCAACGGGCACAGCTAGGCAGAAGCGTGGCTGCCTGTTGGTGGGACACTCAGCAGGCAGCCGCATCAGGCACGCACGAGACTGTTGCAACCCTGTCTGTTTGATCGAGCCAGCACCTACATCCAGCTGGCCGTCCCCTGCTCGAGTCCAGCGACTGGCTGGGCCACCCACCTGGGAGGATGCCAGCAGGCGTCATTCCTGCTGCTTGGAACACCTGCTCACAGGAAGGGGCACAATTATGCCGCTCACCGTGGATCCAGGTCCAGCAGGCCCCACTCCTGGTGCTTGAACACCTTGTTGCGTTGCAGACGCTGGGCCAGCGCGGCCAGGTACAGAGCCCGCTTGCCGTGCCAGCGGTGCCCCAGGTGGTCCCTGTGGTACAGGCACTTAGCTGGCACCTGCACAGCGACGTCCACGGTGCGGACTGCTCTCGAGGCGGTGCCCCAGGCGAAGGCGCCTGCCAGGGCAATGACCTGGGGCGCCTTGAAGGGCATTGGCTTCTGCAGGGGCATGGAAGCAAGGTCGGGGGCATAAAAGACAGGTCAGGGGCAGCAGCTTCTGCCAGTGCAGCAGAGGGATGTACTGCAGCAGACCGAGGGGCGACTGCACCTTGCTGGTAGGAAGTCTGCGGGAGGCCTTGTCCCCGAAAAGGCAGCTGCGAGATGACAACTCAGTTGCATAAACTTTACAGTTTGCTCACCATGTCTGCCAGGCCAAGATCTTGCAGGAGGCTGTCTGCCAGGGCTGGGTCCACCTCAGCATCTGGCATGCCCCTTAGCAGCTTGGCCAGCCTGTCTACGGTAGTCTGCAGCGCATCTAAGTCCGCTGCAGCCACCCGCAGATGTGCAAGCAGGGCTTGCATCTGCAGACACAACTAATGTCAGAACGGCCAGGTGTCACAAGGACATCCGACCAGGCAAGGCAGCCCTGCTGAATTCTCTGCCTGTTTAGATCTGATAGGTATGAAACATGCTCATTCAACGTTTCACCTGCAAGTGAAGCAGCCCGAAACCCTTCTGATGCTGCAGGACGACCTCATCATTTGCAGTCGGTTCTGCTTCCTGCGGGGGCAGTGCTGCCGCCAGGTCAAGCTTGTTGTCCGCCATAGGCTTGCCGCTTATCGTCCTGATGTTGTAGCACCAGGACACCGTGAAGACATTGCACAGGCAAGAGAATTCTTGTTGCTTTCTGCGAAGTTCCACACTGCCTGCTTAGCTGCAGCTTGCGAACAGAAAGACGGCTTAACAATGTTTGCAGCATCATCAGCTGAGCTGGATCCAGGAATCAGGTCTCTCATCAAGGCAGGGGGCCATAGAGTACAACGTTGCAGTTCTGGGCTTCAGCAGACACATGTTCACATCAGCTGGGGTCACTCCTTGATGAGGCAATGTGTATCAGAGAATGTGCCCGCCAGCCTATCAAGATGTGTGAAGTACAGAGCCTTGTTTTGCCTGGGCTCCATGTGGTGAATGTAGTGTGTCTTTGCGGATGCAGCAAAGGGGAGAAGTCCTATGCCGCCTGCAGTGGGGGAGCAGCATGTCAAGAAGCAGCGTTTTGAGAGGCAAGCCGCAAGTGCTTGCCAAGTGCAGGCTTGACAGCAGTGCAAGTACCATCAGGCTAGGCAGCACATTCCCCCTGCTGTTCTCGACAGGTCAGGCGGTGCTGGTCCAGAACCCTAGTGATGTGCTTGATTATGATGTGTGCCACCACTTGATGTCAGGGAAGTGGCACAGGGTCAGCGCCCACCTGTGCAGATCAGATGTAGCCACAAGGGTAAGCGGTACCCACAGTGCCCTTCAATATTCGTGACGACCTGCACATGCCACAGGAGAACATCGTCACAAGCCAGTGCAGCAGCCATATGAGGGGCTGGTCGCAGTTGACCATGCAGATTGTTCCTGTCAAGGGAGGAGCCGCCACAGCTGGTGGAGCTTCACCTCTCAGGCAGCGAGCCAGAGGCCCTGCCTTTCTCTCTGAGCCTATGGCGCCCCTGCCATGCAGCTCACTTGCGCACATGGGCAAACACAGGGGGAGCCTCACCTCAATTGATATGAGAAACACTACAGCGACTGGGTTCCAGGAGGGGAGTTGGAGGAGGAAGAGCATGAGTGCACCGTGGAAGGCTGCAAAGCACAGACCTACATCGGCGGCGTCTGTGAATGCTGTGCCTGCAGGCGCATAGCAGACTCAGCACAAACCAGACCAGCTTGGCTGAAAGTGCGGTATATATTTTGACGTGGCACACAAAGGGCCGGCCCAAGAATGCAGCTCTCTCACCTAATGGTGAGCAATTGCTGCCTAGTGTGTGGTGCTTGGCATGTACATGCCTGTAGACCCATTTGGATCGGTGCATGGCTGTGTGGGCTAGGAAGAACCAAGCGTCGTGCGCAACCATTGCAGCCAGCACAAAGAGCCAGATCTGAAGAGGAAAGAAGCTCGGCTGGGCTGTCGCAGTCAGCTGGTCCCAGTTGCAAGCCACTGTAGGCATGCAAGTAGATCTCAGAGCAGGGAAGGTAGGAGTATCAGAGCAGGGACTGTGGGAGTGCATGCGCGCAGGCCTGGCCTGCCTGCCCAGCAGGGGCCTTTATGAATGCAGCACATTGTTAGGATGGGCATGGTGCAGGTGCATGCATACACGCCAAAGAGCTGCTTGCAGGGGCCCATGCATGCAGCACAGCGCCACAGGTGCGGTACAAGCATGCAGGCCAAGCAACGCAGCTCTGCTCCTGGCGAGTTCTCACCAGCCCAGTAGAGGCCCGTGTATGGGATGGCAATGGACCAGAAGTTGTCTGGAGCATGCTGGTCCAGAGGTGGCCTTGCACTGAAGCGTGAAATAATGCCATGTCGACAAAGAGTCTTGCAGACAAGGGAGCCTGCCTCCTCAGCCACCCAGCTGCCTGATGCAACAGCAAGTCCTCCACCCACACCTATGAGAGCCTCCTGCAGTGCCGGGGGGAGGTAAAAGTGTGCAGGGGAGCACATTGCCAGAATCTGCAGCTTTAGCATGGCAACACCGCATGCAGAGGCTCCTATGGCAGCAATGCATACCCACCTGCACACCGAGCACCATGGATCAAGTCTGTCTGGACAGCACAGATGCTGACAATATAGGGTCTGATCTATGTTGTGCACCTCTGTTGTAGCTGATGCTGTGCTGTGCCTGTCAGTGGCTTGCTGTGCCTCTGTCCGCTCCGCTTGGCATCAACTCTAGCGGTGGCCAGATGATGCCTTCGTAACTAGGAGCTTTCATGGCACCGATGCTCCAGTTTGTGCCTTTCCCATTCGAGCATTGCCCCCTTCGTGCACTAGCACACGTCTCTGCTGGCAAAAATGGAGGGCGGACAGCAGTCCCTCCTGAAAGCCTATCTGATGTTCTGACTCGATTGGCTCAGGTTCGTTCAGGCAGGCAGAGCTTTCAAGGGCATCACCAACAGGTAGGGCATCAGGACATGTCAGCGCTTGCGTTTCTTGATGGGCAGTGCCTGCTCCTCTGCCACAATGCGCCGCTGCACCGCAGCTGAGGGCAGGTCCTCATCGCTGACCAGCTCGATCTCAGAGTCCTCGTCCTCATCGCTCTCCTGATCTGAGTTCTCAGGCTCGTCAGCCGCCTGCACAAGGAAGCACAAACTGCATGAGCAGTTGGCTCAGCATGAAATGGATGAGCTATGTACGCTCAACATTAGAGGAGTTGCTGCACTGACTGCTGGTTTGCTGGCAGGTGTGCAGCATTCCGCACACCTCTGCATCGTCCTCTCCTGCATGTGTGGAGCCCTGCGCACCCTCAGACTGCTGTCGCCTGGCAGCCGGCTTGGCCTCATCATCTGAAGAGCCCTCAGGGTCAAAGTCGCTGTCCTGCATGCCAGGTGGTGGAGGTATCTAGTGAGCTGAAAGGGTTGAGGCCCTTCCCCCCAGCGCGCCAATGCATCTCTGTGGGCACGCAGCAGCTGCAGGGTGCTGCGGCAAGAGGCATTGTCAGGGCCAGGCAGCCCTCAGCAAGCATGGCAGGTAGGCCAACATGGTGAGGTAGCCGAAGTCATCAGACGAATGAGAGTCAGGCCGCTCAGCGCAGACACTGGCCACAACACCCACAGATATCCACTCTATTTCAGTATGCTGTCCAGCCTGTCTTGGCACCGCCTCCCCACAGAACAACATCTGGCATATGATGCGGACAGCAGGTCATGCCCACGGATCATCCCTGTTGCAGCAAACATGCTGCTCAGACGGCTGACCTCGTCATCTGACATGTCAGCTGCTGCCCCCTCGTCAGCATAGGCAGTGGCAGCAGGTGGCTCATCTTCGTCTGAGGAGCCCTCATCGCCATGCCCCTGCTTCAGATGCCTGCTACTGATGTAATACATCACTCTGCAGACACAGGCTCGGACCTCACAAGCCGAGCTGCTCACCTGCAGCTGCTTTCAGGCTCAACATCCCAGGAATCAAGCTGCTCAGCTGGACTGCTTAAATCCTGAGCTGTTGAGCCTGATAAAAACCCAATCTGTCCATCAAGCAAGCTGCAAAGTGCAGTCACAGTCCAACAAGCTCCCAAAGGGCATTTTGACAATCAATAGTTCATGGAGCAGACACGCTTACGGGCTCCTGGAACAAGATCTCACCCATTCAACTCCTGGCGGCTGATCTGCGCAAATTCATGCGCGGTGCCATCAGTGAGATACACATGGAAATCAAAGGTGGAGGAACCACCTGTGGCTCTGGCAACCTCCACTGTCCTCACGTCAGCCAGAGGGATGAACAGCTGCGGCTGCACACAGGCAGAAGCAGTACTTCAGTTCATCTAAGCAGCTGCCATGGTCTGGTGCTTGCTAATTGGTATGAAACGCCCCATTAGAGCTGGCAGCCTGCTGCCAGGTGGACAGCTCAGATGTGGGCCTTGCCAACAACTGACCTTTGGGATGAAGCACATGGCGGTGCTCATGAGGAAGAGGCTACCCTGAGCTACCTGCAGCAGTTGTGAGGCAGATTATTGGAGGCGAGCAGCCACAACAGCAGGGGATTTGCTTGGAAAGAGGCGGCCTTCGTGCAGCCTGCGAGACCGGCTGAAAGCTCCCACACCTAAGTCAGCCAAATCCACCGCTGCCGCGTCTTACAGCTTTGCTGGCGGGAAATGCATGTGCTGCGGCACCCAACCCGGCATGAGACCTCACACCAGGCACTGGACTGATGCAGAGCTGCAGTGCCTGCATGCAGGGCTACCCTGACCTTCACAAAAGCTTCGATGCCCATGCTGCCCCCACTGGCCTTGAACACATCCTCTGAAGGAGACACAAAGGTCTTGACGCCCATGATCCTGAGGGGCAGCAGAACATGTTTCACAGCACATGGCAGCAGGCTGGGCAGGCATTCAGCCTACTTGATCAGCAGTGGGCAGGCCGGCTGCTTGCCCAAGGCGGCAGATGGTCAGACAAGGTGCAGGCAGCAGAGTGCTCCTCCCAGTGCATTCCTTACCCAAGCAGCTGGCACAGGACCACAGACGCCAGGCCCTGCACGCGGCCTCCAGCAGTCTTGGGGTGTGGCAGATTCACTTTGTCAGTCGTCAAGGTCTGCAGTACGAGGTGCACCGCCTCTCAGCTCTCCCTTGGAGATGGGCCCGGCTAGCCACATCTGCTATGGTAGTGCACCAGGCGAGCAGCCTGTCAGTTTCAGATGGGGTCACCAGCAACCTGTCACAACACTGGCCAATGCCATGGTGCACCAAAAAAACAGGGTACATGTCTTTGAAATCAACCCCACCTGGATTATGATGGCAGGCAAAGACGTCTTGCCATTCATGATGTGTGCAGACCTGCATGGCAGCAAGCATGCTGTCAAAACCTGTGCAGATGCTTCCAGGCAGAGCAGACTCGAGCCTTGCTACAGGGGATTTGCTCCCCTCCTGCTTACCTGTCAAGGTGAATGAAGAGCAGCACCTGCCCCTTTGTATCCCCTGGCAATTTCTCAAGGATCTGCAGCGCATTGCACATGCCTCAGTGGCAGCCCTGGTTTCATGACAGCCTGTAGGAGCACCATAGTCGCACGCTGTGACAGTATCAAGCCAGCCACAACTGACAGTTGCCGAACATGCTGTGGCAGCTCACATCAGCAGGAACGGACCCATGCTTGGCCAAGGTCAACACTGCCAGCCAGCCAAGCAGAACTGCTCACAGCCACATGCTTGATGGCACTATATGGGACAGCGACATCATGCGCCTTGGTGCGAAGCACCATCCTGTCCTCCAGAAACGCCAAATCCTGCTTGCCCCTGCAGCACAGCATGGGCACTGAATTTCTCAAGCAGCGCCCCTGTCGGGTACGGATCGCAATGCAAGCAGCAGGGGCTGCTGGCTCTACAGGAGTGCACAAATGACGTGTTCAACACGACAGCTGCTGCGTGCAAATGCAGCAGGTAGCTGCCTGCGGTGCTCGGCAGTCACCTGGGATGGAGGCAGGAGACCTGGGCGGTGCTGAGGGCGCTGTGGAGGTCCTGTTTGCTGGGAGCAGCATCAGCAGGCGTGGGTGCACTTCCTGCAGCAGACAGGCAGTGATGCTGGCAAGGCAGCCCTCTGCTGGACGCCCGCAATGTAGCTGACCACTGGCACACGGCGACCAGCTCACCACGGGCTTCCTTTATGCAGGCGCAGACCGCGGAGGCAAGCTCGACACTGTTTGGAGCTCCCTGGACAAGCTGCACCAGCTTTTGACCGCTCTGCAGGCCATGCAAAGCCTGTTTGAGGACTGTCAGAGCCTTTGCTGCGCCTGGCGAGGCAGGATGACCGGCAGTTGCCATGTTTGTAGGAATGGCCACTGGCAAAGATCTGTGGCCAGGAGTGGCTGTGCAACCCTGACAAGGCTGATCTGCTGCAGAGAATACCAATCAGGTCCTGCTTGGTCTGGCACAAAACGGCTAAAACTTTATAGAGCTGTTGCTATAAGTCTCAGCTTGAAGGACCCAATCTCACAAGGAGCACAACAATATGCTAGACGAACTCGGCACATGAAATGATAACACGCTGGGCTCAGATAGGCTGCTGCAGTTCTGGATCAATCTCTGAGATTGTAATGAGGGCCATGAAGGTTGTAGGCCGTGCTCAGCATTACTTGAAATACGAGTTCAGAGACATTGCCTGGCCCCGGCCCTTGCCAGATCCCCCAGATTATGACCCTGCTAAAAAGCCTTGGACCTGGAAGCAGTGGAGGCAGGCAAGACTCATGCAGCCACTGCATGTATAGCAGCATTCTTCTGCTGAGCACTGGAACAACTGCTTCACACAGGCAATTCAATATGCCAATGAGCGCTACAGACAGTCCTGGACCAGTGAGCAAGCGGCTGAAGGGGCGGCTCCACAGCAGGAGGACGCTGCAGGCCCAGGGTTGAAGGAGGAGCTCAGTGAGTGTCCTTGCACCACAAGGGGTTGCGGGGGTCCCAGCTGAATTCCAGTGCTGCCCCAGCAAAGCAATAATTCTGCAGCCCGTCATGGACTCTGCACCTATGCGCAGGCGCCCCAGCTGCAGATGCTGTCACCGTAGCCAGTCTCGCACCCAGGCTGCAGTCTTGGTGGCAACTGCCTCTGCTGGAGGCGTGTACATTGCCTTGAGTTTCCAGCTCATATGCCCTGCCAAAGCTGGGACCAGGGCGTGGTGTGCACTCTACAACTGCCCGCAACCTCAGATGTCTGATTGGAGTGGTCCTGCAGCTCAGACTTGAATGTGGCCAGACCTTTAGACTCCCAGACATCTGCGGAACTCCCCTCACAACCTGTCTTAGCGCTGGGGTGGACACACCTGGTGTTGTCAAATGCAGGGAGAGCCTCTGCCAGCCCAATCTGCACACGGGCCCCCATGCAGACTGCCCCCACCATAAGCTCTCTGTGCTGCAAGGCCCACAACATGTGGTGGGGAGCAGGAGATTGGCCTTGCCAGCCAGAGCTGTGCCTGAGAACAGCTTGGGCCATCTGCTTGCACTGGGACAGCAGCAGCCCACTCTGACTAGGGGACCATGGGTTTGGCCCAGTAAAGTTTGTCAGGGCTGCCCTCATGGCCAGCCCTGTTGCTGTCCTCAGAGCTACCCCTGCAAAGTCACTGAGCCGACCCTGCAGACGCCCAACGCGCAGAGCGTCAGTGCCTGTCTGCCTTCACACCTGTCCACTGCAAGGCAGCCATCTCAAGCGTCTCTGTGCTGCATGGGCCACAGCTTGAGCTGGGACGGAGGGCTGCGGCAATTCCTTCACGTGCTGCCAGGGCTGCAGAAGGGCACTCAAAACCTTTGAGCTCCTTTGTGCTGCAGTGGCCACAGCCCGCGCTGGGAAGGAGGGGCTGCGCCCAACCCTGCAGAACCTGTACCAGACCAGAGCCCAGGGCTACAAGGATGCTTTGCAAGCCTTCATTGAAGGCTACAGGGAGGGCTACATAGGGGAGTCCACCGCCCGTATGCAGCGCGAGTCTCAGGACATCATGCAGCAGGCAGCCCAGGTGGGGTTGTCACCTCAGCATTGAGGGCTGCGTAAATGAAGCACTGGGCAGGTGGCAGGAGGTCTTCCACAACTTCCAAACCAGGCGGCTCAAGGGCTCTCCAGTTCTGATGCAGCAGCTGCCTGTTTGCTTTGCAGCCTCAACACCAGGCAGCAGTGAACACAGACTCTGCACTGGGCCCACCAGTCGACGGCGAAAATTGTCACCCTGCTGAACATAGCACATGAGATGGTGGGAGGGAGCAGTGACCACACACTTCCACCTGGGTCTCAAATGCAGCACAGTGTCACAGACAGAGGCTAACTGGGGCAGAGGTGGTTGAGGGTTTGGGCTGCCCAACCAGAGGTGCTCCTAGGACTCCTGTCAGTCCATCGTGCTGAAGGACTCGCCCTGTCGCATCCAACCTGCAGGAACCTGCGACTCAGATACAGAGGGCTGCTGCAGAGGAGATCAGAAGGCGCCGTGAGCAGCGCGCTGCTGAGGCACAGAGCCAGGGGCCTGACATGGCAGACAGCCTGCCCCTCGGCGTCCGACCTGGCGGCAGCGGGCGGGTGCAAGGCGCAGCTGGCCCCAGCGTGCCGCGGGAGGGATTTGCCTCGTGGGCTGGTGGCCCCCGGGCGCTGTCCAGCGACGCCAAACGCCAGAGGCAGGAGGCCAATGCAGTCGGCGCTGAGGTCGTGGCAGAGGGTACCTCAGGACCACAGCACCAGAAGGTGCCAGGGAACAACAAGTCTGATGCAGCAGCTCGTCACGAACGGGACGATGACACCCGGACAGAGGTTTCAGAGAGCCAGACTGTTGAGCACAGGCCAGCGGGCAGCAGCTTTGAGCCCAGCACTTCCCAGGAGACTCACAGTCAGGACAAGGGTGATCATGTTGAGTCAATGACAACCAAGGTTCAGACAGAGCAGGAGGGTGACAGTGTCAAGGAAGTGACCACTAGAGTGAAGGTTGCCAAGTGGAAGTCGGACATGTTGGATGCCGAGTGATTGTCGTTGCGAAATGAATTGTGAATGAATGTAGACTTGCTCACGGCTTGTGACTTCCCCCTGCCCTATGAAAAAAGGCCTGGGAAGTCCATGTTCGAGATTTTGCACACTTCGTTGGCGACGCCCATGTCTGCAACCACCACAATCCTGTGAGTCAGTCACAAGGTGCATGATCCAATTGTGTCTGCACAGTAACGGGGCTCCAGCCCAAGGGGCGCTGCGCGAATGCACCCAGCCCAAGATGCATGCTCTCCAACAGGACTCACCCACTGCCTCATATATTTCATGATGGCAGGCTTCCTGGAGCCTGTTCTGCCCCAGCACAGTGCCCTCCACCTCCACAAAGTCCTGCTGAAAGGTGCTGCCGGGAGCAAGCTGCACTGTGACCGTCTGGCCATCTGGGGCCCTCAGCAAGCCAATGCCATGCTGCTGAGAGGGTAGAACCTGCCCCACCAGCAGGACAGTCTTGTTCTGAAACCGGCTCATGAGGGCGGCATTGACACGAGGTTTAAACTCATACTGGATGTCAGGCATGGTGCCTGCTGCAGGGGCCTGGATCTGGGCTGCAGCTCGATGGAAAGACGGGTGCCTGGCAAAACGCAGCACGCTAGAAGCAGAAGAGAAACAGTATCAGAAATCACTGCTCCATGCAGACTGGGAAATACTGATCGAAGCCAATGGCACTGATCAGCAGCTGCTGGAATGGGCAATTCTTCCTTGTGGAGCTTCTGCTCTGCTGCCTGCTGATGGGCACACTTTCAGAGGCAGCCCAGCGGGAGGCCATCTGCCAGCCTCAGGTTTGATGCCTAACATCTTCACTGTGGCTGGCAGTGGCTACAGGGCTGCCTGCCCCAAAGAAAGCATCATTGTACTAACTTGTGTGCAGGTTGGCCTGCCTCTGCCGTACAGGCCGCCCAGCAAGGCTGGCCTGCTGCCTGTCTGCCAGCAGTTCCAGGCCTGCACATGCTGCAATGCAAGCCATGCTGCTGGCATCCGCAGAGCTCTGGAGGAAACCTCAGGCTTCACTGATTCTGAGGAATGCAGGCAAGTGTCAGCAAAAAATGCTGCAGGCTTACATGTGCTCCCACTGCACGACATGGCCAGCTGGTGCGCAGTGAATGCATGGCAGACGCCCCAGCCCTGGGCATGCCTGGTGCTCTGCAGGCAATGCTGTGGATGCATGACAGTTCGTGGCAGATGGCCCATGTCTCGCCGGAGGCATCCATGCATGCCATGTTAGTCGGCATCGCAGGTCCAAAGGGCTGGCCAACTTTGCCGTTGCAATACAGGCAGACGCAGTCCAGCTGCAGGAGTGCAAGCTCTGCGGGGGGCTGCCTAATGCACTGCAGGGCAGTGCGGTTCACACATAAAACTGACTTGACACAGGCCCACGCCCCCAGATGTAGGACTGCATGGCCCATGCCCAGACCCTGGCGCCTGATGCCCTGCAGGCACTGGACCGAGGTGGTGGCCTGCCGCCCCTGCGACCCAGACGTGGGCACAGGACAGAAGCTGGCGCTGTGCCGCGGCCTGTGCAGGCAGTGGTTCCGCAGCTGCCGGACGTCATACTTTGAGCAGAGCCGCGCAGACTCGCGGCTGGTGCCCTGCCACGCGCGGGCACTGATCTGCTCACAGGCTCAGGAGCTCTCCGGAGGTGCTGAAGAATTTTGTAGCAATGCTGGCTTTGCTGTTCAACAAAAGTCACCATGCTACGATGGCTCTGCGCCGGAGCCACATGAGTCCTGCAAGCGCCCCCAGAGCCCTGCCTTGAAGCAGCGGAGACAATCTGCCCAGCAGCAGCCGCCTGATGGCTCAGGCCTGCTGGACACAGTGATGAAGTATTTCCCATTGTGGGGTGGCTTGTTGACTATCCTGTTGGGGCTGAGGCTGCTTCAGCGTTCAAGACGCACAGGGCCATCTGCAGGCAGTGCCCGGTTTCCTGGGCAGAGTCGGTGCTTGACTGACTGAGTGTTCAATTGAATCCCATTCAGTTCTGAATCCATTTCATGATTTGAGCTGGCCTACAATGGCGCCAACATACTGCATCATTGCCTTGCCCAGAACCCTTTGGGCAGTCGAAGCATCAAGGAGTCCGAGCAGGATACACTAGGGGGTGCTGGTGCTCTGACCTGACACTGTGTCTATCTAGGTCCAGACTGTGATATCTTGATAACTCCAGTACCTGGTGGTCAGCTTGGGGGAACCCACCAGGAGGAGGGTGAGACTACCAGGGGGACTGGCAGTGGGGGCAGTTGGACTTGCCAGAGGACTGGAACCACTTGTACAGGCAGGCTGCATGGAAGCGCTTGCTGCAAGTGTGGCACTGCAGCTTGGGCAGCTTGCCATTGCTGGCAGCCACGATGGTGTAGCAGATGAGACACTCCTCCACCCCCTCAAACTCCTTGACCACATTGCGCTGCCACAGGGCGATGGCCTCAGCCACGCTGCCGTTCTGATTGCGCAGGAAGCCAGCCACAGAGAGCAACCACTTGCGCAGGCGCCCCTGGGGGACGCCCACCTGCAGCAGGGCAGGTGCACCCTGCTTCAGCATTCTCAAGGGCACACGCAGGCTGCATGAGCCCTTCATAGCAGACAAACCAGTGCACCACAGCTAGACTGGAACCACTTCTGCGGGAAACGCAGACAGCACCTTTTGAACTGGATGAGTCACGATTGTGCAGAACGCCCAGCCTCACCAATCAAAGAGAGCACGCCCTGAGATCATGCGACAACTACCTTGAGCAGTCATCATGAGCAGGAGCCGATGTTGCAGCCATTTCCTGCCTCAATGTGTGCGGGCTCTCAAAATCAGCTGTCTTTCAGAGGCCAGCTGAGGGCCAGACACTGCTCAGCGTCCCCCTCTGATTCCAGAGATGTGCACCAAACGGCTGCCTCTGTGCACCAACAGGACAGCTCGCTAGTAAATGCTTCTTATGGAGATTGTGTGCAGGAGCACCACACAGCTGCCCTACCGTGCGCCTGCACTCCACATCGGCCGTCTTGAGAGGCCAGCTGAGGGGCAGCTTGATGACCATCTCCAGGGCAGCCCCGTCCTCCACGCGCATGGTGGCAGTGACCTCCCGCGTGAGGGCATTGGCCTTCAAGCTGAACCCTTCATCCTCGCTGGCGGCTTGGGGGGTCACATTCAGCTCCCGCCTCAGCAGCAGGGGACTCTCTACTTGGGACGTATAGGTCTGCAGGCAGGGACAATTGGCACTCAGCTTTGAGCAGTCATAATTTCAAGAGCAGAGACAACCATGCCTGCCATCAGCTAGGGTCCTCAGCCAGGGCAGGGTAGGTCTAGACAGTCCGACTGTAAGCAGCAGGCGTTGACCTGCCTGTGCAGCAGGGATACGTGGTGCGGGGGGCTACCCCAAGCACGGCATATGCATGCAGGATCTGGCACTGTTGCAAGCATCTGGGGGTGGCATGCAGGCTTGGCAGGTCCAGCCGCCATGTGGAGAGGCGGTGCAGTGTTGTCCCAGCTTTGCCAGAGCACGACTCAACAGTAGGGATTGCCTGCTGCTGGAGATTTGAAAAGTGCGTCCATCCAAAAAACATGCTGCACATCCATGGGCGATGGCATTGTCTCTTCAGTGCACAAGTCAGATGCATTTGCGGAGGCTGAGTGGTGCTCACACCACCCAGACGGCTGCAGCTCCCTTCACAAAGCAGCGGCCATGGCCCTCCTTCCAACCATACGCTACCTGGCAGGGGGTGCAGTGGACCTCAGACGCAGAGGATGCACCTCGTGAGGTCCTAAAGGCGATGCACCCCAACCCAAGGCACGCAGCAGCACTTCATGTGCTGTTACTGCCTGCCTCTGAGGGACAGGCCACCGTCTTGTTGCCCACATTCCCCAGAAAGATGCATCTGCTGAGCTTGAGTGGTGCTTAACTGTCTTGGAGGGCACCATGGACTGCCCGGGCAGTTGCAGCTCACCTCAAAGGCGGAGGCCATTGCCTTGTCACGGAGATCTCCAAACCAGATGCGCACGCTGGCTGGCAGCGCGTGCAGAACTCCCCGGTACACCTGGACAGCCCAGCGTGCCTCCTGCTGCACGTCGCCAGCCTCGAACAGACCTGCAGCCACCAGTTTGGCACCTGGCATAGGCTTGTGCACTGGCCATGGTCTTCTGCTGCACTTTGCCGGCCTCACAAAGACACGCAGCCAGCCAGCCAGCCAGCAGACGGCTACCTTGTACACATGACAGAGCAGCAGAGCTGGACCCTGTATGTCGATGCATGGCTGTGACTGCAACAGGACCTGCAGTAGGATGCCATTCCAAGGCTCAAGAGCTTGAAGAAGACCAGCAAAACATGCCACTGCACAAAAGCGTTTAGCCCCACCTGCAGCAGACTGCTGGCTGCTATAAACACACCGCTCCCAACAGATGCTGCTTGGCCCGCCATCTGAGATGCGCAGCGCAGCAGAACAGCGTGTCTCAATTTGCAGCGCCCAGCTTGGCTTGCAGCGCTGCCTCACATGGCCGCTGCAGCTCCACAGCCAGACTCCAGGCGTTGCAGGGGTGCAGCCAGCCTGCCTGATGGCCGCCACCCCTACCCTTGGTACTATCGCCACTACTGAGGATCCCCGTCAATCGTCCCACCTGATCATCCGCTGCAGCTCCGCAGGCAGGTCCCACACGATGCTTGTAAGCGTATGTGCAGCATCGTTACAACAGCCCCCAGTGCTACCTGTGCGCATGCAACCAACCAGCTGCCTCTTCATTGCCCCCACTGCAGCTCTGCAGGTAGGCGTCATAGTGAGTATATCATCTAATTGACATGCCCCAGGGTGCCTCACCTGGCCGCTGACTCCGGGGCCGGCAGGTCTTCGAGGATGTTGCCAGCATACCCCCACACACACCCATGGGCCCAGTGCCTCACCCAGCTGCTGCAGCTCTGCAGGCAGGCTCCAGTTGCCGCTGCGGCTGCGCCCTGCATCTCTGCTGGCTGCCACCACCGCCCCCACAGCTGCCTCCTCCTCATCAGACAGCTCCCGATAGTAGGCGCTGGTGTCGCTCAGCTGCAGCACTTCCACCACGACGTCCAGCAGGGCTGGCACCAGCCTGCAGGGCATGCGGAAAGTCAGCACACTCTCGCAGCGGGCCCGAACAACAAAGACAACGGCGCCAGCCTGCAGTGTCAGCACTTTGGGTGTCAGTGATGATGGCGCCAGCCTGCAGTGTGAGCATCCCCATCAAGACACAGCTGTGACCATGTCGCCGACCTGCAAGCACTGCTCACCCATACTCCTCCTTCAGTGCCTGCGCCAGGAAGGGGCGGCCTGCACTGCCCTCTGGCAGCGCCAGCATGTGGGACAGCAGCAGACCCCAGGCCGCCAGGCAGCGCTGCCGTGAGCGGGGGCTCCGCAGGTTGACTGGCTGCGCGATCTCGCGGGCCAGCAAGTCTGTCACGCCTGCGCGGGAGAGGGCTGCAAACGTACCACCCCTGGCGGGGCCGCTGCTCTGGGGAGGGTCTGCGACGTCCAACTCGTCCTGCGCAGCATTTGTGTCATGTGTTTGCTCATAGGCTGGCAAGGAGCTGTGAAGGGCATATGTGCGGGTCCTGTGTCTGGGGCAGCATTGCAGCATGTTGCTGGGCAGAGGGTCTGCAGCTTCTAACTCCTACTGCAGTGCAGACACAGCGAAGACCAGAAGGCTGGAATGCCATTTGAGCGCGCTAGCTGCGGAAAACCTGCTGCCTCTAGGGCAAACTGCAACACCAACACAGCCATCTGGGGTCCCTGGGACTCCTGCCTTGCAGCTACCTGGTTTAAGGACATTCTGCACTGAGGTTTTTGGTGCGTGACTCATCCTGCAGTGTCATATACCTGAGGGGCTTGCTCAAAAGCAGAAAGGCCCTGCAGGGTGCCAGCAGCCTAGTTGTGTACAGATGGAGGCCCCTGCAGCCCCCTGCTGCGGCTGCTCTTGCTGGCAACAGCCAGCTGCTGTACACCCTAGCCAGTCACCTGGGCTGCTGCTCTCTTAAGCTCAACACGCACAGTCAACAGCCTGCTGTGCCCGCATGTCAGCCTGCTCCTGGCGCTGACAAGCTTTGACCAGCAGCTGATCGGGCAAGGCTTCCGTGACTCGGTGGACTGACCGCCAGCATTGTGGCGGTGGTCAGACCGGAGCAGAGCCAGACAGCTCTCTGCGCCTCCGGGCAGACAAGGAGGATTTGAGCACAGTCCGTCTGGCTCCAGCGATATACAGCACTCCAGGGGCAGTCAGCTGTGTAGCTGCCGCAACATGGGAGGCTCACCGCCAGCACGGCGGCCGTGGTCAGGCGGGGCAGCATGGCGGGGCTCAGAAGGACGTGCATGGCTGTCTGCGCCAGAGCCTGGGAGCCCGCCACAGCTGCAAAGGGGAGCGACAGCAGTGCGCTGCAGGGGTCCACACCTGCAGCCGTCCAGCAGGCACTTGTGTTGGTGACACAGGTGTGAGTGTGCAGGGGGGAAGTGCAGGTGCAGAAGTCCTCACCTGCAGCTTCAAGCAGGCACTTGGGTTGTCACCACAGGTGGGAGTGCACAGGGGTGAGGTGCAGTCAAGGCCTCCTGACTGAGGCAGGGTGGCTGGGAGGTTGCCTGGCATATGGCAGGGTGGCGGGAGCAGGCTGTCTGCGGAAGCAGCAGAGCACACAGCAGGGGAGAGCAGCAAACCTGTAGAACCAATCACACAGCAAAAACAAACATTGCCAGTCCGTGCAGGCACAGGATGCTGCATGCTTGACCAGATTGTGCCTGGCCTAGCAGCTCTAGTGTTGTTGGCAGCTGGCTTTTGAAGGCCAGAGCTACACCCCAAGTCACCAGTGTCAGCAGCCCAGGTGGCAGCCTCCTGTGCTGATGTGGCCAGTGTCTCAGTGCTGGCCGAGGCAGCCAGGGCTCGGGTGCCGCGCCACAAGCCGTCCAGGGCTGCCTGCCACCTCAGGCACTCAGCAACAGCCGCATGGTGCATCAGCATTGCTGAGTAGCCCAGGACACCAGCCGCAAAGAGGACCCTGCAGGCAGCATCGATCAGTGAGAGGTGCTCAGGCAGATACAGGTATGCATGTTTCCCAACGCTTCCGCAGGCGGCAGCACATACAACCCTGCAGGCCAGCTGGACTTGCACTGCAGCGCTCTGTGTGTGTCCATGACTGCTTGCTCAGGGCAAGCAGGGGACGGTGCAGCATGGCATGGAGCATCGACTGCAGCAGCAGATCTCTGTGCTTCCAGGCCGCAGGGGGGAGCACACAGGCCAGCACGAAGCGCTGAGTGCTGAGGCAGAGGCACTGCATGTGTACGCACACATGTATATGGTGGGACCCTGCTCAGGCTGGAGCATGCCAGTGGTGGCAGCCTGACTGCATGTAGGCTGGTCAGACAGCTTTAGGGTTGGCTGTGTGTTCCAGAGCTGCATGGGAGCATGTCGAGGCGATGCTGCGACTTTCCCCAAAGGCAGTGACCTCAGGAGCATGGCAGGCAGTGGTTGCACACACAGAGGACAGCTGGACGAGCACTGCGACCTGCTTGCCTCCAAGGCAACCCGCGTCACAGCGCCTGTGCTTGCCTGAGGGCGTCCCCCTGCGCCTCTGCCAGCAATGGCTGCAGGCCAGACTCTGCATGCTGCTCAGCAGAGTGTGCACCCGTCAGAGCAGCCTGCTGAACCACAGCCAGGGCGCGCAGGCTGCTGAGCCCCACTGTCTCCAGCTGGCGCCTTGCACCTTCCTGCTTGCACAGGGCAGCCATCATCTCTTGCCGACCCTGAAGCACACACGCAGCCGGGATGTCAGCGGCAGGCAGTGGTCAGCTGCAGGAGCGCACAGGCGGGCTGTCGGGCCAGCAGCATGTAGTTGTCTGCTGTCAGGCAGCACATGGCTGTCAGCAGCCATGAACAACAGAGCTGCTCGCTGGGCCAGCAGCGCATGGCAGCCGCAGACCGCAGCATGCTGTGCATCAGCTTGACAAAAAAAGTCAAAGACCTCTCAGCACCTGCCAGTTGGGCTGGCTGGCACTCACAGACACCCCAGTCAGCGTCCAGGCTGCCAGCACAACACATTTGCGCTAGCTGCCCGCATACTGCCAGCAGGCTTGTGCCCCACAAGAGCCAGCCGCAAGGCAGGCCCAGCTCAGAGGCAGCGCCCTGTGCTCTCACAGTGGCACAGCGCTGGCTGCCAGCACTGGTTTCTGCAAGCACGTTGGTGACCAAGCACAGTTTGGCTGGCTCAGCTGTTGAGAGCTCAAGAAGGGGCGACAGCACCCCCACCTTTGGCACCGCGCTGGCGGCGAGCACAGGGTCCTGCTGCACACGGAAGGCAAACAGAACAGCCCCGCTGGGGTCTGCAGGGCATCCTGTCATGTCAGCATAGGTCCCATGCACCAGCCGAGAAGCCTCCTCGGCCAGGTCTTCCAGCACCACAGCTGTGGTTGCAGCCTTGGCCAGCAGGCGTTGCATGACCACCCTGGCCTCCTGCACAGCCATGGGGAGCAGCCTCATCACACCTGTGATGCAGCATTGCTGCTCAAGCAGGGTGCGCTGTGTGGGCGCTGAAGATGCTGCCTGAGCCAAGTTGGGTGTCAGGAGCCAACTTGCTGGTGATCACTGACTGGGCTCTGGTCATGCAGCTGAATAGTGGGTTGCCGCATTGCCGTTGCTGCAGAAGGGTGCTGCAGCGCGCATAAACGAATGTGACTGGGGAACCCTGGTGCACAGCTGTGAGCAGCTGGTGCGGGCCTTGCTGCTGTACCTCGGAGGATAGAAGGGGCCAGCAGTAGCACACTGTTGAGCACATCAGCCAACTGAGCGCCCCATCTGCCTCCTTGCTGAGAAGCTCCCTGCATACGGAGGCAGCTTATGATGAGAACAGCTGCATGAACCTGAATGAGTCAGACATGTGCTGGGGACAGGTGCAAAATGTACAGCTGGCTTTGCTGAGAGGCGCCCTGCATTGTCAGGCAGCTGTGTCACTTTGCAACGCGTCAAAGCCGTGTGCCAGCATGCCTAAGGCCACCTCAACAATGCCCCATGTAAACAGTCCCACAAAGACAGATCTGCTGGATAGTGCTAGCACCCACCCTGCAGCTGGGGCGCTGCCCTCTGCTCCGGCCAGCCGCCTGGCAGTGGCCGCAGCGACTGTGGCAGCCCGCTCTCCCTGTAGCTGGCGTTGGGCGGCACCCAGAAGCTGCTGCTGCTCCCCTTGTGTGGACACCAGCTGGGGGTCCGCTTGTAGGTCTGGTGGGGCGGGGAAGCAGTGGGCAATCACCTGTATCTGCAGCACCAGCACAGCCGAAAGTTTGTGGGTTGTGTCTGCTGCAGGCATTGCCAGGCCTGCTCCAAGGGGTGCTTGTAGCTCAACATGAGATGGGCAGAAGACCATCAAACCAGGCTGAGCTCCTTCAGAAGCCAGCCAGTACTCTACAAGGACCCATTGGCTCACCTGAGCCTCTTCGGTAGACAGTGGGGAGGTAGACAGTTCAGGCCCCCCACTGCCAGCCCGCTGGCTGCTGGAGCCAACCTGCTGGGCATCCGGCTGCGCCCCCGAGGACTTTCTCCTGCAGAGCTCTGCCAGGGACTGCCCAGGAGGCAAAGCCGCAGCCTGCCGCAGGAGGGGCTCAGTGAAGGCTGCAGTGCCTGCTAGACCTTCAGGGCCCAGAGCAGCTCTTGCCTGGGGGTGTCTGCAGAGCGGCAAGGCGGTCTGAGTGCTGCAGTACCACGTCACAACAGTCTGAATACATACCAAAAGTATCAAAGCTAACTCTAGCATCAGTATCACCAGCCAGGTCGAGCACATCATGCAGGGCAGATAGCCAACGCGCAATGTCTTGCTCCCTGGCAGGAACTGGATGCCGCTGGCAGGTAAATGGGGGAAGACGTCAGCAGTGACACACTGCGGTCGAGCAGCACCAGCAGCCATGCCAATGGCAGCACGCCAACAGCCTTCCATCAAGCAGCTGACGCACAGCACATGAAGAGTGGCAAGCAAATTCTCGAGGGAGGCAGGCAATGCAGAGACAGCACCAGCAGTTACGCTGGTGCTAGCATGCACGGAGCCATCCAATGGGCAGGCCAAGCACCTCACACGGCCAACAGTGTTTGGGCAGGCAGGCAACGCAGAGACGCCTCAACAGACAAACCTGAGAGCTGGCATGATGCAGTCCAGCAGCACCAGCAGCCAGGCTGGTGGCAGCTCATCTTGCATGGCTGACTGCAGTGGCTCCCTCAGGAACCACTGCAGCAGGCGCAGGTGGGTGGGGGTGGCGGCTGCTGCACAGCCACACAGGATGTGGCACAGGGGCTCGATCGCCATGGGGACCGGGCGCAAGACCCTGCAGGCAGGTGTGAACTGATTGTGTGGATGCTGCAGCGCTTGCACAGGCTGCTGGGCGCAGCCGGAAGGGCCCGGCTCGATGACTATGGATAGCGGTCGCAGGACTCTGCAGAAAGCAATGGACTTGTGAGATCAGCTCCACTGGTCACACAGCCTGGTGCACACCCGCACAATAGTGTGACACAGGGGCTTGATGGGCGTCGGCAGCGGCCGCGGTACTCCGCAGGCAGGCGTGGGGGTTCTGTGAGGAGGCTGCGGCATGTACAATGCCTGACATAGAGGCCCTGCTGCACTACAACCCCATTGGCAAAACAAGGGGTGCCAGCTGGAAAGGCAAGAGACTTGCTGGGGATCATAGGTGTGAGATGTGCTGCTTCACGGCTGACAAGAGGAGCTCACTGTGGAACAAGATGATGGTGAGCAACGGTGGCAGCGCACATTTAAAGAATGAACTTGAGGCAATACCTTGTGGCGGCCCAGTTGTCCAGAACCTCAAACAGGGACTCTCCAAAGATGTTCGACCTCCATACTCTGTCCATGAGTCTGCAGTCAAGAAGGCTGAGGGGCATCAGCAGGGCTGGGTCACCACTTAGCTGGTGATTGCCTATGGGAGGGCTCATACAGACGCTGCCTAGACAGCAATGTTCTCCTTCAGCCAGGGGCTCACAGATCAGAGACATAGCAACGCTACAAGCACATGCACTGGCCAGTGGATTCCATTCCAGGAAAGTGAGAGCCCAGCGAGCCCCAGAAGCACAAGCAGACAAGGCTTGACACCTCACATCTGCAGTGTTGCCTGACAGAGCCCAGCTGTGGGACCTGGGGGGTCTGTTGCAGCTGCCTCCACAAGCCACCTGGCCACAGGGTGCTCCAGTGGCTGATGGGAGTGCGGGGCCGGTAGTGGGCCGAACCCAGCTTGGCCCATAATGCGAAAGGCCCGCATCAGGTCTGCCAGAAGGCCTGGCCTGCAGCGCATTCACTGGTCTGGCTCAGCTGGTGGTGCTGCAGCACAAAGGCGAAGACACAGCACTGGAAGCTCTCGTATGCTAGCCAGTCAGCTCTGTTTCAGCCCGATCTAAGGCCAGTTGGAATCTAAAATATACCTGTCAGAGTCCATGCATTCAGCTCGCAAGGCCGCAGGCAGTGCAGTGCTGTCATGCCTTCCAAGATGAGGCAGTGGCAGACGGAGCTGTGCTTGCTCACCTGTCGAGGTGGCCGTCCTCCCCTCTAAAGACCTCCTCAAATCCAAAGTGGCGCGTGATGGCCAGCAGCAGGGCAGTTCTGCCCGGAAGATCCTCGGCGTCGATGTCAAGTTTTGCCTCCGCAACCCCCAGAAGCTGTGCTATTGCAGCGTGCACCTGCTCTGGGGAAAGGGCACATGCTGTGATGACCTCACGCAGCCGCTTAGCGGTGCTGTCAGCCCACACACCCCCCTGCAGGTGGCCATGGGGTGTTTTCACGTTCTGTCAGTCATGTGTGTGAGGGCAGTGCAGGCGTGCTGCTCACTGCGACAAAAGAGGTCTGCTCAAGTTGCATGCCCAGGTCGGATGCAGGGCCTATGCCCTCAGGGGTGCAGAGTACTCAACAGTGTGTCAGGCCAGAGGCGATCACCGTGCTGTGCGATGAGACTCCCCCGCCAAGGAAGGCACACCATCTCTTGCTGAGAGGACCTCTGCCCTGCAAGCCCCCCTTGGGCCTGACCTTTGCAAAATCTGCGCTCCACCACAGCTGGTCATGTCCCTGCAGTGCAGTTGCCTGTAGCTGACTGTCTTGTACAAGGCAGCATGACACGTCCCATATGTGGCAGTCGCAGCCACAGAGAGGGATGTTGGGCCTGCACCAAACCATGAGCACAGCCCTGGGGATGATTGAACCAGGGGACGTGCCCATGCCAAGATTGCCAGCTGAGCTGCCTTGACAAGGCAAGATCAGTCTCGGGCTCATGGTTTGCCAGAGCCACATGCAGGGCTGTCTCGGGCAACACGCCGCTGCACTACCATTAGCGATGGCCTTGGAAGCTTGAGCCCACCTCCTGTATTTGAGCGCGCACTGTGAGGACAGCCAGCAGTTGAGTCCTGAGGTCACATGCCTGGTCTAGCGCCAGCTGCTGGTGCATGGCAGCCAGCCGCTCTCCATGACCCCAGACAGCATTAGCCTCTGGCCAGTCCTGCACAGAGACACACTGCAGTCACTGTAGAGATTTGAACTGCGACCTGAAAGCAGCCTGCTGACTATTCTGTGGCCTTCTGACTGCCTAAGGACGACAACAAAGCGCCAAGACCCCGGGGGCATCAGGCGAACGCAGCACGCCACATGCAAATGAGCATTGCGCAGATGCTTGCTGATCAGCTTGCCTGAACCATCAGACAACATGTCGCTCGACATGCTGCCTGCAGACTGTTGTGGCGCAAGAGGCAACGCACACATCTCACTCAGACACGCAACGCATGCTCATGTGCTTGCGCACCTCCGAGGCTACCAAGACAAACACAGCAGCCACCGTCTCGACCCATTCTTCCGGCAGCTGCTTAGCCAGCGCTGCAGACCACAGGCAGCCAGCCAGGACTGCCAGCGCTGGTATAGACGCATGCACCTCTGCATAAACAGACACTGCATTACATCTGTCTGCATGTGTCAGCAGGGCACCTTTCCAGGAGATAGCACATGCACAGAGCACAGGGCACAGGGCAAGTGCACACTGGTAGCGACCCACGCACCCCAACAGCCCAGAGGTGAGGTGCACTTGGTTCTGTCACTGCTGGTGCACTTGCGGTAGCACCACCAAAACCTGTCACACCTGGATCTGAATTGGCCACTGCTGTGCAAAGCCTGCCCAAGATGTCCTTGGCACAACTGTGCCCCAGCGGCAGGCAGCCAGCGCCACCTAGCAGCAGGCCCAGACTGCGGCACAGATCTATCGAGACCTGCCCCTGCCCTAGCGCCCAGCGCCCAGCCATGGCATGGGCGAGCCTGTCCAGGCCTTTCGAGCGCCACTTGGCACCATCGCTGTCAGCAGCTCCCTGGAGCAAGCCACTCAAGAGCTGTGCGGCCAGGCCGTAGCTCTTTTCTGAAGGCACCCCTGGCTCTCCACCTGCAGCAGAACAACCGAGATCCACACATATGCACAAGCACCTAAAGCATGTGATCTCAGCAGTCCAGCGTTTTCTGCGTACAGATGTAAAGGAATCAGTGGATGACGGTGTGGCTGCAAAGCCGTCTGCAGCCTCAGCAGGTGGACAAAGGGCACCCCATCAGAGAGGCAAGCTGCACATGCTTGGAGCTGCACGGAAACACTACAACCAGGAGGTGGCCAAGCTGATTTACATTGTCAACATATTTTAAGTAGGGCACCTCAGCAGCCAAGGGAAGCTGAAGGACAGCTGCAGGGCAGCAGTTCTACAACCATAGCTACAACCATATGCCCACTGCTGACATGACACCAGCCTGCTGGCTCTTCTCAAGGCTGCACGCTGAGACAGTCTCACTTGTGAAGACCTTCAGGGCTTTGACCAGGGCTGCTGCGGGATCAGGGCTGCCCTGTATACAGGACCTGAGCAGAGTCACGCTGGCCACAGCCTCGCCAGACTGTGTCAGGCAGGCTGAGGCCACTGACTCCAGGTCAAGCTCCATAGGGCCTGCATGACACTTCGGAGCCTGGCAACATGTGAGCCAGTGCAAAGCGATCTACTCCTACAAAGCCTGCCACATAGTGTGCAAGCGGGCATTCTGTGAGCACCTCCAGCACCTTGCGTACTGCCAGGCAGCGCTCAGGTCTCTCATATCTGAGACAGACAGATACACTCTGCCCAATCAGGAGAACCATGGCCCAGCAGCATGGACTGCACGCCAAGATACATGACCAGCACAGCTCTTGAGGCTTCTTGCCCCAAGGGGGGCACCCCAGCTGTCAGAGCCACCGCTGTTATGACCAGGAAGCTGAGCAGCTCCGGGCTGGTGGTTCACTGCAGCTGGCACTTGAGTGTGTGATGGTTGGTCCCATGCTCAGCAGGCAGCTGAGTCGTGCTGGCTGACCAGTGGGGCACAGACCTGTAGTCCTGCCCCGCCCCTCCTGCCGTGCAGCAGCCACCGCCATGACATCTGGGCCGAAGCCCTTCACCAGGTCAGCCAGGCATGTGGCCGCGCTGGGCGGGGCTGACCCAGCCTGCACTGGGCCCAGCAGAGCAGCCGCCACCGGGGCCACAGCCTGCTGCAGCAGAGCGGCCTGGCTGCCGGCGCCCAGTACGGACAGCAGTGCAGCCAGCAGACGCTCTGTGCGTGCAAAGGCGGCCTGCTGCTGGGCCGTGGCGTCCTTTGAGACCAGAGCGGGCTGCAGCTGGGCAGCCAGCGTCTGCCCCAACTGCGTAAGGTACTGATCAAGCGGGGCTTGGCTGTCTGCCCCTGCAGGCAACAGAGTGAGCACAGCATGAGGTGTGGATTTGTCATAGAGCAGTTCAGCAGAGCAGGCGGTTGTCAGCCAACCAGTCGGTGCTGCAAAGATGAGCCTGCAGCCATTGCTCGTTGCTAGAGGAAGGCGGGACGACAGTGCTCATATCTGCCTGTGGCATCTCAAGAAGCAGGCTAGCTGACTTGATCGCCACGCGGGCGCACCTGTCTGCGACCTCTGTAAGCCTGCTGCTGCCTGGCTCAGCAGACTGCAGGTGCTGGCGCTCCCTGCCACGCTGGCATGCAGTACAGCCGGGATGACCTTGCTGCTCAGCGTGCCTTGCAGCAGGGTGTCCACGTATGCCTGTGCCTGTGCTGCGCTGCCTGCCAGCTCTGGGGCCTGCAGACCAACAGGTCGTGACAGAGTCCCATCATGCTGAGCACCATCCTGGCTTCATGAGTGCAGTGCTGCAAAGATGCTGCAGTGTTTGAGGTGAGGCTGAATACCAAACAAAAGTGCAGCCCACGACAGTCATCAAGAAGAGACACCGGATGATGGTCGGCTCAGCACGCTGCTTGACCTGACGGCAGCGCGTCAAAGAGTGCACTTGGTAGCTCTTCAGCAAGTGGCATGGCTTGCGGCGCCGGCTGCCTCACCTTGGTCAAACCCCACACCAGGAGATCCTGGAAACAGGCAGCAGTGGCCTCCTTTGAGGCGCCAGCAGGCTGGGATTCCCACCCTGCCCATGTACTGTTCAGCAGCTCAGACAGCACCTGAGGGGATGGGCCCAAAATGGCCTGCAGACAGATGGACAGATTTAGGCAACAGCTGCCAGATGCCTACAATGCGCTCAGGCTCTACACAAGCCATCTGAATGAGACCTCAGGGCCACCGCCAAGGTCTCTGACAGGTGCAAGGAAGGCCGTTGCACTGCCACAGTCAGGCTGTCACCTTGGGCATCATGTTGACCAAGGGCAGCACTGCCGGGAGTGAACTGGTAGCAGAGCCATATGCACCTCCCCTGCAAGGAGTAAGGCGCAGTTGTGAACGGAGCTGGCAGCTGCTTTGGGTTGCAATCGGTTGCAATGGTTGCAGGCCAGTCATGACTTCACCAGCCCAGAGAAGTGAGAGCCGTCTCTGCCAGCACAGATAGGCCAGTGAAGTGCTTCAAGTGTCCTTGCCGCCCATGCTACTGCTGCTGGATCAGCACTGAGCCATGTAGGATGCGTGCTGCTGCACCTGCCATGCATGTGTTGCAGTGAAGGACGCTGCAGCTGCACTGACCTCAGAAAGCTGTACAGCTTGGGCAGGAAGGCCTTGCGGATGTCCACCTGATGCCAGGCTTTGGGGAAGGCCTTGAGGAAGCTGAGCACCATGTCCCACAGGCTGGCATGGTTTCCTGCGTGCTTGTCACTGAATGCCCCGAGCACCAGGGGTGCCAGTGTGCTGAGGTGGGGCTCCAGCAAATGGCTTGCCCTGCAAAACGGAGGATGTGCAGTCTCCATACTGCAGCGTATTGTTTAAAGGGTCCGACATACTAGGTTGTTGCAGTGTCGACCTGAGGGTGGCTCTATGCAAGCACTGCCACGGAATCACAGAAGCAGCCTGAGGAGACCCTGAAACTAGCTACTCCCAACAGGATGCAGCGCTAGAGTTGTCCTTGCGGAGTTATGTGGGCCATCAGGAAGGGCAGTGTAGGCCATCAGGACAGGCTCATTGCACTGCTAGTCAGGACTAGCAGTGCAATGTATTGCCCCTGGTCAGGCTCAGAGGTGTGAGTCACGCAGTCACTGAACTGACTCACAGTGCAGCCAACATGCTTGCCTGCAACTACCTAAGAGCGTTGTGACCTCAGCGGCTGCAGGTTTTGAAAGGCATCTTTACACTCACTGCTGAGCTGTGTGGGCAGCCAGGACATAAGCGGCACCCCTGACAGGAGCCGCCTTGCTGGCCAGCACCTTCTTCCAGAAGCCCTGCTTGCTCAGCAGCTTGCCAATGCTGGAGCCATCCTCTGCATCATCTGCAAGCACGATGAGCAGTGCATGTGGATGCAGTGGTACTTCACAACAACCACAGCCTGGCCTGCTCTGCAGCTTCCTGACACAGAGCAGGCCCAACTGTAGTGATTCCAGGTTTACCTCAAAAAGTCAAGTCAGTAGGGCAGGGACAGGGCCACCAGACGGCTTGCCCCAAGTCAGCTCAAGCATCAGACCTGGCAATGTTATGCCATACTTGACCCCCCGCAATTAGGTTGACCAGGGAGGACAGCTGCTTGCCTGCCCTACGTCAGCCCAGTGCAGCATGCTCACCAGTCATGCCAGACGCGCTGCCTGCGGTGAGATCAATCAGGGAGGACAGCGCCAGCAGGCTGCCTGCCTGAACCCGCGTGTGCCTTTCTGCCAACTCCTCAGGCGTCTCCTTCCTGGAGTCTCCCAGCGTGTCAGGCGCAGCAGCCAGGTTGTCGTCCAGCAATGTGAGGATCTGCAGCATGACGGGACTGGTAGCATGGCCAGACGGCAGCACGTAAGGCATTGAGCAGCAGTGTCTGCAGCACAGCGCAAAGAGCATGGCTTCAACTGCAAAAGGGCATTGGATATTTCAAAAAGGATGTGTGCAGTACCGCATGCTATGATGCTCAAGCGGCCTGCAAGCAGCTCGATGCAGCAGGCAGATTTACACATCAGATGTTGTCATTTACACGAGCCTCCCTCTGCTTGCGGCAACTGCATGCATGCTGTCCTCCTGCTGCTGGCTCTGCTTGGGGCCACAGCGTGCACACTGGATTGCTGTGGGGCTCAGAAGGTCCCCGAGTGGCTGAGGGCGGCAGACCAGCCAGCACACCTGCTGCCGGCAGAAGGCAAGGGCCTCCCTCTGTTTAGGGCCTGGGAAGGCTGCTTGGAATGCCTGCCGGGCTGCCGCCGCCGCGTCGCTGTGCGGATCAAACTGGGCCAGCCACCAAGCCCCTGCCAATGGCTTCAGAAAGGGAGCCAACCCCTTTCCCACACCGATCACAATCTCCTTGAGCACAGCAGACGCCTCGGCCCGCACCATCCTGAAGGGCAGCCCACAGTGCCGTCAAGCAGGAGGCAGGTGCACACCTATCAGGGTGCAGGGCTCGCGACAGTGGACGGCGTGTGCTTCACCCTGCCTCGGCTGGCATCAGGAATAGGACCCTAGCAGTGCTGCCCATGCATCTGCTCCCGCTGTTCTGACAAGCTCGTGAGCACTGCTTTGTGGGTTCAGTCAGCCTGCCAAAATTTGGCTTGGAATCAAGAGTAGGGCACAAAGCACAGCAGGGCCCCCTCAGTGGCATTGCTTGCTTCGGTATCAAGTGGAGCAGGGCACAGAACACTGCCTGCGACACTGCTGTCAGTCCTACTTACAGCTCCTCAGACTGAAAAGTCTGTTGTCATGCCGGCACATGCTGGGAGCACGACTTGCCCAGTGCCCAGGCGTCAGTGTAGGCCCTCTCAGACCCATGCCAAGATGGCAAAGGGCACAGAACAGAGTGCTTCTGGTGGCTCACGTACAGCCACTGCTACATTCATGTGTTGCAGGCAATGTCAATTCCCAGACCTGCTCTGCATCTCTTGCAAGGCCTCACCGGCTATTGTCCATGACCAGGCGGTTGTATATGTAGATCCAGGCAGGCATTGCAGCTGCAAGCGTGGCTGGGTCTTTGGTCTGAACGAGGGTGCGCAGGGCCTGCAGCATGCAGCGCTCCAGGTGGGGCAGGCCTGCGACATGCGCGGCATGCCTCCAGTGCAGCATGACGAGGCCGTGAGTGCAGATTGTGAGAGCGTGCATGAGACTGTGTGCTTGAAGTGGAAGGCGCATGCCTGTGCGTCAGTCACTGCTCCAGCCGCCATGCAGGCAGCGTACGTATGGAAGGGCAACTGGAACAGCATGCATGCAGCCCATGCAAACATGCTCTGCATTGACACAAGCTCAAATTAGCAGCGAGGCAGGGAAGTGCCCTACAGCGCGCCTGCAGAGCCTTGAGCTTTGTGGTGGCGTCCCTCTTTGACAGACGCCTCAGGTGCTGCACCATTTCACTGTCCACGTCAGCAGTGAGCAGCCCTGTGGTCTCCACAGTGTCCAATTCGCCGCCAGCTGCAGCCTCACTGCTGCGTGCGGCAGCCTGCTGCTGCTGAGCAAAGCTCAGGCCGGCAGCAATCCCTGTCACCGGCTGGGCACCCATGAACCTGCATGCCCATATACATACATGTCAGGTTCCTGCACAACAAGACAATACTGAGCAGAGAAGATGTCCTTGCAGAGAGTAGAGGCCATAGGAAGCACGCCCTACCCGCCAAAGGCAAATCCTGCAGCTTTGGGGCCGCCAGATGCCAGCTGCTCAGCTGCTTTGGCACTGCTGCTGGGCTGGTATGACTTTCTCTCCTTGTCTTTTCCCATGGCAGTCCCTGAGGAATCCAACAAGGTCTGATCTGACGGATGCAACAGTGGATCAGGTATCTGAACCAAGCTCTGTTGGCCAGTGTCAGGATTTCAAGACGATGGCATGTGATCAGAGATGATGGCCAAAGCCGCAGTTTGCTGCGGTGGGCCACCGCCAGTGCCACCAATCTGTGTTTCCATTTTTCCTAAGCACACCGTCCTCCTCACCTCCCAAGCGCCCCCGCAATCGGTGTCGGTCACCCACGGTACAAGCCATCATCATGAGCTATGAGGAGCAACGCGCTCAGCGCATCGCCGAAAACAAGAAGCGCATGAGGGAGATGCAGCTCAGCCAGGTGAGTCCTGCCCTCCTCACGAGTCCTTGAATGGATTCAAGGCATTAGACTGTGCTAAAGCACCGGAATACATGCCAGTCAAGGTGTCATCACTACGACAGGTCAATGCTTCTCCTGCGGCATGCAGCTACTCTTTGGCAGCAACTCCCCTTCAGAGGGGTCCCTGTTAACATGCTCTGCTCGGTCCAAAAAGTCGGAAAGCTGCAGAGGCCGGGAGGCTAAAGATTGCCATTTACCATGCACCTGACCTTTCTTGCGCTCTGCACTCTGCGCCTGCAGATATCGACCACACTGGCTCAGGGATTGGCGGCTAAGCGCAAGGCACAGGGCAAGCCGCGCAGTGCGCCTGCTCCCAAGGTACCAAGGCCTGCACTGTGGAGCACCACGTCACGTACCTGTGTCCTGCACAGGCTGGCTCTGGCATGCTGCAGGTCGCATTGTGTGGCTCTGCTCTGTACCATCTGCATCCCTTGCGCCTCAATTGCAGGTTCTGCCATTCTTGTCCCCTGATCACAGTGCAAATTACTCTGCAACATGCTCCAGTAAGCCTCTGTGCAACGTTGCGGTTATGGGGTGCCCCTGGCACCTGCTGCAGATGGTGTGCTGCATGTAAGGGTCACAGTGTGTCCCTGGCCCTTGTGTCCCTGGGGCCTGACTCTTGTGCAAGACCTTCACGACAGGTCACACCTGTCATCTGCCGCAGGTGATGTGCTTTGTGGAGCCGCGCCGCTCCTCCCGGCGGGAGGGCCAGCCTGCAGTCAGCTACAGCGAGAACGTGCTGGACCTGGTGGACGCCCCCATCAGACGCAGGGGAGGCAAGGGGCGCGTCGTCACAGGGGAGCTGCGGCGTGAGTGGTGCTGACCTCGTTTGCTTGCTTGCAAACAGCATGGCCAGCCCTAGGTACCTGTCTGAAGCAAAGTGCCTCATGCTGGACAGAGCTTGAGTGTACATGGCGGCTGCAGCATGTGAGCCAGGGGTCTGCAGCTCTGGGCTGCATGGGTGTGGGAGGGCCTGCAGGTATAATCTGGAGTGTGCTTGGGCTTCCTGGGCTGCCTGCATGAGCCTTGCGGCTGCATGCACATCACAAACGGTGGCCATGTTGCCGGTGAGCACAGCATTTGCCAAGGAGGACCTGACACTGCCTGGTGAGCACGCAAATGTACACAAAGAATTGAGGTTGCTATTCTCTCGAGGGCAACATGCTAAGCACAGCTGAACTTGTTCTGCAGCTGGTGCTACGGTGGAGGTGTACACAGAAGAGCACATCAAGCTGCTGGGTGACTACCAGGAGCCCTGGTGAGCACCTGCCTTTACCAGGCGCTTCAGCTCTGCACCAGACCAAAATGTGTGTTGCTGCATGCCAGAATGAGCCCTTTGCCAGCAATGTCAAGCAGCGACCTGCATGTTGCAAAGCCTCCTGCACTTTTCCTCCCCGTCTGCCTCACCGAGACAATGAGAAGCACCAGCTTGACGGGACACAAGCCTCCTTCAGCTGCCCTCCCGCTTGGGTCCACTTGGCGGCTGACCTGCTGGACTGCGCGTGTTGCTGCAATCCAGGCAACCACAAGCTTTGTTCATGGCCATGACCCCTCAACTTGTGCTCTGGACCCCATCCATGCTCTGGGATAACTCACTCAGGCCTGCATGTGCTCTGCAGGCATCTGATCCAGAAGGGGTCCTCTGCAGGGCGCTGCACCTTGACGGCTATGTCCCGTCTCCCGCTCACATTCCCCTGAAAGCATATCCAACCGCAGCCGCTATATGCAGGGAGCTGTTTGTTGACGGATATGACCACTCCACGGGCAAGCGTGTGTATGACAAAGTCAACGGCATGACGTGCCACCAGTGCCGCCAGAAGACGCTGGGCCACCACACCTCGTGTTCCTCCTGCAGCAGCCTGCAGGTAAGTCCCATCCCTGTGCAGCTTCAGAACAGCATGCCCACTTGCCTGAGCCCATGTGCATGCGACCCCAGGCCCTGAGCCCCCGCCTGCACCTACGCCCTGTCAGATGAGGCCTCGAGGGTGAGGTGTGCAAGCCATGGTGAGCCACCTTGGGTGGCACTGCCTGCACAGCTCTTCCAATGTAGCACCAGCTCCTTCTGCTGCAGAGTGCCTTGTGCAGGAGCGCCTCCCCATGCAGAGCACAAAGCACCAGCTTTTATGTACCTGGCTGCCACAGCTTCGTCCAGCCCGACAGCAGGACCTGGATTTGGTTTTGGGATGCATGATTGATCGTAGTGCCATCCCGCTGTGCAGGGTGTGCTGCACAGCGACTGCCACTTCCTGTGCAGCCCCTTCTTTTGTCTGCCACCCTCGAACCACACCATGTGTGCCTCTGCTGCAGCCGCATTCCTCACCAGTAATTTGCATTGCAAGCCCCCGGCCACACTGGGGTTGCCAAAGGTGATGTCTGCACGCTGCTGCAGCTGCGGTGCAGGGCCTGAGTCTTCATCTGTGGCCCCTGTCTGCTTTGACTTGGCAACTTCAGTCAACACTGCAGCCGATGTGGCAGCTGTGCAGGTAGAGCTCCTGCTGCTGCAGATCTTCAGTGCAGGGCCTGAACATTCCAGCGACACACCACAATTATGCAAAGTCGGCGCATGTCTCTGCTGCAGGGCGTGCTGTGCGGCGACTGCCTGTACATGCGCTACGGAGAAAACATTACAGAGGTGCAGGCCAAGCCGGACTGGATGTGCCCCGTGTGCCGTGACCTGTGCAACTGCTCCTTCCACCGCATCAAGAAGGGGTGGGCACCCACCGGCACGCTGTACCGCCGCGCGCTGGCCGAAGGTGGGCTGGCCAGTGCTGTCGCAGCTTTTGCTTAAATCACATAGCCAGGCTGCCACTTGCACATGTGATACAGGGCGCTGGCTTAAGAAGGGTGACAGTGCTGAGTCTGTGGCATGCTGTGATGGCATGGAGATGGGGGAGGGCCTTCACTGGAGGCTTCCACTGCAGCGCGCTGGTTGATGTCAACTGACATGCTTGGGTTGAAGTTCATCTTATGTGAGCGCCCTTAAGAGCCACGACCAGCACGTTGTATTGCCGCACGCCAGCTGGAACAAGCATCCAGTGCTGTAGTGCTTCTACTGGCATGCTCTGCTGCCGTGCACTGGCTGAAGGCGGGCTCAGCAGTGCTGAGTCTGTGATGTGCAGATGTTGGCATGAAGAGGGGTGCGCTGCCTTGCTTATTTGGTGTTGAGTTATGGCATCAGTCAGTTCTACCATCAAGAACTGGGCACCGGCTGAAGCTGAGCTGGTGCTGCTTTGGTGCTGCGCTGCACTTGGCATCAGGAAGGGGCGTGCCCCACTGGCATGCTGTACCACCGGGGGCTGAATGGAAGTGGGACAATCTTCTGCAACCAGCTGTATTGTATTTGGCTACTTGACGCAATGGGCTGGGCAGCCGTGGACCAAGGGTGCCTGCTATGCCTCAGCGAATCCCGTTTCACTCCTCTTGAGGGAGGGCATCAATGCTGCAGGCAGTGTACCAGCAGCTGCATAACCTGCAGCGGGCCACACATTGCTGCCGCAGTGCCTGATGCTGACCCAGCAGCTTTTAGGGGCACCCAGCGTGCACATCTCTTGTGTTTCACAGCAACTGCATGAACTGCTGCAGGCTACAAGTCAGTGGCGCACTACCTCGTGCTGAGCCAGCAAGCTGGCGCTCAGCCCGCAGCAGAGGGGGTGGACGCCCAGGCAGCTGCACCAGCTGCAGAGGCAGAGCAGACTTCAGGCGCCGATGCTGCCCCTGCTGCAGATGATATGGCCGCAGCAGCTCCAATGGCCGCAGGTATGCCGTCCTGTGCCAGCAGCTGCTGTGTGGCAGCAGATTTACATTGTGCCTGCTGCAATTGCTGACTGTCAATAGCGTGATGTGTGGGACAGCCCACATGTCTGTCACAGGTGTCCCCACGCCTGTTCACTTGTTTCAAGGCGTACATGTGCGGTCCCACACACTGCTGAGCCAGCTGGCATCATACATGCAGGTGATGATGCATCAGGTGCCGCTGCACATGAAGAAGCTGCAGCAGAGGGGGCCGCTGACGGCACAGCTGCCGTCAGGGCAGCAGAAGGTGCGATGCCCTGCAAACCTTGAGAGCGGCTTGCCTGGTCACCGCCCTGAAACCTTGATACAGCAATGAGCTGAAGCTGCTGTGCCCGCTGCCTGTGTGCACCTGCAGGTGTCTTGCTGCAGAGGTCCTGTCCCCAGCCAGCCCGAACATCCACTCCGTCTGCCGATCAGCCCCTGTCTTGACACCACCTGCCTGCGCCTGCAAAGTCAATCGCATCCAGCATGTCATCTGGAGCCTTGATGGCAGCGTGCAGCACAAGCTGAGCCCGTCTAAGAATGTCTCAAAGTGCTGTGCTGACACGCCAACTGGAATGCAGGGGTAGAGGCATCTGCCAGGGCCACCAGGGCCTTGTGTCGCAGCATCCTCATCTTCACTGAGCCATCATTGCATGCCCATGAAGCTGCTGTGCTGATGCACCTGTCTGCCTCCACCTGCAGGGGCAGTTTCCTCTCATCAGGCCGTCCACGGCAACGTACAGCACAAGCTAAGCCTCCACCACATGTGGTGCTTGACCTGAATGCTAAGTTGTTGACTTGACTGCACCTGCAGGGGCAGCTGCGTTCGGCCGGGCAACCAGGTCATCGCGCCGCAGCGTGCAGCAGAAGCTGAGTCTGCCCAGCAGGAAAGCCAACACTGCCCGTCCAGCCAGTGCCAAGCAGGGCAAGAAGGCAGGCAGGGCGTTGGTAGCGGCTGCATCTGCCGCGCAGGGCCTGACAGGTGGGTGTCCCATGATTCCGTGCTCGGCCCAGCGCTGCTGCAGGCTGCTTGCTGCCCCATCATGGTCTGTGGACATCCTTGGCTCAGCAAGTGCTGGCTCTGCTGAGACAAGGACTGCACAGTCTGCCGTGCTTTCCTGGTGTTCCGCTGTCAATGGCTAGATGTGGGCGCAGCCAGCGCCAGCGCCTGCATATCATGTGCTGGGCCCTCTGTGTGTTCCTGTGCACAATGTACTGCTGCATCTGGCTGCTCTGTGCCTACTTGGCATGAACGGCGATGGCACACGACCCAGCGCTCTGCTCTGGCAGGCCCTGGTGGTTCCTGCAAAGCCAGCTCCTGTGTTACCCTGGTGCCTTGATGTTTGGTGAGAGTACGCCATGCCCTGTACGAGCTGCAGGCTGCTAAGGTCCAGGTTCCCATAGAACACTTGACAGCAAGACCCCTACCATCCACACTGTTTGCAAGGCATGCCTCCCTGACATCCCCAGATTCTGGAAGGCTGATTGCTGGGCCATCTTGTGTCAAAGCACAATTCTTGTCTGAGAAGAGGATATCTGCCTGCAGAGGATATTCTGGGTGTGGCAGTGCGCAAGGCCATGAAGGGCACTCGCCGCACACGGCTGGGCAAGGTCACTGAAGTCGACCATGTCACAGGCCTGTGCAAAGTGCAGTTCAGCGGGTCCAAGTGAGTGTGCTGTGTCTGCCCTGTCTGACTTCATGCCGGAGTCCTGTGGGGGCTTGAGGCCCTGGGCAGCATGTGAAAACCGACAATGCATTTCTGAGCCCATCTGCCTGGCAAGTAGCAGCCTGCCCTTTGTCAGTCAATGTAAATGCTCTGGGTGGGGCTGTGAACCCACTGCATGTTCCCTCAACTGAGCTGCTCGATGTCGTGCATCTGCCGAGCACCCACCCCCTGAAGAGCTGGGGCCATCAAGCTGAAAGGTGGTGACGTGTTCCTTGCAGGACATTGGAGCAGATGTCTTTGTCCCAGGCAGTCCTCATGAAGGCCTGACGTTGCATGGTCACTGTGTTCAAATAAAAGCGCTTTACATGTGAACCTGCCACTTCAGGGTAAGAGTGACTCCCCCTTGCACTGTCATTTACACTGTCCACTGTGACAACCTCCCCAGTTGGCTGAGCTGGCGGTGCATGAGGGTGTCTCAGTGACAAAAAGTTGTGAAGCGATGCCAGCTAACTTTAGATGACCCTTTTGAGCAGCAGAAACCCCATCAGAAGCGCGCCTTTCACACAGGTGAGGCACCACATTGACACGAGTTCATTTCAGCATTTAGCGCAGCAGGTGAAAGACAGGAGCAAGCACGAGGGAGGGCCAGACTGGTGGACAGCATGAAGGCTTTCATGCTATAATCTTGGACACAACTCCCGCACCAACTGTCCTGCCGCCTTCTCTGAGAGCAAATCTGAGGCCGGGGTCCATAGCGACAGGGGAGATAAGCTCAAAGGTGGCTGTGATGTTGTCACCAGGCATGACCATCTCAGTCCCTTGCGGCAGCGTGACAGAGCCTGCAAGGGCAGCAGCGCTTTGTTGGATTACCATCAGCAAAGCATCACAGCTCTCTGGTGCAGCTCTGCCGCCCACTTTTGCATGTCTTCACAGGTGCACCAGCGGCACAGACACTGCGAAAGTCTCGGCACTCATGAAGAGCAGGGGCTGCTCACATGCAGTCAAAGTGTGCAGGGCATCTTTATGATTATGCAGCCCCTTGCCGGAGGATGAGCCTGCAGGGGAACCCTGCTGGAGGGCCAAGACTGCTTGGCAGCCTCTTTGAGACCTGTTTCAAAGCCGCCCTGTGCTGAGCCCGCACCTGTGATGTCTGCTGTCCTAAAGAAGAATTGGGGCTTGTAGTTGCTGAAGAAGGGGGTGTGCCGGCCACCCTCCTCCTTGGTCAGCGCGTACACCTGTGCAGCAGCATCAGAGGAACTTGTGCACTGAGCACACAGTGATGCTGTAAACCTGCAGCATACGGGTGCTGGACGCCCAGCCCTGAACTGCACAGCGGGAACAGGGAGGCTGCATGGCAGGCACTGAGCACAGCCCCTTGCTGCCGTGCAGGCTGCAGGCGCACGCCGTCGTCTCACCTGGCAACAGGCTCTGCAGGGGATACGACCACCTAGCCTCACAGTGGCGACACAATGCAGACCGGCGAGGCCTAAGCTGCCATGACCACAGTCCTGCACAGAGCTCCCTTGTGCCCGCGGGACATAGAGCCCTCACTACACGCAAAGCCCTGCCTCAGTGCAAGACGTGCACAGCACTGCGCAAGACGAACCCCCAGCCTCAGCACTTGGTGCTACACAAGCCTGCTGGAGCCAGCCTTGGCCACCAACTGCCCCCGCAGCAAATCATCAGGGAAGACGCGCACCCGCCCAAGGTACTGTTTGGGTTTCCGTCCCTCAGCAACCACATGCTGCCCAGCGTAACTCTTTTCAAGAAAGGCGCCTGCCAGAACCTACCTCAGCCTCGAACTTTGTGTGGGGCTTGATGGAGCCAGGCTTGGCCACCAGCTGGCCCCGCACGACATCATCCCTCTTCACACCTCTCAGCAGCAGGCCAGCGTTGTCGCCAGCCTGCCCCTGCTGCAGGGACTTCTTGAACATCTCTACGCCTGCACACAACAGGGCGCCATATGAAGTTGGATAGAGCCGCCTGCAGGGACGGGGTCAAAGCTTGACACCAGCATCAATGCAACGAGTCAGTGAAGGCCCTGAGCCACCTGGCGACACATGTTGACAGCACTGCAGGGCAGCACATGATATCACAGGGCAGCACATCAAAGTTGCTCCGCCAGGAACCTGAGCTGCCTGCCAGGACATGTTGACTTTTTTTACCACCTGCAGAGCACGGCACTTGCATGCCCAACAGAGCATCCCATCTCAGGCCAGGAGGCCTCAGACTAGGGCTGCCGCCACTCAGGCCGCCCCTGCAGACAGCTGGGCACAGCTAGGGGACACAGCAGCTCAGAGCCTTGGATTGGAACCAAGTAATCTCCAGCACGGACTGAGGGCACTGCCCCTGTACTGCCCTGACAGTGGTGGCTGTTGCTGCCCTCCTGCCTGGCTGCAGCAGGATAAGCCTACCAACAGGCCTACCCTCCCTGGGGCCCACCTGTGACGGTGGTCTTCTGAGGTGCCTGGATGCCCACTATCTCCACCTCATCCCCAACCTTCACAACACCCGTCTCAATCCTGCCCGTGACCACAGTTCCACGCCCCTGAATGGAGAAGACGTCCTCCACAGGCAGGGTGAAGGGCTTGTCCAGGTCGCGCACAGGGTCGGGGATGTACTCGTCCAGGGACTGCACCAGCTGCAGGATGGCGTTCCTGCATGGGGAGAATGACGTGGTCAGACGGGGCCCCCTTGGAGGGGCATCTAAAGGTCCCTCTGTGGCCGCTGCAAGACACTGTTCAGGAAACACGCAATTCAGACATGTCCGCAATCGCCTCACTTTCCGATCTCGTGATTATCCCCCTTGAGGGCTGCCAGCGCGCTGCCCCGCACAATGGGTATGTCGTCTCCGGGGTACTTGTAGAAGGTGAGCAGCTCCCGCAATTCCATCTCCACGAGCTCAACCAGCTCCTCGTCCTCCACCGCATCGATCTTGTTCAGGAAGCACACGATGCTGGGCACGCCCACCTGCAGATGACAACCTCTCACACTTTGTGTCCACCAGCTGCAGACATCTGGCTTGTTTTGAGACTGGCACTGGCTCATGCTCCACAGCATCAAACCTGTACAGAAGCACACGACCCTGGCACGCTGAACTGCAGAGACTAGATAAGCAATGATGGGCATGTCAACACAGGTGAGAGTCTTGCTAGGCTTGTTTGAGAAGCTTGATGCTGGGCGTGCAAACCTGCAGGACAACAGCTGGGCTTGCACAATGCGGCACCAAACCATCCACTGTGGCTTGTGCGCAGGGAATTCCTGACTCACTTAGTGACAGCAGCCCACCCAAACACAAGCCTGGGCGCTGGTGGCACCCTGGCTTGAAAGAGAGAGCCTTAAACTAAGGGCCCCTTGAAGGAGGCCATGCCAGGCTGCAGTGTCGGACTGCCCTCAAGGTGCAAGGCAGCCCCCTGGGGCCTCAGACCCAGCTGTGCAGGGCTGCCTCCACCTGCAGACCTGGCCCCAGCAGTCTGGCTGGCAAGCCTGCCATCCGCCTCCAGGTGTGCGCTGCTGGAAAATTCGTACAGTGAAGTGCAGCAGTGCGCACCTGTCGTGCCAGCAGGATGTGCTCCCGTGTCTGAGGCATGGGGCCGTCTGTGGCAGACACAACCAGAATGGCGCCGTCCATCTGTAGGGTCACCAGAGCCAGGGGTGTCAACTGACTGGGATCGACGCAGAGCTTTCTAAGTGACTGCATCATGTCAAGCTGGTGGACAGCAGAATAGGCTGTCGGCGCAGCACAAAGAGGTAGCCCTGCATTTGATGTGCTGCACCTTCGGCATGTTGTGCCACGCGTGGGAAGAGGCTTGACATGGAAGAACTGCCCGATTGCAAGACAGCATACTGGCTTTTAGCTGCCCTCTGCTCCTCAGCTGGGGACATTGGTGGCTGCTGAGTGCAGGCCGACACAGCGCAAGGCATCGCCCACCTGTGCGGCTCCAGTGATCATGTTTTTGACATAGTCAGCATGCCCTGGGCAGTCCACATGGGCATAGTGCCGCTTTTGAGTCTCGTACTCCACTGCAGCAGCACGGCACAGTTTGAGGCAGGCACAGGCTGCAAGGGTGGTGGTCCAACACTTAGTAGCACAAGGGGCTACACAGCAAGTCTGCAACTGTGCCTGTAGCTACAACACCTGAGTAGTACAGCATTCCCCGCTGCTCTTTTCAGAGGCAGCAGAGCAGACGAGAGACACAATACTGGCAATCATGACTTTGCACCGCATAGTGCTGACCCCCGGCTGCCACAGGTGCATCTGTGCTTAGACATAGCAATGCTGGCCGCTCACCATGTGCTGTGGAGATGGTGATCCCGCGCGCCTTCTCCTCTGGAGCCTGCAGGAATGTCAGGGGCAGGTTGCACGCCTCTGCTCAGTGCGTCAGCTATTGAGCACTCCGCCATGGGTGCTGGCAGGCTCTTCCAAAAACAGCACCCATCAGCCACAGCCCGTGCCACAATGCTTCAGCGGTGCATGAGGAAGGGCAGCCAACCTTGTCAATCTGATCAAAGGCGGTGGCAGTGGCGCCACCGGTCTCAGCGAGCACCTGCAAAGCAATGGGACAGTGACTTCAGGCTAGGAGCAAGCTGATCACCTGCTGCTGTGCTATTGCCCGAGCCTAGCGCTGTGCTAGAGACAGGACCACGCCGTGTTCCACACTCCGCTTGCCTTAGTGATGGCTGCGGTTAGCGTGGTCTTCCCATGGTCGACGTGCCCTATGGTTCCCACATTCAAATGGGGTTTTGTGCGGGAGTTGATGTCATAGGCCGGCTCAGCAAAGCCCCGAACCCAGAGGCTGCTGAGCTGAGACGGCGCAAGACACCTGCATATGGGGAGGCAAGCACACCTGGGGACATTAGAGCCTCCAGGCAGCAGTCAGATGTGCAGCACATCCCGCAGCTCACACCTTTGATGGAGGCAGGCTGGCAAGACAACCCAGCATGCCACATGCCGCACAACCAGCGACGCACCTTTGCTGCACCTCCTGGTGCAAGCAGGCAGCCTGGCCCTGGAGGCATGCATTGTGCAGCACCCTGCCTGCCAGGGCTGAGGCAGCCCTCCTCCCTAACACACCTGCCATCAGAGTAGCTCTGCCCTGATGCTGCCCCTATCTACAAGGATCGATTGCTGAAGCCGACAGATCTGTGCCCAACAAGTTTTGAGCTCCAATGGCTGCGAAACCTAAAAGTCAATGCTAGCAGCCCTTGCTGCCAACATGGACTCAGATCGGGAGACGTCAGTCCCTTTGCCAGATTGGCTGCAGGAAGTGAGATACTGTGTGCACTTGCTTCAATGATCAGGACAAATCTGCCATGTGAAGGGGACACTGAGCTGTCTGACTGCAGTCCCCCTATGGCCAGCATGCATCCCTTCAGATGGCCCTCAATGAGAGCGATGACGATGATGTGCTGATAGTCAATCCTAAAGTAGGTGTGTGTGAGGCCTCCCTTGGACTGCACAGGCCTGCCAGCCCAGTGCTGCAGGGTGTTGTTTGAGGTCAAGACCATCTGCTGTAGGCAAAAAGCGCCAGGTCATCGAGTCCCCTGAGGCTAGCCAGCCCAGCCCTGGCCCCTCATCACAGCCCGTCAAGCGCCAAAGGACAGGTCCCGCCACAGGCCAACCCCTGCCTAGCCATACAGAGCCTGCCCAGCACGCAGCAGAGGAGGATGAGCGGCCAGATCCATCCCAGCAGCAGGGGACGCAGCCCCCCGCGCAGCCCAGCCAGCCTGCCAGCCAGGCAGCCCCTGCCAGGGGCAAGGGCGATGCTGCATCTGCGCCAGGCACCGTTGACCTCATGCTGCCGGACAAGCTGGTGCAGAACAGGTACCTGGCAGAGCTGGGCGGCATGGACCTGACAGGGGATGCAGGTCAGCAGCAACGACAGAGCGGCATGCTTCCTGCCCGGTAGACGCCTGCTTGTCTGTCTCAAGCCATTTGTGGCTGACTGTTGGTCACATGAAAGGGCCTGCATGCCCTTGTGGGGAAGTAGCGCTCCTCTGAGGACTGTACACCTGGCTTTGAGGTTATGGCTGGCTCCCTGCAACATGCTCACCTTCACCTGCAGTGTGACCTCAGTGCTTGACTTTGTGTGGGGCAGCAGGAGGGCTGCCTGCCACAGCTGCAGCCACAGCTGCTGCCACACTGAGTCACATCTCATCCCCTGCAGGTGCTGTCGGCAGGTTCAGCCTGGACGAGCGCGATGGGGCTGAGGAACTCATGGTTGACCTCAAAGGTGGGCTGCCCGCAGCCTCACTCGATGAGTTGACTGAGAGCCTCCTCTCCGTACTTCTGATTGCTGGCTCAACATGCCGCCATTATCACTTCAACACCTTTGTTTGCGCTTGGATGAAGCACCCTGGTAGCTCTAGCTTGCTTTCTCTACGGTTGTGCCACACACTGCTTCTGAATGCTATGCCAACAGTGGAGCTGTAGGATGCCAAAGGATGGGATGACTGTCCTGTCCTGCAGGTGTCCTGTACCGAGCTGCTGTTGTGCCCCTGGCCAACACTGCAATGCTGATCAGCATAAGTGGCACCACCGCCAAAATTGAAGCTGTGCACAGCTGTTGCATCAATCTGCATGAGAGGCCCATACCAGGCTTGACAGATGAGGAAGAGGTGTGGCTGGACTTCAAACCTGTCTGCACGTCTCAGAGGGGCTGTCTGGCAATGCTCAAGTCGTGATGATGCAGTCCCTGCCCGATCACTGAAGAGTTGCTGTTGCCCCAGGCGGCTGCTCAGTTCAATGATGATCTGTCACACCATCCAATCTGCTGCCAGCAGCGGCTGCTGTGCACATAAACAGCACAATGTTCTGCTGCCTGCAGGGCCGGCAGTTTGTGATGGATGATGACGACAATTATGCAATGGATGAACCAGCTGCAAAGGGCCCAGCCAAAGCTGCCAAGCCAGCCAAGGCAAAACCTGCAAAGAAAGCCCCCACCTCCAAAGCCCGAAAACCAGCCGGAAAGGCGGGCTCGAAAAAGTAGTTGAAGAAACTTTTCTGTAGCCCTTGCAGACAATGCTCTTATCTGAGAGTGACTAGACTCCATGTGGGGTCCAAGGACCTCTGCAGATTAAGCTGCGACAAGCAATCCGGCCAGACACTGGGAGGGCCAAATCGAGGGATGCAATCATGTCTGACCCAGGTCTTATTAGGTCACGTTTCTTCTTGCCTTCCAGCTCTCGTCAGACTGTCTTACACGTTAGCAAACGTCAGTGACTCCGACGCACAGCAAGCAGAACACCGCTTTTTCTAAGCACAGCTATATGATTGGCCGCCTGATGACAGACATCAGCGTGTAACAGGGAGCTTCGATGCAGGTAGGGCATCTGCCAGCCGCTGTCTGTCTGTGAGGTGGACTCACCTGATCTGAGTGGCTTTGCAACCATCAGCAGGGTGCCAGACACGTGCAGTACTCTCATATTGGTGGCTGTTCTGTTGCAGAGCCACAAGGGTGGCAAGCGTACCTGGGTTTTCAACAAGAAGTTTCCAATCCACTATCAGAGCAGGTGAGGGATCTTGGCATCTGCAGTGGTGGCCAGACACAGCATACGGGTAAAGGGGCCCAGCGACCAGGAGCTTCTGACATACGTGCTATGCGATGCTGCAGGTGAAGAGCACTTCCAGCAAGGCAGCCAGCACCACCCCCCGCCAGCGCAGTACACACTTAGACAAGCAGCCCTCTAGGCAGCATGGACCCTCAGCTAGCTAGCAGCCGAGGAGCAGGACCATCTGGCACACTTCATGCTGGCCTGAGCAGACGCAGTCCCCATTTGGGAAATGCACTGCAACAGGCACAAACTTTGGTGGGCCATCGCCAGCACCGGCCCCAGAGGGTCAGCCCACCTCAGGCTATTCTCAGTGCTGATAAGTACAGCAAGTATAAAGGCTTCCAGCTTCAGCAGACTTCCCCTGCTTCTGCTGAGGCAGCGCCTTCAGTCCAGAGCTGTGACTTCCTGGTGCTGGGGAGCGGCATAGCAGGCCTCACCTATGCCCTCAAGGTACGCACAGCAGGGTTTGCAGGTGTTGGAAGACAGCTTGGCCATTGTGACAGTCCAGCAGAGTACCACTGCACTGGCCGAACAGCTGCATGCCCCGGGCGTGCATATGGCCATGCCCTTGTGCTCAATGTGCACATGCTGGCGCATGGGGTGCCCGTCAAGGGAGCTTGGCCACGTCCCGTGTACCTTGCCTCAGGAAGGACAACAGCTCCGACATAAGATCAGCTGAGCGTGCCATGCCTGCACATGCTCGCAGTTGCAGCCTCACCTACACCCACAGTGTTGGCGAGTTAAGAGTGGGGTTCTATGAAGCGCTATGTTGCTGAGCTGTCGCTGGGGTTGTTACTGCGACTGCGTGGCTTATTCATGCACATGGGTATTCAGAGCATTCTTGTGGGTAAGGGGCTTTGGTCAGCTTTGCACATATTGCTGCAATCGCAGCTGACCAGAGGGCATCACCGTCACAAGTTGCCTGCAGACGGTATTCCAATCAACATCAAGCCAGCACACTGCATGTCACCTTATGTCAGGCAGCCCTCACAGGCAATCTTGTAATCCACAGCATATGTTCTGATGTCATCCTAGCTCCAGAGCTCATCCTCCTTGTTCTATAGAGCAGAAGCTTGCCTGCGTGCAGGTGTCAGAGTATGGCACAGTGGCCATCATCACCAAGGACCAGGCTGTGGAGGGCAGCACCACCTATGCCCAGGGCGGTGTCTGTGCAGTGCTGGACCCCCTGGACTCTGTGGACAAGCATGCACGAGACACCATCGTGGCAGGGGCATTCCTGAACTCCCCCAAGTGAGTGAAGGACTCCGTCTTGCTGAGTACTGCTTCTAGGTAGGGCTCTCCCCCAGCGAGGCTGACTCCCCTGGGTTCCTGATACATGCATGTGCAGGGCTGCCTGGCGTGGATACCTTACATCTGGCAACAACTTTCACATGCCAGCCAGACTACGCACAGGATTTCACAAATGAGCTGCATGAAGGCTCATTGAGTGCACCCTGTCATCCTGCAGCCTGGGTGCTGCATCACTGTTTCAGGTCAAGCTGCATGCTGAGTGGCGCAGCAGCACCTGCCTTCCTGCGCTGACCTGCACTGTCTTTCCATGCGGTCTTCCACAGGGCTGTGTCTGCAGCTGATTGTGTGCTCTCCAGTGCTCAAGGCACAGAAACCCCCACTGCTGTGGGCCCTGCGAGCTTACACGCTCTGCCCTGCTCTGTAGGGCTGTGGAGGCAGTCTGTCGCGAGGGCCCTGCAGCAGTGCTGGAGCTGGCCCAGCTGGGTGCAAAGTTCACCCGCAACAAGGATGGCAGCTTGCACCTGACTCGCGAGGGGGGGCACAGCAGCCGCCGCATCGTGCATGCCGCCGACATAACAGGGAGGGAGATAGAGCGTGCCCTGCTGGCTGCGGCGCAGGTGGGCTGCGCTTGCTCTGGAGCGGGGCCGCCGTCTGACATCTGACAGCCCTTCTGTGCAGCTGCAGCATTCTATCACCAATGACCTGATTTCGAGATGTCAGAGTGCAGTCTGATCTGCATGGCCAGCATGCTCTGCTCCTGCCTGTCAGCATGACGATCATCTGCACCGGCCTGAAGGCCAGCCCTGCACAGCGATGCTGTTGCAAGCATATGATGTGCATTCCGTGCATTCTGGATCAGGCTGACTCACCTTTGCATCCTTCTGCTGTACAGGCCAACCCTAACATTCAGTTTCATGAGCACCACCTGGCCTCTGATTTTGTATATGACACCGTCAACGGCGTCAGGCACTGCCTGGGCGCTGATGTCCTGGATAAGAAGAGCAACCAGATGACGCGCTTTGTGGCCCCTGTCACCTTGCTGGCCACAGGTGGCGCTGGGCAGGTGAGCGCTGTCTCAGAGGCACTGCATTTGCATGTGATCAGCAGCCCCTCACTCGTTTTGTGTGACCCTGCAAGCCTGTTGATTTGGCGCAGGGGAGGTCAGGCTGCAGTGTGCAGCTCATGCTTTACATGGGGCAGACAATCTGCTGAGTGACTGTGGGGCTGCATGGACGTGTCACACCTGGTCCTGAAACATGGAGGTGCACAGCCATTGTTCTGCACATGAGCATGACGTCGCCGGCGCCTGCATGCATTGTGACACTCAAGTGTGTGGGGAACTCAGCAGCAGTAGGGCAGCTGCTTCATCTGCAGGTAGTTCTGCGGAGGCTCAAGCTGCGCACCCCCTCAACTGCAAGTCCCTTGTGGGGCATCTGCAAGCCACCATGTGCCAGATACCTGGTCAAAGTTCAACACCACGCACTGTCTGGGTGCAGGTGTACCCTATCACCACCAACCCCCACGTCTGCACCGGGGACGGTATGGCAATGGCCTTCCGTGCCCAGGCTGACATCAGCAACATGGAGTTTGTGCAGTTCCACCCCACCGGGTTCTGGACCGGCAGCCAGGCTGCAGGCAGCACCTTCCTCATCTCTGAGGCAGTTAGGGGTGAAGGTGCGTCATCTTGAAAGCTGCAGCTTTGGACTGTGCCGCTCCCTGCTCGGCTACGCTGCATGTCTTGCGTTGGGGGGAGGCCTGCCTGCTGCCTCAATGTGCAGCAACCTTTCTGTTGCATCTGTTGTTGCATGCAAGCCATGTTGCAATCCTCTCCATGGCCTTGGATGTTGTGAGTGGTGTGCTGCTGTGCCCAACATGCAGTGCGCCTGTACATTACAAAGGCTGTGCTGCGTGTGCCTCCCTTTCAGGCATGGCTCTCGCTGACGGTGCAGGCGGCTTACTGTACAACCAGGCCATGGAGCGCTTCATGCCAGACTATGATGACCGGCTGGAGCTGGCTCCTCGAGACGTGGTGGCGCGCAGCATCTATGACCAGATGCTGAAGCGCAACGAGACCCATGTGCTGCTGGACGTCAGCCACAGGAAGGCTGATGAGGTGAGGGCAGGCACACACTCTGGGCATTTCGTTAGGCAGCAGGCATGCATGCTCCTGTGTAGCACCTTGTGGCGGCATCAGAGCCAACAGTGCTCATGCAGCTGTTCGCTTCCAGCTCGATGGTCACAAGCCTGCTTGCTGCTTGACAAAGTTCAGCGACAAGCTGGGCCATTTTTTGTACAGAACGCTGTTTTCCCAATCTGCTGCCATCTCTCACAACTCCCGACTTGCCCTGTTGCTCACATGTGATGCAACAGCTGAGGCTTTGTGCCTTCTCGCAGGTGTTGGAGCATTTTCCCAACATTGCAGCCAAGTGCCGGGCCAGTGGCGTTGACATCACCCGCCAGCCCATCCCTGTGGCACCTGCTCAGCACTACATGTGCGGCGGTGTCAAGACAGGCCTCCTGGGGGAGACCTCCATCATGGGCCTGTACGCCTGCGGCGAGGTGGCCTGCACAGGGCTGCATGGTGCCAACCGTCTGGCCAGCAACTCCCTGCTGGAGGGACTGGTGTTTGCCAACAGGGTGAGTGCTCTGGTTGAAGGGCAGTCTGCCTCTGTGGCCTGACGTAGCTTGGGAGGTTGCCTGCGCTGTGTTGGCATTTGACATTTTGAGGAGCCGCTAGGTCCAATTGCCAGGCACTTCTTGAGATTTAGTCTGTGGCTGCATGTTGCTGCCCAGTATGCATCACTACATCAGTCATCTGTAACCCCGTTCATGCAGGCTGTGCAACCCTCAGTCAGTCACGCCGAGTACGCCCTCAAGCACGCAGGCCCAGCCCTGCACCACGCAGCGGTCGGGGCGAACTTCGTAGGCTCCAGCGCTGCCCGCAGCCTGACAGCGCCTGCTGCGGAGTGGGTGGCTGCCAAGCGCAAGGAGGTGATTCATGGTCGGTGCAGCTGACAGGGCAGCTGCTACTTTGTACTGCTTCCTGGTCTGCTAGCTGCTGCACAAGCAGTCAAGGCTCCAAATGTAGCCTTGGCACCTGTTCCTTTCGCATCACTCCAGATTCTTGAGGGTCATGCTTCAGAGTGTGGCTGCTGCATACAAATAAGCTGCATAGCAGCCCCGCTCCCCCCAGCTAGCTTGCTCATCTGCCCTCGCTGCAGCACACCGGCTATCTCCTCAATTCCCTGCGCACCACTGCTGCAATCAGCAGTCGCATACAACTTTCACCAGCTGACCTCCTCGCCTGCACGCCCACGTCTGCTGCAGCAGGCACTCACACGCACTCTCAGCAGCACTGCTCCATCACCTGGCCACCCGCCCCTGCTGGCCGCCAGCAATTTTCCACTTGCCTGCTCCCTCACCCCCCTGGCCCCCCCTGCTGCAGGTCACAGCGCTGATGTGGGAGGGCGCTGGCATCCTGCGCCGCACCGCCAACATGCAGCGCTGCCTGACCACCCTGGCAGGCCTGCGCCACGAGGTGCAGGCCCTGGCGGCTACCTGCGGCGTCAGCCCCCAGCTGCTGGAGCTGCGCAACCTGGTGGAGGTGGGGGAGCTGATCATGGGCAGCGCCCTGCAGCGCAAGGAGTCCCGCGGGCTGCACTTTTGCGTCGACTTCCCCGACACCGCCAAGGAGAGCCGAGCCACTGTCATCAGGACGCTGCCGCGCCGCCGCAGCTTCGAGCTGACGAGTCGGGCTGGGCCCGTGCGCACGCTTGCCAAGAGCAGGTGGGTTGCATCCTGAGAAGTTGCAGCTGGACCTCAGGGGTGCTTGCCGCTGAGGCGATGCCGTGTTCGGTGGCTGCTTGTGCGGGCGGTGCTGTATCTTGGCTGCTGGGGTGTACCTATCCTGCTTGCTTCCTCTAGACAGGTGTGTGACTGTTGGTGCCAGTATGTATTGCTGCCCCTGAGGCAAGATGTTGCATCTGGTCTGGTCTGGCTGCTGCCAAGCTCATGTTCAGCAGGGAGAGCTGCCAGGCAGAGTGCTCAATAGCTCCCTTTGGTGTGTCTGCAGGAGCAGTGGCAATGGCATGCAAAAGTCCAGTCCTGCAAAGAAACGAGCACGAGAGCTTGCGACCCCCTTGCGTTCGCAGAGAGAAGAGTGAACAGCAGCTTGCAACAATTGCATCTTGAGTGAATGCCTCATTGGCCCCTGTAGCAGTCAAAATCCACAGAGGTGTTTTCCCATCAACTAATTTGTGCAAAAGCAGCCCTCAATGTTGTGTAAGCTTTGCTGGAACCAGGCCTGTCAAGGGCTGGGGACACCTTCGGCAGCAGCCTGCAGGGCGTGACAGTGGGATAAAACCTAAATCTGTGGGTTTGGGTGGCCACTTTTGCTTACTGTAAGCTCTTCTGCCACTCAGTCTTCCGTCACAGATCCTCTTCAAACTCACCACCTACTACATCGTCATGTCAGGCGTCATGGACCAGGTCGGTTGCTTGACACAATCCTGGGTGGCCTGCTGTTGGGATCTACCTCCAGCTGGCTGCTGCTGAGCGCTCGATGGCAGTGCTGGCCGTGCTGAGGGTTGTCTCGATGTCGGAGTTTGAGCCCGCGGACCCGTGGGCCTGCTGTGCTCAGCTGACAGGCCATACGGGTGCCCAACAGGCTCCAGGGAGCTCCTTGCTGGGACCCAGCTATCTTGCTGTTGGTATTTGCCATGCAGCTTCTTGACACCTGCTCCCCTGCCTGGTGGCAGGGGCATCAACCGAATGTGCCCCTCTTTCTGCCCTGCAGATCAAGGCAGGCGCTCATGGACAGGCCGGCGCAGGTTCAGGAGGTGAGGGATCTGACTAAACACCCTGCAGCATGGTGCTGCATTCGTTTGCTGGCTGACTGCACACAATCTTTAGAGACGCTCATAGACCAAAGCTCATGTTACGAAGCCAACAGAGCATGCAAACATGTGCCTGCAGCCGGCAACACTGGCATGGGCAACACTGGCATGGGCTCCAACAGTTCAGGTCTGTTGTCCTCCCTGCACCTTTTTGCATTGCTGAGGTTTGAAAATGTTTGGCATGAAGGTGCCAACAGGCCTTTGGCGCGCTTTGTTGGCTTCCAGCTGTATCCCGAAAAGCTTGCAGACCCATGCTATTGCTCTGCTGCTAGGTGCCGGCAACACAGGCTTCGGCAACACTGGCACAGGGACTGGCGGCTCTGGGATGACAGGCAACACTGGTGGCTCTGGGATGACAGGCCACACTGGGTCAGGGATGGGCGGCAAGGACGCAGCTCGTGAGTTGCCTTGAAGTCGTCACAATGGTCGTTCCAACTTCACAGTTGCCCTACTTATGCTGCCTGGCTGTTGCTACTTCACTGCTGGTTCTCCAGTGACCTTGTTGGCCCTGCGCTTGCTGCCTCTAGGGGGTTGAGTCAGGTCAGCATGTTGGCTCTGCCTTTAACTTCTCAGAAGCGTCTTGGTATCTTCTCCAGCAAGTGACATGTAGACAAGTATTGGCACAGCCCTGCGCTTCAGCACTGCTGATTGTGTTATTGTGATTGGGCTGGCTTGCATTATGTGCTTGCATGCAGCTTCAGCTCCTGTGCTGCCATATCAAGCCTTCCCATGTGCATCTGTCTGCTGCCCTCCGCAATTCCATTTCCCCCATACGGCAGGCCAGAACAGGGGTGTGGAGGACGGTGTTCAGGGCAACACAGCTTCTGAGGCCGGTGTGACCCACAAGGGCCAGACCACAGAGCCCAACGCAGAGCAGCGCGGCATTGGCCAGAAGCTCAAGGACGCCGTCACCAGCAAGAACTCAGCTGGGAACAGTGCCAACGTGAACAACCCCCACCACGTGAGCACCGAATGTCTGCTTTGAGAGTCTCCTGTCGACAGGGGCTTCCTTTGTGGTCTTTGCCTTGGTTTGTTGTCCTTGCCTCTGAAGCTTACAAGTGGGCTCATTGAGCAGGCAGCTGATCGCACCATTGCTCTGCCTGCAGGGTGAGGGCAAGAACCAGTATTGAGCAAACTTGGTGCCCAGCAATTTTTGTCTGCAGCACATGTCTTTGTGTGTCTGAAGCCCTCTGTCGCATTTCATGAAGGCCTGCTCATAGCAGGTTTCAGATTTTGTAAAGCAACCAAAGCATCAATGCCAACAGCAAATGCATCACTGCATTGGCTCACAAGCAGCACATGCAAGACCTGCTCTGTCAACAGAGTGAGCTGGGCACCCACCTTGCTGGCCAGCCTCCAAGGCAGTGACACTGGCCTGCTGGTCACCTGCACTAGCAGCTGCCTGCAAGGTCTTGGCGTCCCTTCCCTTGACGTGATCATCTGCCAGCATATTTGGCTTTGATCAGCAGGCTCAAGCCTGGCATCACAGTCATCGTTGCGGGTCTGCTGAGCTTTGCAGGAACTTAGCATGTGGCGTGAACTACTGTGCTGCTCCAAACCACAAGTACTGCATTGTTGGGGCTGTGGAGTTGCATGCTGGAGGGCGCTTGTGTTGTGGGGACGGTTGCGGCTGTTACCTGGCGTGAGCGCCATCCACATGCTCTGCAGCCCTGCTTCACATTGAGCCAAGCTGAATCACGCAGTCGCCTGTCTGCTTCACCAAACTGCTCCAGGAAGCGTGAGTGGCTGCCGTGAGGGCAGTCTGTTAGGCCTTTTGGCAGCGAGCAGGAGGAGGCTGCACAGAAGCCTTGCACAGAGCAGCCTGCAGCAACTGCAGATGTCTGACCTTTGAGGCTGCAGCTATCCTGTATGGGTGGGGCCTGGCATGAAGCTCTGCCAGTCCGTGCACAGTCATGTGCAGCACAGGACCATTGTCTGAGACCACATCGTGTTACTGGCTGCATGGCAACACTCAGCTGGTTGCGGCACCTGGTGGCACTGCAAGGGCTTCTTGCGTGTGCTTGCATGCTGCCCCTGATGACAGGCTTCATCAACATTGACTGACAGACTTGTGCTGTGGACCTTAATCAGGGACCACTATCAGTTGTGTCTCCCAGGTTCGAGAAGCAGCTCCTTGTAAGGCAAGTTATTGATGTTGACCTGAACTTCAAATCGCATCTTCCCAGCTCTCCGTGTGCAGACTATTGTTCCAGGAACAGTTTCCTCCCAAAGGTGAGCTCCCTGTGCGAATCTCCTCGAGGCTTCCCGGGCGCTCGGATCTCTCTAACCCGCGACCTCTGCTTGCAAGAGATGGCCGGAAACGCTACTGCTGCCCACTGCCTGGTCTGTGAAACTTGTGGGCTGGGTGCTGCAGCAGGATCTGAGCGAGGGACACTTTCACATGCTGACTGTGCATGAAGCCTGTTGTCATGCAGGTGCCAACGCAAGCCTGTTTTCTGCCTGCAGGCATCAACAACAATCTCAACATGTCTCAGCCATCAAAAGAAGAGCTCAAGGAGATGTGCAAGGGTGGCATGGGCAGCCAGGCTGTGCAGGACATGGACAACTCTGGCGGCGGCGGCGGCACAGCCTTTGGCACCGGGTTTGATAGCAGTGGCACAGGTGAGCGTGGCTTCGAGGTGTCACTTGGCACCTTCCGGCTGACTACTCCCTGGCTGCATGTGTCCTATGGCAGCTGCAGGTCAAGTGCTACATACCAGGTTTTGAGTGTCGTGCATCTCTTCCAAGGCTGAGGCCGTGGCTCTGCTGGCACAGCCTGAAGGGTCGATCTTTGTCCTCAATTTTGTGGATTTAATCATCTCCGCAGGACTCATGCCTTTGTGCTGCAGCCGTAGGCATGAGTCAGGGAATATGTTCCAGCAGTGCCAACCAGTTCAGTGATGATGCCGCCATTGCTACACTGCTGCAGCACTGGTTACATGGCCTGACATAGTCCTTAGTAGGGTGCCGGGCGTCACTTCTGCACACATTCCTGCATCACTACTTTGTGCCTTTTGAAACAGCTCCTCCGCCTGTTATGCTGTTGGCCAATCCCGTTCCCTGCCAGGCAGAGAGTTCCTTCTGCTGGTATGGTGGTTGGCTTGCGCAACGCCGGCGGCTGACTTGCTGACACTTTGCACTGCAGGCACCGGAGGTGGTGGCGGCTATGGACAGGACACCATGACAGGTGAGCAACGCGCCCCGCAATCTCATGCCTGTTCTTGCAAGCCTGCTGTTCCTGATTATCAGCCTTTCACCTTTCGTCACCAGCAAGAGCTCTACGAAATGGGTTCTGGTTGCGTCTTGACCGTCTGACCTGAGCCAGCAAATGCAACCAGGATCTTTAAGGTTATATTCTGCTGCCAACTCAGAAAGCTGCTCAGCATTGGCAGCAAGGCTCCTGTGAAACCTAAGGGCAGGTCCACCCCAGCATGCTGCAGCCGGTGGCTGTCAAAGCTGGATCTTTGCACTGCAGGCACCGGAACTGGGCAAGGCTATGACCAAAGTGGCCAGGGAGGTGGCAGCTATGGGCAGGGTGGGCTGTTCTTGAAAGCTTGCTCTTGATCACATTGTTTTATATTGTGATTACCAGCCAAGATTTTCACCCTGCACTGCAGGCGGTGGCAGCTATGGGCAGGGCGATCAGAGCTCTTATGGCCAGGACACCACCACAGGTGAGCAATGCGCCATACTCAGGTCTGGTTTACGCTTCTTCTCAGCCAAGCTGTTGACCCCTTGTCACCAGCTTAAGCTTTACAGGATGGCTCTGGTGGCATTGTGTTTGACCTGAGCCAGCAAATGCTACCAGGAACATCCAGGATTGTCTCTGCTGCCAACTCACAAAGCTGCTCAGAATTGGCAGCAAGGCTCCTGTCAATCTATGGGCAGGTCCACCCCAGCATGCTGCAGCTGGCCGCTGACTACGTCAGCGTTTGCACTGCAGGCACCGGAAGCGGGCAAGGCTATGACCAAAGCGGCCAGGGCAGTGGCTACGGGCAGGGTGAGCTGTTCTTAAAAGCTTACTCTTCGTGAGTATTAGCCAAATTTTTCACCCTTTGTCACCAGCAAAAAGGTTTACAGGATGGTTCTGGTCTGACTAAGCCAGCAAAAGCAACCAAAAACATCGAGGATCGTCTTGGCTGCCAACTCAGAAATCTGATCAGAATTGGCAACAACACTCCTGTTTGTCTGTGGGCAGGTCCAACCCGGCATGCTGCAACTGGCCGCTGACTAAGTCTGCGCTCAGCACTGCAGGCACCGGCAGCGGGCAAGGCTATGACCAAAGCGGCCAGGGCGGTGGCTATGGGCAGGGTGAGCTGTTGTTGTAAGCTTGCTCTTCGTGATTGTCAGCCAAGATCCTCACCCTTTGTCACCAGCAAAAGCTTTACAGGATGGTTCTGGTGGCATTGTGTCTGACCTAAGCGAGCAAATGCAATCAGAAACATTAAGGGTTATTTTTGCTGCCAACTCAGCAACCTACTCAGAGTTGGCGGCACCGCTTCTGTTTATCTGTGGGCAGGTCCACTCCAGCATGCTGCAGCTGGCGGCTGACTGAGTTGGTGCTTTGCACTGCATTGCAGGCACCGGCACTGGCAGGGGCGGTGGCAGCTATGGGCAGGGCGACCAGAGCTCTTATGGCCAGGACACCACCACAGGTGAGCAATGCGCCGTACGATCTCAGGCCTGTTCTTGAAGCTTGCTCATCAGGATCATCAGCCAAGTTTGCACCCTTTGCCGCCAGCAAATGCTGTACAGGATGTTTCTGGTTGCATTGTGTCTAACCTGAGCCAGCAAATGCAACCAGGAACATTTAGGATCGTCTCTGCTGCCAACTCAGAATTCTGCTCAGAATTGGCAGCAAGGCTCCTATTAATCTATGGGCAGGCCCACCCCAGCATGCTGCAGCTGGCCGCTGACTAAGTCGGCGTTTGCACTGCAGGCACCAGAAGCGGGCAAGGCTATGACCAGAGTGGCCAGGGCGGTGGCTATGGGCAGGGTGAGCTGTTCTTACAAGTTTGCTCTTCGTGATTATCAGCCAAAGTTTTCACGCTTTGTCACCAGCAAAAGGGTTACAGGATGGTTCTGGTCTGAGCTAAGCCAGCAAAAGCAACCAGAAACATCTAGGATCGGCTTGGCTGCCAACTCAAAAATTTGATCAGAATTGGCAGCAACACTCCTGTTTATCTGTGGGCGGGTCCAACCCAGCATGCTGCAATATGGCCGCTGACTAAGTCCGCGCTCAGCACTGCAGGCACCGGAAGCGGGCAAGGCTATGACCAAAGCAGCCAGGGCGGTGGCTATGGGCAGGGTGAGCTGTTGTCGAAAGCTTGTTCTTCGTGATTATCAGCCAAGATCCTCACCCTTTGTAACCAATAAAAGCTGTATAGGATGGGTTCTGGTGGCATTGTGTCTGGCCTAAGCCAGCAAATGCAACCAGGAACATTCCCATCAGGAATGGCAGCAACGCTCCAGTTTGTCTGTGGGCAGGTCCACCCCAGCATGCTGCAGCTGGCCGCTGACTAAGTCAGCGCTTTGCACTGCAGGCACAGGAACTGGCGGGGGCGGTGGCAGCTATGGGCAGGGCAATCAGAGCTCTTATGGTCAGGACACCACCACAGGTGAGCAATGCAACATACAATTTCAGGCCTGTTTTGAAAGCTTTGCTTTTTGCAATTATCAGTTAAGGTGGTGACCGTTTGTCACCAGCAAAAGCTTTACAGGATGGTTGTGGTTGCGTTGTGTCTGACCTGAGCCAGCAAATGCAACCAGAAACATCTGGGATCATCTTTGCTGCCAACTCAGAAAATCTGCTCCTAGATTGGCAGCTGGCCGACTTATTTGGCACTCTGCACTGCAGGCACCGGAACTGGCGGGCAAGGCTATGACCAAAGTGGCCAGGGCGGTGGCAGTTATGGGCAGGACAGCACCACAGGCACTGGCACTGGCACCACGGAGAAGCCTGGGTGAGTTGTTGAAAACCTTTGGAAGTTTTCTAAATGTTGAAAGTCAGGTTCTGATGGGGCCCCCTCTGCAGGGCTAGTTAAGTTACCTAGGCTCTGCTTGTGGTTTGTGCAATGATCGCCTTGTCATATTGCAGAATGCACATCTTGAGATGGAACTTCTGCTGTGCAGGGTTGGTGGCAAGATCAGCAACCTGCTGCATGGACGCAAGGCCACGGACCCCACACCTGTCATCCAGGTCTGTCTTTGTACACTGCCTGAGCTGTGCCGTTGTGATGCTGCAAAATGTTGGCATTCCAGTCAAACTTGTGCATGCTTTATGGGTCCATCGTGCTGGACTGCAGAAGCAGGAGAAGCAGGCGCAGAAGGAGGCCCAGCAGTACTAAACCTCTGGTCTACATTGAAGCACCTCAGCTGAGCTTGTGTCTTCAGGAGGCACCCCCAAGAACATCAGACTCTGCACCTACTCCAGCCATGCTGTTTCTTTTTCATTAGTTTGCGTCCCTGAATTTCTCTGCGTTGTGTACTCGCTGCATGTGCTTTGATGAACTGGAACAAGCACCATCTGCTTGATGATAGACATTAATGTGGCAAGGATGTGGTGTGAGCATGCAAGTGCGCTTCCAACAGCTGAGAAATTAGCCTGTGTTACATACACAGGCTAATCAGAGAACGCAGTAACTACTGCTGCCCAGGCCAGCCAGCCTCATGTGCTGGACTGAGTTCTGACTTGCGCCTCTTGGCTGTTGCCTGCTTGCGGGAGCAGCACGACCTCCAGCAGCCTTCACTATGAGGTGCAAATGTCACTGCTGTGCATATAGGCTGTGTAGCCTATCTGCTTGTGGCCATCACATCTGTAAATGTCCATTGTCGTTCTCGCCTCCCCCTGCAGCCTTGTTTGAATGTGAGCAAGCACACAAGCTTCAGAATCTCTGCACTCCTTTAATTAAAAGGAAAGCATCATCCGCCACAAATCTTGTGGCGGATGAACCCATGCTGTTTCTCAAAGGAGTGCAGAGACATGCACCTCTGCTCCAGCTCTTTGGCCAGCAGACCATTGCGCTCTGTCTGCCAGGCGCCTGCAGGCGTGCTGGTAGCTGTCTGTCATGCTCATGGCGCCAAGTACCAGCACGGCATCTATCTGTGCCTGAATGGAGCTGTCGGTAGAGGGGGCTGCCACTGGAGACTGGTCCACCTGCAGTAATATGAGGGGGTCATGCATTTCAGCATACTGCCACGTCTGGAGACACTCTTGACAACAACATGCAACCCACCTCGTCCTCCTCTGCGGTACTCTCAGCAGCTGTCTGCATGTCTGTGAGGTGCCTGCTGCACTCACTGAAGGTCTTGTAGTTGGCAAGCTGAGACATGGCAAAGGAAAAGGACAGCTCTGGAGATGGTGTTGTGATGCCGTGAGTCTGAACCTTGATGCGTCTTGCTTGGATGAGGCTGTTGACTGAAGCAACAAGGTCAACAAGAAGCATCAAGGTTCAGGAAGCAGCTGGCAGCGATTGCGATGGCTGCTCTTCTTGCCCGCGCTGTGCCACCACCACCCAGAGAGGTTTCTGTGCCAGCTGCCAATGAGGCCTTGCTGAGCTGGTGTGCAGCTGTGGCCTCTGACGGTGGACTCATGGCGCCGCAGCGGCTTGGTGAGCCTGCTGCTGGCCTGATGCTACTGCTGGAGAGACCTCCCCCCTGACTGGAACCAAGTTGGCCAGCGCTGCCCAGGTCAACCCAGCAGGTGCAATGGCAGCAAAGTGGGGCAGCCCTTGGGCAAAGATGTAGACGGCGCTCAGGACGCAGCGTGCAGTCATGTTGACATCGACCTCCGTCGTGCCCAACACCACCTCGCTGATCACATCCTCTAGTTCCAGGACGCTGACAGCTGCCTGGGCCGTGCTGCTGCTGCTGCCATGCATGGTGTGGTGCAGCTGCTGGATGGCTGAGAGTGCACCTGGCCAGTGCACCACCTTGCCTGGCCAAGTCCTGTGCGTGTCTCCTGAAGCCAGGCTATGGTAGCAAAGGTCTCATGGCACAGCTTGAAGTTGAGAAACTCTCCTGCAGCTGCACCAAAAGCACGCACATCCTGTGTTCAACCACCAACTTGGTGCTGCAAATGTTGAGGTGCTGCGGCGTGCAACAGGTCAGCATCTCCCCTCCAGATGCAAAAGCTATGCCACTTACTCTCAGCAGAAGGCCTCCTGCAGGGTCTCTGTCAGCTGCACCGTTCTCCAACTGCAATGCTCTGCTGAGATCGTTCATTTGCCCACCACAACAGCTGTCCCTGGGACCCAAGCACGTGCGCAGCTGCAGCCACGGGCGGCCACCTGGCAGTGCTGCAGTATGCTCACCAGAACGGCTGCCAGTGGGCTTGCCGCACAAGTCTCACAGCAGCTCTCAGTAACCATCTTGAGCTTCTGAGGTGGGCCCGCCTACAGGTGCCTCCCTGCCCTATCTGGATCCTGCAGCCTCCTACAACAGCACTGCAAGCAAGCTGCTCCCCCACACAGCCCAGCATGCCACGCAGCCTCCTGGTGTGACCACTGTGATGCCAGGACACTACAGCAAGTGGATACCGGCTTGCCAGCGGGGCAGCATGGCGGTTATAACCCCACGAGAATGCGTCTCACCATCCTGCACACATGGAGTCAGCTGATTGTGCAACAACAGATGTGCGGTGCCTGTGATGGGCAGGCTGCTCCAGCCAGCACCTCAGCTGAAGCAGCCCATGCAGCCACCCTCATGACGAGCATGGCAACAGCCCAGCTGCCCCACCAGACTGGTGAGGCAGCACAGCAAGCTGCTGCCTGTGCAGCACAACGTCTGGGAGACCGGTCTGGCATTGCAGAGAACAGAACAGTACTCTTGAGTGCAGATGGCCTCATGCACTATCCATCAGCAGAGAGCGCTGCTGAAGCTCAAATGCAGGAGCAAGACAGGTGTGATCGCTGTAGGGCTATGGCTTTGACAGCAGATCCTCTGACGCCTCTGTCTGCATGGGACCAGGACAGGGTGCATCATGATCAGGGGAGGCATGGGGCCCCTACTTGGAATGACCTCCATGACGCTGACTTGCAACCACGTCAGAATGGGGCCCTCGTGCCAGCTGCAAGATATGTGTGTTGGGACATTGATGTGGTCAAACGTCATGGCCCCCCCAGCTGAATGCAAGCTAGTCTGGCCGGCTAAGTCGCCCAGTGTTGTGTCTTCTTTTGAGGTGCTGCCCCTGTGCAGAACCTATAAGGGCGCCAGGATTGACTGCAACAAAACTGGCCACACATCTGCTGTCTGCGTGCCCTCTAGCTATCGACGGCCTAGATAGGCTCCTAGGCTGCCCCTGGCGGGCCTTCAATGTTTCTTCCCGCTTTGACTGGGCCGGGTAGCAGATCATTCAGCAGGCACCTGCCAGACAGTCAGGCTGTCGGGAGGGTCCTGCCGCCTCTCCCTGTTGGCTCTGCGCAACAGCTGTTCGATGAGGCTGATTTCATTCCTGTGAGTGACATGGCTGCAGCAGCTAGCGGCTGCAGCTTTGCAGCTCCAACGCCTCAGGCCTGCTAATGCACAACCGTCCTGCAGGCCGAAGTCGTCCTCCTCACAGATATGGAGGACGTCATTGGCAACTTGCCCCGCAGCATGTTTGATGAATCTTGCATCGAGCTCCTTGAGGAGGAGCCTCAGCTGGAAAGCACTCACAGGACCTGGGCGCCGGCCCTGAAGCAGTGGCGGGTGCGCCCCCTCTTCTGTGAGGTTTGCAGTTGCCAAGCGAGAGGCACCAGGGCAGACGTCTGCCCCATGCCAACCTGTGCATGCACAGGCCTGACCCTGATCCTGCGTCTCTGCAGGCCTGGTGTGCAGCTGAAGAGTATCCAGACTTCAGAGTCACTGTTGCCAAGTTCATGGACTTCGTGCGGCACATTGAGCAGAAGTTTGAGCGTGAGGGGAAGGTGTGCGCTGCTTTGCCAGAGGCCTACCTGTGGACGAGTGCTGTTGACTGCACTCGCAGCTTAGACCTCAGCTGAGATGAGCATGATGGGTCTGCAATGTCTCTGCATTTTTGATGCCCCTACGCTGACTCCTCACTTGCTGGTGCAGCCATTGACACCATCAAAAGTGAAGAGGTATGTATCAGCGGTCAGCAACTTGCAGCTCATCCAGTGCGTAATCCACCTTGCTGCCCAACCGGGCCAAGATGATGGGGCGAGGTGGGGTGACGACAGGAACATCAAGAGCGATGCGCGGGTGAAATCATGGATCAAGAAGTACCAGGACCATGATATACAAGAGAAGCACAAGTATGCGCTGCACTATAGGCTGCATCTTGCATGTTGCCCGGCATGGCAGTGTGACGCCTTTCTTGCTCAAGGCCTCAAGCATGTGCAGCCATGCCTGGTGCCCACAGGCAGCTGCCACTTGATGGGGGCAGGCCAACTGCCTTCAATCATGCCTGGTGCTTGCATCTCCACCTGCCACATGTGCTGGTACAGGTGCTTGAAGGACAGGCAGGCCAGCAGGATGTCTGACTGCTACACGCAGAAGGAGCTGACAAAGCTCAGCAGTGCTCACTGGGAGGACACCAAGGACCCGTTCATGGCCCTTCAGTCAAGGTGATGGCGTTGCTGCTGGTCATGCACAATTGCAACCTGCCTCTGGCTGCTGGTCATGCGCAAGTGCGGCTTGCTTCCTTAAGAGGAGCAGAGCCTGACTTAACAAACAGGAGCAGAGCCTGACAGGTTCACACCATGCAGGGCAATGCACTTGGTCCTGGACGAGAGCATATGCCGTGGGCATGACTGCCGGAGGTGGCAGCTACCGGACCTGTTCATTCAGGAGGTGAAGAGCCTCAGCAGGGTGGACACAGCCTATGCACTCGGCATACTCATGGACCAGGGTAAAACAAATGAGGTCAGGTGCAGCTCGTGGTGCTCTGGGCTTGAGCATGGGGCCTGCCTGTGCTGCTCTGCACAGTGGCTGCGTGAGGCAAGGCATTCATTGAATCTTGTCTCTGGGGTGCAGCACGGGCGTAAGGAGTATGCCTTGGCACTGCGTTCACGGGATGCGGACACCTGCGCTCTGGGGGCTGTGCTTCTGTTGCTAATGGTACGGTGGAGCATGACGGACGCACCGTGGCCAGACTTCGGTGCTCGTTCCAGTTGGTGAGCACCCTGCATTGCCCCACGCCCTGCACCAGCCCGGCCTCATCCGCGGCAGGGCCTTGCACCTGCCTTGCCAGCCAGCACCATCCTTAACTGACCCACGGTGGGGGTCCTTGCACTGTTACAGTGGCCAAGTCAATGTCAGCATCTGATCTCCCTGTGTTGTGGCAAGCACAGCTCACTGCACCCACTGCCTGCAGGTACGAAACCTTCTTGTTTTCAAACGAGCTCAGTGCCAACCAGCCAATGAAGTACGAGAGGCACCTGGCACAAGTGAGGAAGTACCACAAGAAGGCTGGCGTTGTCGGGGCCACGCATGTCGGGTGGTCTTCTAGCGCAAGAAATGCTGCTGCTAAGGGGTGAGCTCATGGTGTTGAGCTGCTTTTGAATGATGCTGCCAGACACGAGCTGACGGTGGGTTCAGTGGCTTGGCCCTCAAAGACGTCACATGCTGGGAGCTCGGCGCTGCTCATCTGAGGCCAGACCGCTGCATCAAAATCATCCCGCTGTGAAGCTGCCAGGCTCAGACACTGCCGCCAGCAAACATGTCTGTGTGCACCTGTCAAACTTGTTACTGTGGACCTGCCGCGCAGGGCACCCCATGCCAGCATTGCGGGGTATGCGGGCTGGAACGTCAGCCACCAGGCCAAGTCCTGTTGCAATGACTTGAATGTGGATGTGGCATCAGTCCAGGCAGGCCATGACATGGGCACCTTCCTCTGTGGGCGAGGTCGCGTGGAGCCTTCAGAGGCGCTGCTGGCGCTGCCATTTCCCAAGGCCCAGGCAGATTATGCAGTGATCAAGCAGGTGAGCATCGTTTGTATGCAGGGGGCTGGTGGATTGCAGCAGTGTCCATGCGAGGTGGACAACAGGTGGTCCCAGCCTCTGCAACGCCTCTAGACGGGCCGGGTGAACATGCCTGCCTGCAGATTGCCCTGCAGCTCCGATGCTGCTGTGTGCTCAAGTGGCACTGCCGTGCTGCGTTCATATCCAGCAGCCTGCATGTGTGACCTCCCGGCAGGGCACAGCTTCACCCAGGCCGGTGCAAGGCTCCCGCCTCATGTGCACTGACGACAGCTGCCATTTTGGCCGCAGAGGAACCTCAGCACAGCTGAGGCCAGGCGTGACATTTCCGCGCGGCGCTTGTTGGAGCTGCTGATTGCGGGCAAGGCCATCGTCCTGCAGGATGTGGCCCTCCTCGCTGTCAAATACCCTAACCACCCTCTCTGGAGGAAGAGGGCTTTCGTGGATATTCTCCAGCACCCAGACTGGGCTGACTTTGCCGCAGCAGCCATGTCTGCAGACCTGGAGGCCCGCTCTGAGTATGTGGACAACTTCCGCATCGTGAGCATTGGGACTGACTGTCCATCTGCCTGCCCCACAGCAGCCCTGGTTCCTATGCAGGCCAATGGTGGCAAGCGCCTACCAGCCACAGAATTATAAATCAATTGCTAGCCACAGCGTTTTCATTGGCGCCAACTCTCCTGCCTGCCAGCCCTCAGCCGGTTTCAGAAAGATACTGCTCCATAGCATGCAGTGCTCACCAAGTTGTACCTCCTGCTTGCAGGGTTGAGGCTCGCAATTGGCACTGCCTGCGGTGCAGTGCAGCTTCGTGCTTGCACAAGTCACCTCCATTGCCCTGCATTTCACAGTTTCCCTCTGATCTCATGCCTTTTGGTGCTGCAGGTGGGAGAAGTGGCAGCCAAGTACCAGAGGGAGCTGGCTGACAGACACCAGGACAACGAGGCCCGGGTGGAGCTGGTGGCACAGCAGCAGGCCAGGGTTTGCGAGCTGCAGGCCGAGGTTTGCAGGCTGCAGAGCAGTGGCAGGTCGCTGCCGGTGCGCCCAGCAGCCCAAGCTGGTGCTGGCAGTCTGCCGCCACATATTCCGGCCCCAGCCCCTGCTGGGGCAGCAGTTGGCACTGGTGGCGCCCCTCAGGCGAAGTCAGGCAGCATTGCACTGTCGCCGTGCAGGCAGGGCGCCCCGATGCCACCAGGGGCAGCAGCTGGCACCAGTGGCGGCCCGGAGGCAGCAGCTGGCAGCACTGCACTGTCGCCGTGCAGGCAGGGCGCCTCGGTGCCAGCAGGGGGAGCAGCTGCTGCTGTTGGCCTGGAGACAGATGCGCTGACAGGTGCCGGCACCAGTGTCAGTGGCGCTCTGCGCATCGTGGGGGGGGGCAGCAGCAGCGGCTGCCCAGGCTCCTGGGATGGCAGCAGAGGAGACTGCAGCAGTCGCTGCTGTCCCCAGCAGTCGGCCTTCTAAAGCACTTGCTGGTGCACAGCAGCGTCCAGACACAGCCCAGCAGGCCCAGCCTGCTGGCACCCTTGTCCACGATGCCCAGCCCTCGGCGTGGCGTGCAGCCCAACTGCAGATGCTGGGGGCGCATGTGCACTCTGCAGCGCCTGTCCCCTCCGCTGCCGCACCGGTCCGCGAGCTGCCGGGTGCCAGCGCCGCGGCAGCCCGCCGTGCCATTGAGGCAGGGCAGCGGCAGCAGCAGGGTGGTCCAGGGCAGCCTCAGGCCACCCTGCCTGGCTGGGGTCAGAGGCTCTACAGGTTGAAGACAGGGCACCATGTGGGCACTCCTGCCAAAGTGTGGCAGGAGTGGAAGGAACACCTGCAGTGGCGTGAGCGGGAGCGGGGCTGTGGCTGGCGCAATGCTGACGTGGGCTACAACGCACAGGAGGCCAAGAAGTTCCAGACCCAGTTTGACAAGCGCCTGCGTGTGCCGCTGTGGATCACTGCTGTGGCCAAACAGCGGGGCATCAAGGAGGCAGCAGCATGCCAACTCGTTGACCAGGAGTTCCAGGGCCTCAAGCTGGTGATGCCTGAGGACCTGCCATGCCTCTCCGATGCTGAGCAGGAGATGGTGGCCGCCAGGCATGCCGACGGTCACCCCGCCTGGTCCTCTGAGGGCACTGGCAAGTCGATCAACATGACTGAGTTCTACGAGGAGCTCCGCCAGCGCATCCACACCCATGATGCAGGCGTGCCAACTCCACAGCGGCTGAGGCCTAAAGCGACCAAGCGCAAGAGGTCAAAGGCCGCCGCTCAGGCTGCTGAAGGTGCATCTGAGATGTTGGACCGTGCCACACTGCTGTGTGCATGTATGTGTGCTGGTGTTGCCTCCTGCTTGCTGCTGCCATCTTGTCTTCGGCTCGCTTTGCCACCTGGCCTTCTGCAAGCTGCCTGCCATCAAGTGTGAGCAGCTTACTGCCTGCATGAGCTGCATGGTGCCTTGCAGGAGGGCCAGCATCAGTGAACAGACGCTTGACTCTGGAGCAGACAGCCCCCCAGGCTGCCAGTGGACAGGCTCCTTGAGGACAGATGGGCAAGCTTGCTTGTCTGAGCTTGCGCAACAGTGCAGCCTTGCAGCTGTCAGGCATTGCAAGCTTTGAGCTCTTCTTTGCTTTGCAGGGCTGGCCCTCACACATGCAAACATTTGTTACACTAGCAGACTGCACCCTCAAGGTTGGCAGAACATGATCAGAACTTGGACTGCCCCTGACTTGCTGTGAATTGTCATCTCCTGATGATGTAAACAGCAGACACTCTGGTGCCCTGGCCCCTCCATCACCTTATTGCGCTGAGACACCTTTTTGCAGATACATCACCTGCCTGCTGTGCCTGGCCCCCAGCCGTCAAGCTGTCCGCCTGAAAGCTTGCCCGGCATCACCGCTTGTAATCTATAGGCAGGCTGAGATGCTGTGTTGCTCTGGGCATTCAGAAAGATAACGTGTATCCTGATGACCCTGCATATCCCTCAAAAGGCACATTGACAATCCATCACCATGGCCCTGTTTCCCCAACAAGCTGAGTCTCTGTTGGGTGCATGTTACAGTGGCAGAGATTGGTTGCATGCAGTCAGAATGAAATACTCTGAGTGGAGAAAGGGTCCAATGAACCAACAGCAGGTGCAGAGGGGAGAGCCCATTGTCATGACTTGTTCTAACGACAGAAGTTTGCTCACGGAGCTGAAGACCGAAACATGGTTCCTAGCATGATGCAGCTGACCCTTCAGGCCTGAGACTGCCAGTCATATTTCCAGCTGGCAGAGTGCAGGCCAGCTGCTCATAGAATGCCATTGAGCACTCGCTGGTAATAGTCATACTGTCTGGTGCGCCATGCGTCCAGGCTGTCGCTGATCAAACTGAGCATCACCTCTACACACTACAGGTCAGGGCAAGGGGTGGGGTGAGGTGTGGTGAGGGCAGAAAGGTTGCAGAGGTGAGGCAGGCAGCACAGCTCCACCTAAAGGCAGGCGGCACAGCTCCACCTAATGGCGGAGCAAGATGAGGTGCAAGACAGGCAAGCTCACATGGGCTGCACACGCAAGACAAGGCTTGCCATCAACAAGAGCCCCACCTGCGCCTCAGTCAGGTTAAGGTGGAAGCGCTTGCGCAGGGCCTGTATGGCGCGGGGGCCAGCCTTGAAGGCGGGGCACCCGCTGGTGGACATCATGTCAACCAGCAGGATGATCCTGTCAGCATGCTTGCGGCAGGCCAGGAAGCCCTGGATGCACAGCACCTGCAGCGCGGTGCAGCATGCTTAGTTTAACTGCTCTGTGTGGCACACAATGAACAGCTGAATGCTGGACAGGCAGCCCTGGAAGCACCAGCAGCAGCGCAAGGCAGTGCGTGTCTCGCTCATCTGCATGGCTGGCCCAGCTACACAAATGGCAGCCTGGACAACCAGAGTGCGTGGCACTGGTGGCAGGTGTGTGCCACTGGGCAGTAAAGCCATTCAGAAGAGTGAACGAGGTGCTGCTGCTCGGGTGCACGGCAGGCACGTGCAGGAAGAGCTCAGGGTGTGTCCGAGCCTGCCCAGGCACCACCTCTTTGACATAGCAAGATGTTTGCGCAGTCATCCTTATCAATGCCCCACTGAGCAACATCACAGCAGAGCATTTGACCACTCGCCTTGCCAGCATGCAGCCATCAGCAGACAACATATTAGATATCATTCGCAGGGCGCACTCATACAGCAGACTCCAGGCCCCACCTTGAAGTAGTCAAACAGCTCGGAGGCCTTGCCCTCGCTGGTGGAGTCCAGAACCTCGAGGAGCTCGCGGGTCAGCTTGAAGGGGGCCGCCTCAAAGTTGACGCCGCCGGGGGAGTTGCTCAGCATGAAGCCAAAGTCTATGTGGATGATGTGCCCCTGCAGGAGAGAGAATGTTTGACACCTTTGGGGGGAAGCGCTCAGCATGAAGCCAAAGTCTAACTGGACAATGTACCCCTGCAGATAGATGGAGAGGCTGTCAGTGAGACAGAGAGCTTCAGCCACATTGCTGGGGTGTACAGACAGGACGCAGAGCTTTCAGCAGTAGCGAGGGTGAGGCTTCAGGATTGGAGTGTTGCTTGTTCAGCCTGAGATGCTGACTATTGCTACAGACAATGCGCAGATGATGAGATGGGTCACCCAGGGCCACAGGTCAAGGTTGTGGGTAGTATACAGACGACGACAAAACAAGGAACAGCTGAGTTGGGCTGACATCCCTTGTGCAGAGCCCAGCTCGCCTGTGTGTCCAGCATCAGGTTGCCATTGTGGCGGTCCTTGATCTGGAGGAGGTAGCAGATGAGGCTGTAGGCAGCCATGCTCTCAGCAAAGTTGCGCTGCGCCTCCACACACTCGGGCGTCCCCTGCAGGCAAAGGATAAGTAGAAAAATGTGTGTGCATCGCTGCTGCAGGCTTGCAGCAAGTGCTGGCAACTGTTGCTCATGAGGCAAGGAGCCAGCCATGCTGTGCATGACTGGGATGCCAGCCGCATCCTAGCAGAGTTCTTGCTCAGGCCAAGGGGTCATCATACGGTTGGCAGCTGGACATGGCCAGAGAGGTGCTTTGCCAGGCTGCAGGTGTGACAGGTCATCTCTCTGACTTCCAAAGACCTGTCCACAACTGCCTGACAGTGGAAATGATCAGGCAACACCATCAAAAGTTGAGGTCACCAGCCCACGCCTGGCAACAAAGCAGTGCACAAACTGCAGCCCTGGACTGTCATGCCTGCACACAGCCCCACCACTGCAGCGGCCTCCCCCTGAAGGGTCCAGGCACTGGAAATTCGATGTAAGCGCTGACATTGCGTATGCAACACTGCTTCAGGTGACCAGCATGAGCTAAGTACACAGGCCAACAGGACTGCCATATGGTCGCAAGGAGGAGGTGGCCAGAGGGCTGAAGACCTTCCACTGCAATGCACCAGGGCCTGACAGGCTCAAACTACAGGGTGCACCCAGCAGCTTGCTTTCAGCCACAAGGAGTATGATGCGCTCAGAATGATTCCAAGGCAGCAGGGTGATGCCTGCGACAGAGAGGCTGCGCAAGCTGCGCGGCCAGCAGCTGGGCTCTGAGCACATGCTGAGCACCAGAGGCCTCCTGGTCAAAGCTGACCTGTCCATGCATGGCCATGAAGTGGTCCACCAAGGTGGTCCCCGGCGGCGACTTGGCCTTGATGGTGTGGATGGACAGGGCATCCGGGATGAGCTCGATCAGCGCGGTCTTGTTGCTGGTGACCAGCACATCAAAGGGGCGCAGCCACAGGGGCAGCTCAGCCTCCTGCAGGGACACAGTGTGGACCATCACTGTAGACCATGTCAAGAGGAGTGCCACTGTAGACATCCCTGAGCTTCCTGCAGGGACTGTGTGCTCTTCCTTGCTTTTATATTGTGTAAGAAGGACTGCTGTCACAGGGTGAGGCCCATTGTCCTGCAGGACTGCGAGTTGTTTGACGCTTTTCCCATGCGTCAAGGAGGTGGCCGGCACAGGGCCAGCTCACGACAGCACAGGAGCAGGGCAGTGGGTGCTCTACAGCCAGCAAAGGCAGCATGCAATTCAGGTAGGGTCCTCTGCCTTTGTCAGCTGGGGCAGCCCTACTCGGGGTCAAGTTGAGCCTGCAAGAGGGACAGGCATGCAAACACTTGGCACAAAGAACTGTATTGGCCGGATGCCTGCCCTGAAGGGCGCTTGAACCTGAAATCCTTGACCATCACCTTACAGCCCTGCAATACCACACCGCCCTTGTCACAAGCGTTGCTTGCAAGGCACGGCATGTCTTGCCCTAGTTGGGGGTATCCCCAGTTCCAACAGGGAGTTGACTTGTATGAGATGTCCGAGCTTGATGAGTTGACCTGCAGTTCTCACCTGTCCCTTGGCCTGCAACGCCAGCTTCACAGTGCAATCAAGCCCAGCAAAGCAAACTGACAGGTCAAGGCTGTAATAAGCTGCCTACCAGCACCTCAGCCTCAGCCCATTCTCTACTGATGCTGTGCAGTGAGCCCTGCACACACCCCCACCTGGAAAACATCGTGAAAGGCTTTGATGAGCTGCACTGCCAACAGCTCCTGGCGGCAGTCATCCCCACTCTTCACAATGACAGGGCGCACTGCCCAGCCGGGTCGCCGCCCATGCGGGGAGGTGCGTTGTATCCGCGAGCACTTGTGATGCCACCTGCACATGGCGGTAGGCCCTCAGCGGGCGTGCTGCCTGGGTAGGGACAAGTGCTGTCATGTTGTTCCTGAGCTTTGCCTTGTTGACAGCGCCATAGAAGGGCCAAGGGGCAGGCTGCCTTGGATGGACCCAAGTGGTGCCATCCACTATGAGGGATGGCTGGTAAGCTGTGGCTGCCACCAGGACATTCCGTACGTTGACCAAGCTGCAAAGGGTACAGCAGTGCAAGCCATGCTTGCAGTGCATCGCTCAGTGAGGTAAGCCCAATGGGTTCACGAACTGGGAGCATGCCATGGGCATCCACAAAGTGGCAGTGCGAGCATTCACTGAGGGAGGCACTCACCTCTCTCCATAGATGGCTCGTGCTGCCGCCCGTGCCTTCTCGGCCGCGCTCTGCTCAGGCAAAGCTGCTCCACAGTCGCTGTGCTCCTCCTGCCCTTTGCTGCCCTCAGTCATTGCGCCAGGCTCCTGTGCAGCTGCAGGAGGCGCCTGCTGCTCAGCTCCCGGCTGCCGGGAAGCATCCTGCGCAGATGCCGCGGCAGGATGCTGGAAGGGCTCTGCCTGCTGCGCTCGCGCGGAGGCCCAGTGCCTCTGGGCAGAGGAGGCCTCCTGCAGGTTGCGCTGCGCCTGCAGCCGCTGCTGCTCGGCCTCAGCCACCGCCTCCTCAGCTATTCGCAGGGCCTCTGCAGCTGCAGCCGCCGCCTCGGCGGCCACCACAGCCGCAGCGCTCTCCACCGGGTACAGCTCCTGAGAGGTGGGCCGCGGCGGCACCACAGCTGGGGCCGCACCCTCTGGCTCGCGCTCGTGGGCGCTGGTGCTGCTGCTGCTGCGGCTGCCCGCGTCCTCGGGGGCCACCTGACGCTTCTTTGCAGAAGCGCTGGACCCCAGGCTGCGGGCGCTGGCAGAGACGATGCTGGCGCGCCCAGCACGCAGGCTGCCCTCGCGCAGCTGCCTGCAGGAGCGATGGGATGCAGGACGTAAGTCAGGGCATGGCCCCTCACACACTTTAGCAGCAAAGCACAGCTCCTGTTCTCAGTCATAGTGCACGCTGCCTGGCGCTGCAAGCTGTGCAGCTGCATGCAGCGTGACGCTTTGCCAAGGCATCTTGAAGGCCTTCCACTGCCACTCAGCAAACAGTTAAGTGACTGCGGCAGGGACTTGGTCAACTGATGTCATGACCTGGACGGCCACTCATGCGTGACCTGCTGGCAGGCAGGGACGCTTCCCCCGGTGCCTCCAAGGGCCCCCACCTGGTCACGTCTGCCAGCTGTTCCGGCAGGGCCGGTGACAGCGGCAGCAGCGGCGGCGCCTGCTGGGGCGCCTTCAGGAAGTCCTCAGGGATGGGGGAGAAGATGGCGGGGTTTGCGATGGCTGAGTTGTGCTGCTGAGCCATGCGGCGCAGGGCCTCACTGGAGGGCACACGCCGGTGCTTGGGGGAGGACCGCGAGTCCAGGCGAAGGTTTATGCCGCCGTGCACCTGCAGGGTCACGCGCCCATCAGGCCATCTCAAGCTGCGTGCTCACGGCATGCTCCATGTCGCAGCGCACACCCAACGGCTGCTCAGAGACCAGCATGCAACTGCTGTTCTGCAAAGACGACCCCGCCTGCATGTGACAGGCTCTCCCTTCAAGCAACATCGTCCTCAGCAGATGTGAGCCAAGCATTCCCTTTACGTTGATCAGAGCAAGCCACCTCAAGGAGAGGCGGGGATTCATCAGCAGGCAAGCTGCAGGATGTATGCCAATCACCATAGCTCAATACTGTAGGCTGCAAAGTATTGCTGTCTCCCGACAGATGGCCACGCGGAGGTGCTGACTTCATCTTAATACTGACGGCCCAGCAATGACAGCAGCCACTGCTTTGCAGGCAAGCCAGCAATGCCCAGACCTTCTCATTAAGGTGCAAACAATTTTGCTCCAGGCGCTGCAAGTGATGTGGTCGAGCTGCAGAACCCCCACCGGACAGTAATGGATTCACCTTGCAGTGAGGGCTGCTTCCAGTCAGGAGTTGGTGACAGGCAACTTTGCACCAAGACAGCCAGGAGGCTGGCAGTATGTCAACTTGCCAATGGGAACACTGCCCCTGCCACCACAGGACAGCTCACCTTACATGGCAGTGCCCCTGCACATGACACAGACAAGCAGCGCCATTGCACCATGGCGGCTTTGTGCAGAAGACTGGTACTTGTGCAGAAACTGCCCTTGAGGCTTGCTCGCAGGTAGGGCTCAGCACCACAGGCGAACTTTTGTGCAGCTGCATGCTACAGCCTGGGAATCCTGTTGATGATCGCCTTTCGGCCTGCTGCCAGAAAGAGCTGCTGAAAGAGCCACGATCACGCCGCAGTGTTGTGCAGGCTGCTGCAAGATATATTGGGAGTGCACCTGCACCTGGGTCTGCTGGCAGCTGCACATTAACACCCCCAGACAACCTCAACACTTGCGGACGCGCCACCGCAGCCTTGTGCAGTTGCATGTCGACATCCCCAGAGAACCCAACCACACGCAGGCAGCCCCCTGCAGCCGCATGCCACAGCCTTCACACACCTCCCTGTGCACAGACAGCCCACCTTGAAGTGGACCCGCACATAGGGCTGCTGGAAGCGAAGGCGCGCCGCTGCAGCCTTGTCGCTGCCCGGCGCCTGTGCCACCGCTGCCTCCACCTCCTCGCCGCCCCGCTTGAAGAAGCCCCACCGCGACAGCAGGCTGCTGGCAAAGCCCCGCGGCTGCGCCCCGCCGCCGTCCCCCCGCGCCGTGGGGCTGACCGGCTGCTGGTGCACTCCAGTGCAATCCCCCGCAGTGCTTGGAGGTGCCGCAGGCTGCGCTGCAGGCTGCACTCCGCCTGGGCCGAGGCCCTGGCTGCCCTGTGCGAATGGGGACTGCAGGGGGCCTGTCTCCCCTGCTGTCTCTGCCCTGCTGCCTGTGGCCTCAGAGGCTGAGGTGCTGGCTGGTTGGTCACGCAGCACCTCCATGCGAATTGACACGAGGGGCCCATCCCCCCTGAGACCCTTGGCAGCCGACTGGAGACCCCTGCAGCAGCCATGCAGGGGCGGTCAGCATGCTGGACAGGTGCTGCAGGCTTCACCCCAGCCTTATGCAGCGTCTGTGCATCGTGTGGTCTGCCTGCCATGAGTCACTACTCAAAGGGCAGCTGAGTCCAAGCACAGGCTTCAGCAATGCCACAAAGGCGCAGCTGTCCCAGTTTGCAAACCAAGATGCAGGCCGCTGCACAAGGTGATCCAGCATTCAGCATGTTGTACAGGCGATGCAGGTACACTGCTGCCTGGATGCCCATTCTTGCCGGGTCTGTGCATCTAGACAGTCTGCCGGAAGATATGTCTGCAATTCCCCACTCGCAGGAGCAGCTGAGCTGTCAAGAATTTTGTTTTAGTAGGGCTGCGACGTGACCTGAGGAGGCTGGAGTCCCCGAGCCTGGGCTTGCACTTGCAGGCCAGACCCACCTTGAGAAGGAGTCTGCCCGCTGCTGCCTCTCCTCAGACAGGCGCCGGGTGGCCATGACAGCGCTGCTGGACACTGCCCTGCCGGGCACATGAAGCGCCCCTGACGAGACCCTCGCAAGGCCTCCTGACGAGACCCTCGCAAGCCCCCCTGAGGGCTGCCGCCCAGGTTGCTGTGCTCCTGTGGGCGGCAGCGCGCCAGAGGCCTGCCGGTGTGGCTGGCTATCCTGCTGGTTGGTGGCAGCGTCATCAAAGGTCAGGGAGCGCCGGGTCGTCAGCGGGGGACGACCTGAAGGGTCGTCCTCGGAGCTGGGCTCCGCAGCAGGCCTGGCTGGCGGCGGCCAGTTGATGCTGACAGCTGTCCCTGCACAGTCAGGCCCAAGGGCAGCTCACTGACTTGTGGAGAAACCGACTCTGAGGCGTGTACAGCGAAATGCAGCTTTTTGGCCTCCTTGATCCGTACCAGAAGTTTGCCAGGGTGCCATGCTGTCACAACCACATGATGCGATGATGCGACTGCTCTCCCAGACATCTCTCAGGTCAATCCAAGGGGCAGAGTGACTCTGACATTCCACCACCAGTGCTTCTGCACAGAAGTCCCGACATCCCAACACCCGTGCTTCCGCACAGCGATGCTGACATCCCACCACCAGTGCTTTCTGGCGCCGTGCCAGACTTGCCTGAGCTGCCCCCCGGGGACGACCGCGCACTGCTGGACTCCCCCACCGCAGAGGGCTGCCCGCTGGTGGAGCCGTCAGCAGCAGCCACCACCGGTGATGGGTGCGGGGGCTGCCGCTCCGCAGACTGCGGAGGTGGAGCCCCCAGCCGCCCGGGCGAGGGCAGGCGGCTGCTGGCCGTGTCGTTGCGCCGGTGCATGGGGGTCCTGCTGGTGCCTGCCGCTGCCGCTGCTCCGGCTGCCGCCTGGTGCAGGAGGCTGCCAGGCCCTGCATGGGAAGGAGGTCACTTGAACTATCAGGTGCACGCCGTTCCATGTGGCTCCCAGACCTGAGAAGCCCAATTTGCTCCCTCAAGACAGGCGAGCACACCCGCTGCAGCCATGATGCTGTGCACAGCTCATGCTTCGAATGCGCCAGCAATGGCTCCAGGCAGTATGTGCAGCAGCGACAGCAGGAGCGCCCATCAGCACCTGGAGCTGCTACTGCAGCCTGAGTGGTCATGAACCCTGCTGCAGGATGACCCTACATCCAGCAAGTTGCTGCAGTAGCTCTGGCAGGCTCTCACCAGGGCCCGCCTGCGCATGCGTGCTGACTCGGCGGCTGGCGAAGCTGTGAGCGCTGTCAGCGTACAGATCCCCTGAAGCACGGCGCCGCGCTTCTCTGCTGCAGCCCTCGTCGTCAGTGGCTTCTGCAGTGGCCGGCTGGGGGCTGCCCTCCTGTCCGGCGGCTGCCAGCACCTCCACGATCAGGACAAAGGGGGCCTTCTCCCTGCAGCAGTGACTGACGCGGTGACCCATGCTCAGGAGAGGGGGAAACCTTTGCAGCGCAACTGCGCAGCAGTCAGTGGGCCTGCGGCAGGGCAGTGACTCATGCTCAGGAGGGAGGAAATCATTGCAGCAAATTGCGCAGCAGTCAGTGGACCCGTAATGCTGACTGCTCACACTGTGCAGGCTTCGCACTGGCAATTTGGGTTTGATGCTGTGCCAACCTGACCAGCGCAGTGAGCCAGATCACAAACAGGTGCAATGCGCTGCTCATTCCGACTGGCACTCGCTGAGTTCAGTGCCTTCAGCAGCAAGAACACTCAGCTTAGAAGGAGAGGTCCCCGTCGTGCTGATAAGGCAGACTGCAGGCTGCCGCTTCTGCATCACCATCGTCAGCACATCACGGCCAGGACACGGCGCACCTGCTGTTCAACAGAGAGGCCTCCCGCGCTGCCAGGCGCACGATGCGCTCATCCCTCAGGCCCATGGGGAACCAGCAGGCCACCCCCATCCTGTTGGCCTGCTCAATCTCCCGATTGATCTCTTCCAAGCCCCGCCGCAGGGCCCACTGCCTGTCCTCCTGCAGAGAGATGGAGGGACAGATTAGCCCTGTGAGCGCATGCAGCCGGCTGGCAGTGCGCAATGCTGCATGTGGAGAATGGCCTGTAGGTTCGCTACCTGTAGGTCAAACTTGGAGGCAGGCCACTGCCTTTCCTCACAGATTGACGGCACCCCACATCTGCTTAGACCGTGGAGAACAGGACCTCTGTGCGCAGCGGGATTGCAGCAGAGGCCTGACCAGCACACAGCTGGTGACCCCCATCAGGGGGTCTGCAATGCAGCTCAGCAGAAATGGGAGGCAAGGTAGCCCTCAGGCTGCTCAGACCAGGCTCTGAGGGACCCAAGCGGCAAAGAGCAGCCACACAGAGACAGATCTCATGTCCCGGGGAACAGGCTGTCTCTGTGCTGCCTTACGGATGCACACGGTGCAAGTTTCCATGACAGCCAGGGTGGATGCCCAAGCAGTTGGTGCAGGTTGGCACACTGACAGGCTGCTCCAGGCACTGTATCCCCTGGAGCCTGGTGTCACTAGCCTGGACCATGAGTTCATGCTGCACAGCAACCTGCTGTGACCAACGCTCATGTAAGCACCAAGCGGCAAGGCACAAAACAAGAGGGCTTTCTTGGTGCCAGATTGCTCATGCCATGGGCTTCTCGGTGGCACACGGCCAACCAGGCTTACTCCACAGCCAGCCCTGGCTGCCTCACCGGTGCAAAGGACGTGAGCCCCGAAGAGGCATCGCACAGTGCCTCAATGAAGTCCAGAGTGGCCCCGAAGGTGGTCTGCCGCAGGCGCGGCGAGGAGGGCGGCGACATGACCTCCAGCTCTGCCAGGGCTGCTGCTGCCGCCTCGGCCGCTGCCTGGATGTCCACAGGACCTCCCATGCGCCCTGTGGGCGGAAAAGGGAATGTCAGCCAATGCCTGGGGTTGCATGCATTACCATGCTACAGCCTCCGCCGCCATGCAACTGTCCACTGGTAGCCTCTGGCATGCCCTGCATAGAAAGAGCGTGAGAAGAACAAATCTGCAGGCTGCGGCAGGGAGAGAGGTATCGGCAGTGTTGTGGCCCAGGTTGCCACCTGGGATCCCACTGATGGACCTGCAGGCCCCGCTAGGTAAGGCAGGCGCCTGCACAGAGCACCAATGCTGCAGCACTGACGGTGCTCCAGCCCACCTCAGCCACGAGCCCAGGCTGCTGAGCCCCTTCCACAATATCAATCTGCTGGTGCTGTAGCCTTAAGGCTAACCATACAACAGGCGTCATGGAGTGCAAAGGCACTTGTGCCCTCACTGAGACAGCAAGGCCTCATGAAGCACAGGTGGAGGTGGGGTTGAGCCAGCAACACAGGAAAGCATGCCTCTGCCTGCCCGGGCTTCTCTGCCCCTGAGTTCACACGCACAGGTTGGCAGCACTACATCAGCCTACCTGACCTCACAGTCTCCTGAGAGAGGCAGCAACAGACTGCTCTGCTGATCAACATCATGCCTCTGCCTGCCAGCTGCTGCCATCAATCCTGCAACACCTGTGGCCTCACCTGGCTGCTGCGCCCCTTGACTGAGCTGCATGCGCATCTTCCTGAAGCGAGCAGCTGCACTGGTCGGGCTGTTGGGGTTGCTGTTGGACTCCCGGCGGTGTCGTCGCGCAGCCTCCCTGCAGCAGCATCAGACAGGAGATGTGACTGAAGCCTTTTTGCTCAAGCTTGTCACCTGACTGCTTCAACAACACATGGACAAGACAAGAAGCAAGGCTGCTGCAATCTGGTTCCAGCACAGCAACCGCCAGAGCCAGCCCCAGCTCTGTGGACACATACCATCTGCCTACGGCACCTGCAGCTCTGCATTGTCAAGGCAGAGCAGGCAGCCTTAAGCTTGCCAATGCACCTGGAGTTGGGTTCTGCAAGTCGCCAAGCAAACCACATAGCAATAAGATTTGCAAAGAGACAAGCAAGAGACAATTAAGAAAAAATGTGTCGAAGTTGAGATATGCCACAAGCTGCAAAGGAGGGGCTGCAAAGGAGGACTTGAGTTAAGGGCTTTCGCTGGGGCTGCGTGAATCAGCGCGTCCTGCCTGATGAGACTCAAAGTCTTCGTGCCAAGCGGGCAGCCCATAAGTCAAGAGGCAGCCAGCTCCCAGCTGAAAATGGGAACTGCACAAGAGAGTGCCCTGCAGGGCTACAGGGCTACAGGAGCAGGCAGCCCATGCCCCACCTGGAGTCAGTGGCTGCCGGAAGCAATGCACAGATTGGGGCATCCTGGGCCATGGTGCAAGTAGCACAAGAACACTCCCCTCACAAACTCGACCAATCCGGAGTTTGTGGCTGCCAGCGAACTGCACGAAGAGCACCTCTGCTCAGTGCAGCCCCACACCATAGGCCACTTGCCCAAGGCGGCGCCCCTCCCCACCTGGAGTTGGTGGCTGCCGGCGGCGATGCGCAGATCAGAGCGTCCTGCCCCATGGTGTAGGACGACATCATGATCGAGCGCACACCCTGGGGCGAGGGCGGGCGGTGCTCAGGGCTGCGGAACCGCGCAGAGGACAGGCCGCAGAAGCCCCCGGAGGCTTCTGCCATCCCAGCCTCGCGCCCCAGGCGGTCCATGTAGGCTGGCGACAGGGCCCTGCATGCAGACGGCTTCGTATGAGTGACTGGCCAGATGGAGGCACGCTCTGATGAAGGCACACTATGCATCAGGCAGCCTCCATGTAGGGTCAGTCCTTCCAGCATGCAGGCCTCTTGAGGGCAGAGGACGGGGTCTTCTTCAAGGCAGGTCTGCTCAGTCCATGTGACCTCGCTGTAGTGCACACCAACAGCAACAGAAGAGGGGTTTGGCCCCCTGTCGCCACTTTCTGTCTGATTGCACAGACGAAGCCAGGGCCTGGGCGAGCATGCATCATGCTGGTGCACAGTCTGGGGACACAGCCTGGAGCGTGGTCTTCAGGGAGGTGTACACGGAGCTGACACAGCAACCGCACATGAGACCTACGAGACATCAGTGAGACCGGCCGGCAGCTCCGTACATCGTGTCTCATACTGCAGCGCCACATGATGATTCAAGACAAAATCAGTTTGTGGCTTAGGCTCACCTGCCATCAGGGCTGGCGAGGGCCCTCCCCCGCGGCGAGCGCAGGGAGGGGCTCAGCGGAGGGCTGACCAGCCACCGGGCGCCCGGAGGTGGGCTCATTGGGAGCAGCTTTGGGTCCCGGAAGGGAGGCTCCTGCAGGACAGAGGTGTAGCAGAGGCCTGTCAGGCTGCCTGCATGCCCCATGAAAGCTTTTCACAGGGCAGGGTTGGAACCCATGCCCTGCAGGGCTCTGCCATGTGCATGGCCAGCAGGCAGCACTGGCTGCGGGCAAGGCAAAACAGGAGGAGGGTGGCAGCTGCAGTCTGCTGCATAGGAGGGACAAAGGGTTCCTCCGGAGGTGCTGCAGAGCGTAGGGATAGGGATGAGTCCCGTGCCAGCCTCACAAACAGGTCATCCAGGCAGATCTGATGGGAAAATGAGTGCACTACAGGCCATGGCACTGCAGCTGAGGCACGCGGCAGGTAGGTCTGAGCTGGGCTGCCGCATGCTGGCGGGTCACAAAGCCAGCCTCATAGCCAGGAAGATGGCCAAGCAGCTGTTGGTCACTGCATGCAGGAGCAGAGCTAGCAGCACGGGCCCGCCACACTCCCTGCAGACGTCTCACCCAGTAGCCCTCCAGCGCTGCCTGCTCGCAGCTGTCCCTCAGTTCAGCTGCCCCTTTGAGCTTGGGGTGATCCTGCGCAATTGCGTTCAGCAGCCAGTACACCTGCACAAACAGCGCACTTGATCTGAGATGTGTATCTGAGATGTGTATCAAGAAAGATTTGGGTGGCAGCACAGCCTGCCAAGACAGCAGTCTGCTGGGCCAGACCAGTATTTTGATTGCCTATGAGCTTAGCCCGCATCAGGTGAGCCCAGCCTGAAACAATCCCCCCACAACACGCACAGAATGCATCTGCCAGTCAATCACTTGCACTGCAGACAAGTCTCCCAGCACCCTGGCAAAGTCTCCTGTGCCAGCCTGTCCCAGCTCTGTGCATCATGCGCGTGTCTAGCGCCACAAACCCCAGCGTCAGCGTCTTGCACCTTGCCTGCAATGCGGGGAGGCGCGCGCGCACAGGTCTGCCAGCACCCAACCTCTCACCCACACCACCATGGCGCAGCTGGACAGGTCGCCAGCAGCCCTGCCTTCTTGCTGCAGCTGCTGCAGCTGCCGCGTAACCTCACCTTGACTGCAATGCGTAGGCTGCGTGCGCACAGGTCGGCCAGCACCTTCTCCAGCGGAGAGTGGGGCTTGTGGATGACCAGCTGGCACAGCTGGGACAGGTAGCGCTCGATGCCTGCCTCGGGCAGCGAGTATAATCGATTGCACAGGTAGTCCTGCACCCCTGGGGATGTGCTCTTGTACAAGTATCTGCAGGCAGGGACAATATGAAGCTGATTCACAACCACCATGAACTGGACGCCTGCCATGACAAGGTTGGGCCAGCCAAGCTCAGCTGGCGTGCTGAACAGTCAGGGGCTGTGCCAGGCTGCTGCTGTTGGAGGGATTGTGCTGACCCAGCAGCCTTGTACCCTGCTGCTGGCCTCCTGCATTGGTTGAAGGTGGCCTAAGCAGTAGGCAGCTGCATTGCAATGCGTTGCAGGTTCATGTCAGTGCCAACAGCAGCTCAGCAGTGCACGCATGGCCAGCTTTTCAGGCACAACACAGCCTGCAGCCATGCAACATCCAAACAGTGACCATCTGCTCCTGCTGCTGACCACTTGAGATGCCATGCTGTGCCCATCTGTCCCAGCTAGGCAGCATGCCAGGCAGCTGCAAGGTTGAAACCTGGGAAGGCAGGCCCCTGAGACTGAATCAATGCTACCTTCCCTTGTGGACCCTGCAATGCACTGCTGTGAAGTGCTGGCTCACGTGATCGCGATCCACTCATCGAAGAACTGCGAGTCGAAGAAGCGCAGGAGCAGGTCTGTCTTGCCATTGGGGGGTGGCAGGCCTGGGGCTTCAGGCTTCCCACTGCTGGCGTTGCTGCTTCCGGGGTGCAGTGCGCGGCCCAGAGATGCCAGCCCAGCCCGCGGGCTCAGGGGCATCCTTTGCGGCCAGCCCCCCTCTCAGCTGTGGCTGGAGCAGGCCTCTGGCTGCCTTGCACTGAGCTGATGGCTCCCCGGCACTGCAGCCGGCTGCGTCGCGGTGCCGGTCTGCAGGGCGCTGTGGCACGCTCGCCGACCAGAGCGGGCCACTGTCTGCTTCTCGGGGGCCCTGCACTATCCCGGGCCACGCTCAGGGGCTGCCTGCGGCGGTGCTGGGCCGCCAGCAGAGTGGAACTGAGCTTGGCGCCGCGGCAACACCTAGTGTCTGCAGCTGCCTGCCACGCGGCAGGCCGGCGCTTTAGGGCAGGCAGCCAGCCACAGCAGGAAGCAGTCACGGCCGCAGCATGTCTGCTGAAGCCTGCCCTGCGCTGGGCTCCACCATGGCTGCAAACTGCGCAGCTTGCAGGATTCTTCTGTGAGGCGCCTCAGGGAAGCTCCCCCTGGCCTGCAGCAGCTGAAGAGGGTCAGGGGAGGGGGCCAGGCTGTGCGCCATGCATGGGCCAGCCATGGTGGGTACAGGACTCCCACGATGACACAAGACCCTGTCAGCACCGCAATCCTCTCACTGTAGATGGGCAGGCACGCAGCGCTTTGCTGTAGCCTTGGATGTCTGAGCTGGGGCAGCCTGTGCGTCGTGTCTGCAGTAAGGCAGCGCCCAGAAGCAACTTTGCTGACCAAATGCTCTTGCCTGGCCTGTTCACTTGTCAAGCACCAACTTGAAAGGCAGAGAACTCCCCAGCTGAGAGCAACTGCTGAGCCCGTTGTGAATGCCACAAAAGATTTCTCAATCACTTCTGACCAAAGCTCAGCGGGGCAACAAACAGATCAAAAGCTGCGCCCCTTGGCCTGTTGAGAGCTCAGCTCGTCGACAGAGCCACCACCGCCAGGTCTAGACTTGCAGCGGCGGGCATCACTGAAGCATTCCATCAATCATCGCCCAAAAGCTCAAGGGTCCAGATGGCAGTCGAAGTTGTGGCACCCAGGAAGGCAAAGGGAGACACCTACAAGTGCGCCAAGATCAGCATGTCCCTATGTGCAAGCCTGACATGATGTTCTGCCTTAATGGCAGCCCTCCCAGGATCAGATCAAAGCTTTTCAGCCTGTTCTGCGCAGCCATAAGCTCAAGAACATATGTGCCCAATGGTTTCGCTGCTGCCAAGAGGCCTGCTGCTGCTGCCAATGCCTCCTGCCGCCCCCTGCTGCTGCAGCCAGAACTCCAAGAAGAAGGATGTTCGCATCACCAACATTGAGGCCGCAAAGGCAGTTGCCGATGCAGTCAGGACCAGCTTGGGTCCTCGGGGGATGGACAAAATGGTGCGCCACCTGCTTGAGAGCTCCACATTGCAACCAGTTCAGCGTCAGGACTGCCTGCCAGCTTCAAAACATGCCTGCTGACATGGCCACTACGCAATCTTCCTGCCGCCGTCTTGCAGGCGAGTCGACAAGGGGCACACTGCCTCAGGGCAAGCACGTGCCTTGACATGCTGCACGTCTGGTGGCCGCCTGCACAAATGATGGCCAAGCGCCCATCCTGGGCGCCACTCCCAGCACTTCACAGAGCCTTGCAGCACAGCCTCCCTGCTGCCTGATGCAGGTCTGCCAAGCTGATGGGGAGGTCATCATTACCAACGATGGCGCCACCATCTTGAACAAGATGATTGTGACCCAGCCAGCTGCTAAGATGCTGGTGGAGCTGGCAAAGTCACAGGTGACTTGCGTTCCACCAAGGTCTAGCTCATCTTGCTAGGCCCAGCAACTCTTCGTGAAAGGGGGCAGCTGCCAACATGCTGATGGGAAATTGGCTGACTCACAGGCAGCCAGGGGTGCCCTGAAATGTCAGCTGTCTGTAGTTGACGCAGTTGCGAGCTCTGTGGGTGCACACAGCTGCCAAACCTGGTGCAGCTCATAAAGTCACAGGTGACCTGAGTGGCACCCCTCTGCTGGACTGCCACTTGTTGCTGACAGCCTCAACTGCAAGCTGTGTAGTCAGGGACGAGACACACAGGCTGTACAATGCATGGCTGTGCTGCTGTGGGGCGGCTTCCAGGACTGGCTGCTGTCTCCAAAATCTGGCAGGGTGCGGCTTAGAGTGAACACTCGCAGGGCTGCCCCAGCAAGGCTCAGGGTGCAGAGGTACCGCCTTTTGTCAGGTGGACGCTTCAGCTCAAAAAAAGGCAGCAGCCACTGCACTTGCTCACTCATGTCTGTGTGGTGCTGCAGGACGCTACGCCTGGGCACGAGAGCACCTCGTGACTGTGATCCGCGCGACGCTGCTGAACAAGTGCCCAGACCTGTCGGCTGCTGTGCGCTGCAGGACATTGTGGCTGGGGATGGGACGACCTCAGTGACTGTGATCTGTGGGGCGCTGTTGAAGAAGTGCCTGGACCTGCTGGAGCGCGGCGTGCACCCCACCATCATCTCAGACGCCTTCTTGAAGGCCGCCCAGAAGGCCAATGAGGTGTGCTCCACATTAGACTGGCGAAAAGCAAGTTTGCGCAATATCAGATTCCTTCCTGACGGCGTGCTTCAACAAGCAGTGGTGCTCTGAGGCACTCCACCATGATCTCAGTGCTTTCGTGAGCGCCACGCAGCCGGAAACGAGGTCAGCTGCTTGAGACAAGGTGTTGAAAGAGCGACTGCGACGTCTTGCTGGCCTGTCTCATTCAAGCAGTATACAGCACATGCAGGATGGCAATGACCAGATGCCTCTCTAAGGGCCCAGGAGGACAGCACCTTGAGATGCTCTGCAGGAAACCACAAACTTTTGCAAACTCTGCATTGCTGTGGTGGCTTGCTTTGACGAGAGGGCACAGCTTGTCCCTGGGCAGGGAAAGCAGGTAGGAGCTGCTGTAGACATGGTCGGCTGAAGGCCATCGTGCAGAAGGCCAACTCCCATTGACTGCAATCCCCACTGCTCCTTTCGCTTTTCAGTGAAGCACAGCGCGTGCCCCAGCACAGGATGGGAACCAGGCTGGCCAGCTTACAAGGCCAGGATGATTGGACTGTTGGCCTGTGTCATCACCGAAATCGATCTGTGTCTGCATTGCCTCAAAACTGTACAAGCACTGGCCCTGCACCATGCAGGTGCTGGAGGGCATGTCCATTCCTGTTGACCTGGCAGACCGGGCTGCGCTGATCAAGGCCGCCAACACGTGAGCCCTGCAGCCTGGCCGCCTGCACGACCGCATGCAGCCCCAGCTGCTGCCTGCTGCCATGCCTGTGTTCACAGCAGCCATGTCAGTGCCACTTTGACCCATGACCTGCATCAGTTGTTGAAAGCTGCACCTTGACAACCATCACTGACCAAAAGCCCCCGCAACATGGCGGAAGCGCTCAGGCCTAGTCACACTTGCTGCCTGCGCTGCAGGTCCCTGAGCAGCAAGGTGGTGTCACAGTATTCCAGCCTGCTGTCTCCTATGGCAGTGGACAGTGTCTTGAAGGTGCTGGACCCAGAGCGCCCCGACTTGTGAGTCAACTGGGCTTGCCAGTTGTGCTTGTGAGCTGCAGGGCTTGTCAGTTGAGCTCGTGAGCGGGGCATGTCTAGCTGTTTGTGCAGCCTAGATGTTGGGGGAGAGGTGGGCGGTGCTGCAGCTACAGCGCTGCAACTTATGAGCTGCACACAGTATGGGCTGGGCAGCACCAAGTGCACCAGGAAAGTGAGCGGTCAACCCCCCAGGCTTTGCAGGCCTGCTGAATCTGGCACGTGCCAAGCTTGCCACCCGTCTCATAGGCTCTGGCACGTTGGGTGGGAAGACTGCCCTCAGTGACGTCTCTCTGACAGTCTATCTGGCAGGGAAGGCTTGATGCTGACTGCTCTGCTGCCAGAGTCCCACACCTCTCCTGCATGCCAGACCTGACGCGCGCCAACAGCCAAGCCACAGATTTGTCTGCCCTGCAGCCAGTGTTGCACACCCTTTGCTTCCTGCAGCCCACCTGTGAAGCCTTTTGGGCAGCTGAGATCGGGGAAACAATTAGCCCTGCCCCTTCAACCCCCTGCCTGCAGCCTGTACCTGAAGGACATCAAAATAATTCCCAAGCTGGCAGTGCATGACCAGAGATCCAGGATGTGCTGCTTCAAGGCTGTGCGGGCCCTGCCTGCCTGCTGCCTGAACCTGCTGGAATATGTCACCAACCTTGATGTCCCCAGCTCTCACTCAGAGACCTTCTTCCTTGTCTGCAGCCTGGACTCATGCCAACTGACACAGGGCAGCTGGGCAGCTGCAGTTGGCAGGGCTGCACAGTTACATACTTGGGGACATGTACATGCATAACTGTGAGTCGCCCGCCTGCAGCCTGGACTTGAAGGATATCAAGGTGGTCACCAAGCTGGGGGGAACGGTGGACGACTCAGAGCAGGTGGAGGGCATGGTGTTTGACCACAAGGCTGCCAAGTCCGCAGGAGGCCCCACACGCATGGAGAATGCCAAGATTGGCCTCATCCAGTTCCAGATCTCGCCGCCCAAGACAGACCTGGAGAACAATGTGAGTTCAGCTGCTTGACTGTGGCCAACAGGTTGCAGCATACTTGATGCCGCCGCCAGGCAGCCCATACTGCAACAGGTGCACGTCCAATCTGAGCAGCACATGTCAGAAACACTTGTTCAACTGTACGCGGAGACTGCCCCTGTTGCTTGATTACAGAGCCAGGAGGTATCTTGCATGGTGCTGCTTATCACGTGAGCTCAAGGGGCACGCCAGCCAGCTTTGGGTGGGAAAGACACAGAGTCTGCTTATGCTCATGCCACGCACAGGGTCTGCCTGTCAACCTGGAGGCTGTGCCTGTGCAAAGAACGGCCACAACCGTGCCCTGGAAGCAGCTCTGCCCAGCATGTCGCCTGTGAATGAGCTGCAGGCAAACCCTGTTGCGTGGTCATCGGTAACTGCCAGTGAGTAGGGCCTGGGTCAGGAAGCCAGTCCTGCATGCAGTGAGGATTTTGCAGCTGGACTTACCTTGGAACCGATTCCTCATTGCAGGTGGTATTCTCTCACCATCTGCAGATGACACCAATGCAGGTAAGCCTATCAACCTGCGCAACCCCAGCTGAAAGTCTCAATGTCTGCCTTGCAGGTTGTCATCAGCGACTACCAGCAGATGGACCGCATCCTGAAAGAGGAGCGCAACTACATCCTGCAGATGATCAAGAAGATTCGCGCCAGCGGGTGCAACGTGTTGCTCATCCAGAAGAGCATCCTGCGCGATGCAGTCACTGACCTCTCCCTGCATTACCTGGTGGGTGCTGTGCCATCAGTGACAGTTGGCTGCTTCTGATCTGGTCCTGCGCCATAACTAGCAGCTGTCAGCCTAGCTGTCAACTGCTCAGTATGCTTCTCAGCCTGACAGCATTGGCAGGCTCATGCGGTCACAGCTTTTTGACCTGGACCACCTAATGGCTTTCTGGTGGCACAGCAGTCCCAGAGTGACACCTGCTGATAACGCGGGATTGCAGCCGAGGTCTCAGCCCAATGCACCCACGCTGCATGGGCATGTCCCTGCCACCCCTGGTCATGGCAGCTCCCTGCTGTGTATGGGCAAAACCTGGAGCAGCAATGGCATTCTCTGCCACCTGCACAGGAGCCTGCCTGGTCATGCCCTGTTTGAGCACATGAGGCGCTTTTCTTGCAGGGATGGGGAATCTGGATGCAGCGCCCATGTCCTAGAGCCTGCTGCCCTGCAGGCTAAGGCTGGGCTCAGAACCATGCCAGCCTTCCTAATGGTGCTTGTTGCGCATTCTCACTTGAAAATTGCTTGCAGCGGCCCTGCCTGCCAATGTTGGCGTCGCCTTCAAGCACCTGCCAGCCACAGGCGGCCACTGCAACAGCTGCCGCGCTCAGACTGTTTGCCCTGCAGGCTAAGGCCAAGATCATGGTGGTCCGAGATGTGGAGAGGGACGACATCGAGTACATCAGCAAGACGCTGGGCTGCCTGCCCATCGCGCACCCCGACCACATGAAGAAGGAGAAGCTGGGCAGCGCAGCGCTGGTGGAGGAGGTGCAGGTGGGTTTGTGGTCAACATTATGTAGGGCTGCCTGCACCTTGGATGCGTGGTGTGCAGCGACAAGAGACTTTTGGGGGCTGATGGAGGATGCAAGGTAAGGTGTGTGAAAGTCTGGCGCTGTGCAGAGGGTCAATTTGAGAAGCTGGGCGATGCAGCCCTGGTGAACAGGTAAAGGGAGCTGGCTGGACGCTTCCTGGGGTTGCAAGGACTCAGGCAGGACATGGTGCTGGGCCAAGCCACTTAGCACTGAGTGGTGCATGCTGCACACATTAAGCAAAGGCCAGCAGCTGCGCACTGTTCAGATGTAGAGCGCCAGTGGGCAAAGTATGGTGTACTTGGGCAAAGTGCTGCTGCTGGACCGCAGTCGGACCCATATGACTGCCACAGGCAGCTTGCTCACACTCACCCTGCCTTCCTGAGAAGCAAAAGACTGTGAAGGCCTTGAGGCAGTCAGGATAGGGGCAAGCTGGCCATTACCCTGCTGCACCGTAGCGCTTAGACCTCTTGTCTTTGTCTGATCAAGGTTCCCTGCAGGTTGGCAAGGGCAAGATCGTCAAGGTCTCCGGCATCCAGGACAAGGGCAAGACGGCCACTGTGCTGCTGCGCGGCAGCAACAAGCTGGTGCTGGAGGAGGCAGAGCGCTCCCTGCACGATGCTCTGTGCGTGATCCGGTGCCTGGTGCACAAGCGGGCGCTGATTGCAGGAGGGGCGGCCCCTGAAGTGGAGATGACGACCCAGCTCAGCAAGTGGGCCAAGGAGCTGCAGGTAGGAGCGAGGCTTGTGTTTCAGCGGTTCTGTGGCAGTGAGGCAGTAGAACCTGCACCCATTGTGAAGCGTCCTGGGTTACAGACAAGGAGTGTGTGGGGCTGTTGCTTGAAGCACACCTTGCTGCTCGATAAGAGTCTTAGCAACTGACGTCTGCAGCCTGCTGCATGCGCAGCTTGGTGTTGCGCGCTGACCTGCCTGTCATCTGTGTGCGGTCAGCAAGCTGCTCTGTGCCTGAGTCTCGTATAATAACACGCCGTCCTTTTCAACAAAAGGAGTTGTGATCTGGCATGCTGCTGCCGCCAGCAGGGCATGGAAATGTGCTGAGTGAAGCATGTTGTCAGCACTACTATACTGATCTTGTTTCTTGAGTGACCCTGGCCTGATACTTGTCTGCAGGGAATGGAGAGCTACTGCGTGCGGGCCTTTGCTGAGGCCCTGGAGGTCATTCCCTACACGCTGGCTGAGAATGCGGGACTCAATCCCATTCAAATTGTCACTGAGCTGAGGAATAAGCATGCCAGCGGCATGAAGGCGGCCGGCATCAATGTCCGCAGGTCAGCTGGTCTGAGGCTTGGGCTGAGACACCTCCCTGCCACATCATGCAGGCAGGCGCTGAGCTTGGCCTGCTTCTCAACATCTGCTGGTTTGTGCGCCGCATTTGCACGTCCTGGGCATTGATGTCTGCAGGTCTGCTGCCATGACATGGTATCCCTGATCCCTCTGGTGATATCCGCACTGTTTCAAGCTTGTCAACTGAAAGTGTTATTGACCAAATGGAGAGCTGGAGCAGCCCCTTGCCTTTCCTGCCATCACGTCTGCACTGCAGAATGCATGCAGTATATTGGTTCAAGCCCCCAATTTGTTCACACGGTCAGCAATGTGCCTGCAGGAGCACGGTCAGCGACATGCTACAGGAAGATGTGGTGCAGCCCCTACTAGTCACCTCGTCGGCCATCAACCTGGCCTGCGAGTGTGTCCGTATGATCCTCAAAATAGGTGTGTCTCGCATCAGCTCATTTCTGTGAAATGCAGCCTACCTTAGGTGGGCAAGGCGCAGTTCAGCTAGACCCGACCGTGTCTTGGGTGTCAGCCATGCGCAGCCTGCCTGCAATGAAAGGCGTCTGCTTGCTCTCCTTTGCCACTGTACATCCTGCTCGAAGGCTGAGCGCCCAAGCAGGGTCTGCAACTGACTTTGTCTTGTCAGCGCTGCAGATGACATTGTGCCCACCAGATAAGCTGGCAGTGCCCAGCACTGCCTTCAGCATACAAAGTTGTTTCTAGAAACTGTCTGACCTTGACTGGCAGCGGCAACTCACAAACGCTTTGCCCAATGACAATGACCCTGTTCTGACATTTCATCGCCATTTCAAAAGTGCTCGCATGCCTCCCTGGAGGATGCCAAAAACAGTGTGTAACAGCACAACACAGTCAAAGGTGGACTACTATCCGGCTAGAAGCTGCTCTGCAGCAAGGGCAGGCAGGCTGGCCAGCCCTGGCGGCTTCAAATGTCTCAAAGGCAGTGATGCAGTCCAGGTGATAGACATGTGTGCAGCTCAGCAGTGCCTGAGCCTCACACCTGCCCTCTCGTTCTAATTGGTGCAGGCAAATGGGGCACTCTGCGCAAGCACGCAGCCGCGCCCTCTGCTTGACCGCCTCCCTGCAAGGCACATCACCCAGCTCCTCACGAGTGCTCCGCCATCCCAGTCAAAGCTGACCATGCAAGCCCAGCAAACACTATTTTATTGAAGCATGCCGCTCATGCATGTGCGCTCAGCCATCTTGGCAGACAAAGGCCTGTCAAGGCTCCTTGATGCGTGCCTCCTATGCAGGCAGCACACAACTGCTCACCAGTCAATGTCCAGGTGGCCATCTGCAGCGCAGCAGAGAGCCCCCACTTCTGCTGCATCCACAGGCTCCTCCACAGTGAGAGGGCTGCCCACATGGACATAGGCAGGCACCTGCACCCCCCCTGGGCCTGAGAGGCTGTCAGCCTCTGCAAGGAGAGCAGCCTCCGCAGCCTGCAGGGCTGCAGTCTGGGCAGATGGGGCTCGGCTGGCTGCATCCGCTGCAACGGCTGCAGCAGCAGCTGGCGCAGGGCTGCCGCTGGGGCCCCCGAGCGCTGCAAACAGCAGGCGGCTCCCGCTGGCGGCTGCATCCAGCTGAGCGAACAAGGCGTCCAGGTCTTCCCTCTCTGCAGCCATGTTCTTCATGAGCTGTCTGGTCCTGTCCTGCAGCAGCAGGGGACAGCATGATGCTCTCTCGTGAGTTCTGCTGGAGGAACATGTGTTTTGTAGAAAACTGCTGAGCTGCTGACCTGCACAAAGGGGCTGCTGTATTGTGATGCTGATCCCGGGGGGAGTGACCAGGGGGACCATGTGCTGGCTGCACAGAGGGATGCAGCAGCCTTGTGGCCCCCAGGGGCACCACTGCTGGAGGACCATGTGCATCGTTCACTGAACCCTCAACATCACAGGTCAACTGGCGCCGCAAGCCCACATGAGACGGCGTTCTCCACAGCAGGTAAGCCGCCACCCCGCTGCCTGGTGCTTCTGGGCAGCCCTCAAGGCACCGCCATGGCACACTGATTGCCTCGGCAGCAGTCTCCTTGCCTGCCCACACTTCGTTTCTTGGGAGCCATGTCTTTGCCAAGGCTGGATCAGCAACACAGCATCTTGTCTCGCAGCCGGGGTGGCAGCCTCTGAAGCACCGACTGAAGCCAGTCAAAGCTGCTGCCACCCACCCACCTGCAGCTGCTCAGCGGCCCACTTGCTGCGCAGGCGAGAGTCCTGCGGGGGGAGGCGCCGCCGCAGCTGGCGGTACCACTTGCGGCCCAGCCACCCACGCACAGCCTGCAGCAGACACAGGCTGCTGCTTGATGGTTCACATACAAAGGGAGTGCACCTTGCCTCTCTGCCTGCTGTGAGATGCTGTCTGCCTACAAGTCAGCAGAAACCATTTGCAGAGGTGAATCTTAATGTTGCGGCGGTAGGCCAGGCAAGTGCCCCTGTCTTGGCAACAGCTGCTAGACAACACAAGGAAGCACCACTCCACCCCTAGCTGTTGATAGCATGGCCGTTATGCGCACCAGCAGAGCCACAAACAGGCTGACGAACGCACCGCCTGCATGCGAACTGCGCAGCGATGGCGGTGCACCTCGCGCCCGTCAGTGATGCGCCGCTTCTGGTAGGTCCCTGCCCGGCACAGGGGGCAGCAGCGCTGCCGAGCGTACCTGCAATGGACCCCGACCTGCGACTGTCCAGGGCAGGAGGTAAGGCACTGCAGCAGGTGAGAACCCGCTGGCAGATTCTCACCTGCTCCCCAGAGCGTCTGGAGCACGGAAAGTGGCAGCAGTGCTGGCTGGCATGCCTTCAGAGGGCATGAGGTGTGCACATAATTGCAGGATCAGGTGGAGTGCAGAGCGCTGTAAGGCATGCAGCCAATCTGTGAAAGTGCCCACTTCTGTCAACACACCCAGCTGGACGGAACTGCAGCTGCGCAATTGGTCAGCAGCTGTGCATGCACCAGACATGCCGAATGCCTCACTCCCCACCTCTCAAAGCTCGCCAGGCAGTCCCGATGGAAGCTGTGGCTGCAGCTCAGCAGGACCTGCTCCCCTGGGCCAAAATGCTCGCGGCAAATGCAGCACTCCCCCATGCTGTCCTCGCGCGCCTGAGACTGTGCATGCACTGCCTCCCACTGCAATTCGGTCAGCAGCTTTGGGGGCTGCTTGACCAGGCCGTACCGCTGTGCAAGGGTCATGTCTGCTCCCTGCAGCATTATCCAGCTCATTTGCGCACTACATAGACAGGTGTGGCAATGCTGGAGAGGCACAGGGAGGTGCTGGCGCTTGCAGTCTTTGCATGCAGCCTGCTCACTGGCTCATATGACACTGGCTTGAGCCTGGCGCCAGACGAGATCTGCAGCATCCTTGCAAAGTGGTCCTGCAAGGCGACCTGCAGGCACCTGAATCCTGTATGGCCATAGCTGCACGAATCGTATCGAGAACACTGCACTGGGCACACACTGCTTGCAGGACAGCTGAGCAGCCGACTGCCTTCTGTTTGCCAGTCCCTGCATGCCTTGCTCTGCCCCTGCCTGCTGGCATGAGAATAGCAGTGAATGAAGGCTGAACAGACCCTGACAATGCTCGAAATGCTCTAGGTCAGGGCCATGTGCGGAGCGACGTTCTACCCCAATGAACATGACGAAGAAGCATCCAACCAGTCGACAACTCAAATCTTGCAATGGTTGATGGTACAACTCCTTGACAGCATGCCGCTCATCCCCAGCATTTGCCACAGCCAGTAGAATCTACCCAGAAGCATCAGGCACATACTTGTGTCACCCAAAACGACATTGGCAAGACCAAGTAAATGCCTGGTCTTTTGCGGCCCCTGCTGGCTCCTGTAGTGACCACTGGCCCTGATTATTGAGGCTGGCAACTGACATGTGCAGACAGCATCCTTCAAACAGCTCAGAAGCACAAGTCTCGCAGCAAATGTCGCAGTTTATGGCTCAAACTCAGTCTGTGCAGATGCTCATATTTCTGCGGTATACAAGATCAACATGGCCAGGCCAGGCACGTAACTCAAACTTGCGGGACAAAGGTACTGAGCTGCGCACCCTTGACTCTGTTCAATTGGCCAGGACATTTTTGTCCTATCAACGCTTCCCGGGGGGGGGGCCAAAAAGGCCAAAGAATGCAAACATCAGAGACTGCACGCAGGCTTGCTGCACCTTGTTGCAGGCAGTGCAGGCTTCCTGCATCCTCAGGGTGCATTACGCTCCTGAGGCTGCCTATAAGGAACTCCAAGCAGGCTGAGGATGTCTGCCTCAGAGGCCACACAGCTGCCTGGTTCGTGCTGCTGCAGCCAGTCGGCAGGCCACTGTGGGCTCAAGCTCCTGTCATTAGGTGGCCCCTCCTCTGGGACGGCCACTGTGCTGCTTCCATCCTTGCGCACAAGCCTGCAGTGCACAGAGTTCAGGGGTGCATCACAGCCAGATTGTCCCTGAATTGCAGCATTCGCATGCTTGTGGGGCAGCCAGGCAGAGGCTGTTGCTGGCCGGAGCAGCTTACTGTTCAGCAGACCCATGCCGCAGTGCAAAGCTGTTCAAGCCCCTCACGAAGTGGTGGCAGGATGACAGACAGGCTTGAGCGGTGATGCAGCCTTGGACAAGATGACGCACAGCGGCAGTGATGCAAGCCTATGGCCAGTGATGACTGTACTTGTGTAGCGGCAGCAGGGGTGACACTTGTTTGCAGGGATCACGCGCTGGGCAACAGCAGCGGCACTGCCCTTTGGCTGTGGATGCTCAGAAAGCACCGCCCATGTGCGGCAGCAGGACAGCCACTGACCTGTGGGAGTTGAGGGCCATTCCACGCTTGGCCGCGTGGTTGCGCAGGAAGCGTAGCCACTGGCGCGACCCTGTCCACCCTAGAACGCATGCAGCGTGCTCCTCTTTGATTGCAACAATGACATCGAGGCGCCGCCACCTCCCTGCCTTAGTCTTGAACACTCCAAACAGGTGGCCCTGCGCGCCCTCTGTCCTGCAGGTGATTGCAAAATCTGACCAGGCTGTCGCGGTTGCCCTGTGCTGTCTTGCTGTGCCACACTGAGCGGTGCATGTGCTGAGCTGCCTCAGGCTTCACATGCGCAGCTGTGCTGTAGCAGTGCTGCCCTCATCAACAGAAACAGCAGTAGGATCTATAGAGCAAGCTAGCATCAGTCCAGGAAGATGCTTTCGACAGCGCAGCAGCTGGGCTGGGCCCGCCGCAGGAGCCATCTCGGACCCCCATTGAGTGGGGCTGACTGGTGCAACCAGGGCCAGGCTGCAAACTGCTGTGCATTCCGTGTGCAGAGCAAGCGGCCTGTGCAGGACATCTGGGCGCACCTCTCCTCTGCTGTGCTGCCTAGCACGGCTGCCTTGCTGGGAGAGGCAGCTGGGTGGCGCTTGCCAAAGCCGCCAGGAACCCCTTCCTCCTGCAGACGCACGAATCACGGCAACTGTGCACTGATACAGGCCACCCGAAAGCACTGCCTCGAGAACAGTGCCCAGGGCGCTCTGCAAGCAGTCTGCCACAAGCTGTCAAGAGGCCTACTCTACTGCAACTGCAGGATGCACACCAGCATGCAGCGCTATGAGCTGTGGGGGTGCTGCATGCTAGAGCATGCTGCATGCATGGGGGGGCTACATGCACTTGAGGATGCCACACCAGATCCATTCAAATCAGAAGTGCAGCTGCCCTTGCTCACATTCATGCGATAGAAGGCCTCATCTGACCGAGCCAGCTGGCCAGCCTGTTGCAGATGAGCGACCAGGGGCTTCAGGACACCCTCCACAGGTCTGCAGATGATTGTGCTCCACATTGCAGGGCGGTGGAGTGGAAATGGGAAGCTTTGACCAAAAGGTGAGCCGGGACGTGAGCAACAAGACCATGCAGAGGAGCCCAATGCCATGAAAGCTGCACGTGGAGGTCCAAATGGGGCAGCTGAACATGCAGCGAGTGGACAACTGCCTGCCAGCAGAATTCCGGCTGCAGCACCAACCCAAGCTTCCTGACTTCAGGCAGCTTGGTCATGGCAGCAACCTGCCAGGCAGCACCTATGGTGATGGGTGACGACGAAGTCAGCGTCATGAGATGGCTTGCCCCTGCGCCCCCCACCCACCACAGTCAGCACCCAGTCAGTTTCCCCTGTACTCAAAGCAATGTTACATCAGAGCTGCAAGACACTGTCCGCCGCCTGACACTTCCCTTGGTGCATCCAGGAGGGGTGCTGCCAGCACTGCTGCCAGACAGCCACTGTGGGACTGTGTGACCTCAGATCTGCATATGAATTTTTCTTGTTTGGCACAGCACTGCCAGTGGCTCACCTGTGACCACCTGTGACCACCTCTTCATGAGGAGCTTTCTTTGCTGGCACAGCGCTGCCAGTGCCTCTCTTGTGACCACCTGTGACCACCTCTTCAATGAATTGTTTTTCCCCACAGCGCTGCTAGTGGCTCACCTGTCACTGCCTCAAAGGCAGCCAGCAGGGCCTGCTGCATCTCCTGCAGGTCTTCCTGGGAGACAGGCTCCAGCAGCTCCTCCCTGCAAACAGCAGAAGAAACAAAGGTGCTGCGCACCTCAGCAAACATAGAGGGTCTGCTGCCCAGCTACCTACGGCTCGAAGTCTCAGCCAAGAGCGTATGTACCGCTCTGGAGTGCCATGCACGTCCATGCAGCAGCAGCATGCAGCACAAGAGGTCTGTTGTGGGCTGCACAGCAACGTGGTCAGAAGTATTTGCTGAGTGAGAGCTCTCACAAAGTGCAGCAGCTGCTGAGGAGAGGCACCTTCAGAAGAGCCGTGCTAAGGACAAATTAGCAGGCAGCAGAAAACTCTGTTATGCATCCAAGAGCGGCAGGAAGACAGCAATTGGTACCTGTGCTCGAGCCAGAAGCGCTGCTCCTTTGTAAAGCTGACGCCGCGAGCTGTGGGGCCGTCAAGTGAGGCTCCAGCATCTGCTGCAAGCTCCTCATATGTCCTGCAGTGATGGGCGTCACGTTACAGGCAATGCTGAAACGTTGAGGCAAAGCAAAGCTCTCAGGAAGCAGCAGCAGCGCATTGCAGCCCCCTTGTGACAGCTGCAGGCTGCACAGGTGCCCTCCAGCAGAGTCTTGCTCAAGTCAGTGTGCTGCCTCTGCCTCAATGGCAAGAGGGCCATCCGACTGGATGGCAGCAATAGAGTACGTACCTGCAGCAAAATGATGACATCAGGGGCCAGGTGCAAAGCCTGGTTGGAATTTAGACATGAGGGACCCCCTGATGCATCAGTGCATGTGAAAAAGGACAGGAGACCCTTTCGGATGCTGAAGCGCTGATGATGCTTAAGCCAGCCTTCCGCCACACCTGGCACCTGCAGTGTACCTGGCTGCAGCAGCCCTTGCGCCAGAGCCCCACACTTGTTCAATCATGAGTTTGCTGGGGGCCAAACGGCTGCACCTGAGGCCTGCAGCACACCAGGCTTCAGCCGCCCTTTGCCCAGTGCCCCACCACTCCATTCCCAAAGTTGCAATAGTCACTAGGGGCTGCCTGGCCCACCTGTAGCCTGCATTGTACCAGGCTTCAGCCGCCTTTGGGCCGGCGCCCCACACCTTCATGAAGGCCCGCCTCGTGCTGGCGCCCTCAGTCCCTCCTCTGACCCTGCCATCTGAGGTAGATACTGGCTGGTCATGCCTGCGCAGCAGTTGCATGTCAGACGGGTGAGCTGCAGCAGGCACACTGGGGCCTTTCTGGTTGGTGCACCCGGCTGCATGGCACAAAACAGCACGCTGCATGGCCTGCCAAGTGATGCAACCCTCGAGTAATAGTAGAGCTCCCCGTGAGATCATCAGCCAGAATGTTGCGCTGAGAGATAGCAGTCACTGTGAGCAATGCTGCAGGTCCAGATCCCCTCCAATTCCAGGAGTGTGTCGGGACCGTTAAAGCAGGTCAATGGAGTGAAGTCTTGGCGGTTCCAGGTTGATGGGGTTCAGCTGCTGGCAGGTACCTCTCCTGACAACCTCCTCATTGGCCCTGACTGGCTGTCACAAAGAATGCCAGGACCATCTGAGGTCCCAGCAGGTGCCTGTCATGAACGCATTGTGGCCAGGTCGTGACTTGCTGCATAGAAGGGCCACAGTCCCCACCTGAGGGCCTCCAGCTGCTGGCAGGTGCCTGTTTTGACAATCTCGTGAATCTTGCTGACTGTGGCTGCCCCACAATATGGTATCTGGTCAGGTCTGAGCCCGCCGTCGATCCTGAAATGGCAGGCTTGCACAGCGGCGGCAGCACGCGCATACATCTGTGCCTGCACAGCATGGCAGGATCGGCTCATTCTGCAGCTTGGAGCCGCTTCATGTCTGGCACGTGCAAGTGCAGACCTGCTGCTGCATGTACCAACCCCAGAGGCAGACCTGGCCAGCAGCAAGACAGTGTGGTGCAGTGCATGCCTGCTCCGGCAGGTCACACATGACCAGATGAGCCAAGCACAGAACTCATGTCAACAGCAACGCTGCTCCAGTCTCACATGGTTGTAATGACTCCCACTCCCATGCCCGTCCATGTCATCTGTCAAAGCTGCCTCAAGCTTGTACAGCTCTGTCACCGCTGCCAAAACCTGCTCATTCCCGTATTGTACAGCAACCTCGTTGCTGTAGATGCCCTGTATCGAGGGGCACAACTCTCATGCAGGGTGTTGAGGCAGCTTGAATTTCTTCCTCCAGCTGTCAAGGCGTCTGAGCTTCGGTGCTTTATGTTGCCTCACTATGAGCTTGCACAAAACTGCCAAGCCACCTGTGGCATGCACAGGCGCCCTGCCAGACACCATGCAGATGCACTTCAAAATGCACTGCATCCTCAGGCTCACATGCATGACAATCTCTTCAATGGTTGTGATGTTATCATGCTCGCTCATCCAGTTTGCTGCACCCAGCCAGGGTCTGAACTTGCGCATGGGTCCGGCGGCCTGTGTGCCAGCATCTGGGCTGGCATCAGTGGCGGCACCTGAACGCAGCAGGACAGCATCAACTAAGAAAGCAAGATTTCCTGCCGTGTCAGCAGGAAGACTATTGGCATGCATGTGCACCTGCTGCAGCAAAATTCTGCAAGGATGGGGCAGCACCCAGGCTGCTCGAGTGTGCATCAAGACTTCACACCATGTGGCAGCAGAAGGAGGTGCTGGGATGGTGCTCTGCCAGCAAAGCCAGGTGCTCGGATCACACAGAGAGGATGTTGAGAGGGTCCAGAGGAGAGGTGGTGCAAGGGGAGATGGTGCAGGGGGAGATGGAGCAGAGCTGTGCACCGTCAGAGGCACGTAGGTGGAGATGGTGCCAGGATGGGGTACAGGCAGAGATGCCACTGCCCGCTGCTGCTGCATGACTCTCACACAGGCAGCTGCACACTCTGATGCTCCACATGCTGCCATCTTGATGCAAGGGGCCTCAGCTGAAGCAGTTGGCAAGGAGGCGGACCTTGTTGTTCTTCAGCTGAAGGGACGTGCACCACAAACCTCTCCTCAGGCGGCCTTCGTTTCTTCGCACAGAACTCCTGCAGAGCACAATCGAAAATGCAGCAGCTGCAGGCAAGCTCAAGAGCATGTGCCAGGGTGGGATGAAAGCAGATGGCTCCTGCTTGCGCAATGACAGGCAGGCCTCTGCTAAACAGACTGACTCAGGGCATGCATGGTGCCTAATGGCTTGGCCCATGCAGCACTCACCACCATCCAGTCCTCCGACACAATGTGGATGCCCTGCTGCTGCACAAAGTGTCTGCTGACTGCGCCGTACAGCCGTTCAGCAAGATCTGGGGGGTCCAGGCTGGAGCCCACCACGATGTGTGTCACGGCGTGGTCATGTGAGCTGCTGTGACGCTGCACCACCTTACCATCCTGGGTGTTCCTGACGTGTCCCTGAGTGTCGATCTCCTGCAGGCAGCTGGCAGGCTGTTTGCACTTAGGGCCATCTGGCACGGGCAAAAATCCCCAGGCCAGTCCTCGCACAAGTGACTTGCCTCAATGGTGATGCCATGCTCCTGCAGCTTGGTCCAGGCCCTCAAGCGGGCATTGACATTGGTGACCGATGCCTTTAGGACCAGCACCTGAACAGATGCACCAGAATGGGCATCACAGGTTCTGAAAAGGGGCCTCGCTATCAAGCTGAATCACATCGGAGCACATGCCTTGATGTTGCCCTTTTCATCATCTGGCTGTCGCTTGCGTTTGCTTCCGGAAGGCATCGCCAAACGAATGCAGATTATTACCCAAAGCTGAAGTCACCGACTGCAGAAGAGCAGGTCTGGCCAGTTTTGACTTTTCACGATGCCCATAGGCGTGAAAGTGGAAGCAACACGTCGTTTGACAACTCAACCAACAGACGCTTGGCTTGAGGGGGTCGTCACCACAGCCGCAGCATAGCTGGCAAGGGCGATGCTCAAAACCTCGTGCTGAAAAGGTGCGCCTGCAACTCAGTTAATAGGCTGCGAGCTACAACCCCCTGTGCTCTACAGACTTCAGGCTGATCTCAGACCCAGGCTTGTATGCCTGCCCATGAACTAAGGCAGGGCAGACTCAGGGGAGGCCCTCTGTCATGGCTGCAGCAGAGCAGCCCACAGGTTTACTGGACACCCTCTGTCATGGCTGCAGCGGAGCAGCAGCAGGAGGAGGTAAGAGCCATGACTGCGGCATGCAGACATCGACTTCGAACCGCGCATGGTGGCACAGTAAGAGAGCGCCCTGTGAGCAGAGAGCCTGGTGACCTTGTTGAAGGCCATGCAGGTCCCTGACAGTGACCTGAGCCGAATACCCCTCCAGGAGGGATCACTTTGCAGGCAGACAGACCTCCTGGTCCAGGGTGGCATGCAGACATGAATCTGTTATGATGCAGAGGATCATCGTGAAAGTGCTCAGGGGTGGGACGGAGCTCATCACCTACCGCTTTCAGAACCCACCCAGGCAGGCAGCTTCCATCCTGGAAGTCCTCAAGGCTGCGGACTACGAGGGGGTGCTGCAGGGTGGCAGTGACACCTACTTTGGCGAATATCTCCTGCAGCAAGGCGCATACACCCTGCAGGTGCCAGAGGAAGCAAGAGGCAAGTCAAACACAAGCCCAATGGGATGTGGTGTGTGATCTGAGTATGCACAGGCTCACAATGGCTGAGCCTGTAGGTAAGGACCCGCTCAGAAAGGTCGGTGGTTGCTTTAGGTCCTGCCTTGCTGATGCATGCTCCACCCTGTGGGTTGTCTTGCAGTCACAGAGGTGATGAAGGTGAGGTGCCAGCCAGTGCAATCTTACCCACGCTGCTCAGCGCGCACAAGGCAGTGGTGCAGGTGTGCCGCTGGTCTGCATGATGTGGCAGGGCACGTGCATGTGGGTGTGTTCTGTCCATGAAGCTGGACAGGGGGCTTGCAGCTTATGCCACAAACAGCAGGCCCATCTATTAGCCGGCAGCATTGCCCTCCTCGGCAGTTGTACGGCTCACCTGGTGGCGTTCACCCCATGAGCACCACCACTGGCGCAGGTAGGTGTTGCTGGACATGCTGCTTTTGGCCACTCGTGCGCCAGTGGTGGTGCTCATGGGGTGAGATAGCATGACTGGTCTGGGTATGCGCAGGCTTGCAGTGGCCGAGGCCTGCCATGAGAATAACATCATGGGTCTGTGCTGTTGTGTAATCCCTCACTTGCCTCAGGTGAGCTAAACACTTTCATCAGCATGCATACTCGTGGGATCATCACCTGGGCGTCATGGAAGCCTTACGTCACAGGTGAGATATGCAGGTGATGTGGTCCATGGAGTCCAAGTGCTTCAGTAAAGACATGCTGACTAGAGCTGCAGGGGCTGTCATTCTTGCTGTGCAACAGGCAGCAGCATGCTCGCTTGAACATTGGCTGATAGATGAAAGGCATCAAGCATTGTGGCTGCTTGATCACGTACAAGCACCTTGAGCAGTGCAATGAGCTGAGCAGCCTCTTGTGCAGACAAGCGGGGACATGAGGCTGGCGGTGAGAGCTACAGTGGACCCGGCCCCTCTAAGAGGGCCCGCCGAGGTGTGTGTGAATGTGTATAAACTCAAGCTTTTGGCCTGGCATGCAGCTCTGAAGTGCCAGGGCAAACTCAGTCCATGATCAGCTTCAGCAAGGAGTATGCTGCATCTGCAAATGAGTCTGAGATTTGGGCGAAACAGCTGGCCGCCCCACAGCTGCCAGAGTTGCCCACCACACCTCAGGCGCTGCGGGCAGTGCTGTTCCCCGAAGACAGCCCTCTGCTGATCCCAGTCACACCAGAAAGCTATGAGGTCATTGCAAGCCAGCACTCCAGCATCGCAGAGGAGTGCTAAATGGTCGCGGATGGCTCAGACTTGCCAGCTACCTTGGGCAGCCTCTTGCGTGATCCATTCAGCGGCCAGGCATCTAGCGGGGCCACTGTCAGCGTAGTTATAGGTGGTGCTATCCGTACCATATTGCTTCGAATGAGCAAGTTCAGCCGCATTGACCGCAAGGACTTGAAGGTCCTGTTCAATGAGACAGAAAAGCACAAAAGCACCATTAGCAAGGCTGTGCTCGCGCGTGCCCGCCCTGACACGCTTGTGACAGTAGCTGGCAGCACTGTGTTGATTGGCGAGGACAAACAGCTGAGCCTGCTAGATGCCACCAGGGACCTGAAGGCAAGCGACAGCCAGTCACTGCCATGCACTATGGCCATCTGAACTTCTTGCTGGCGGATGCTTTGGGGGACGCGGCGTTTCAGTGGCAGTGGATATCAGCAGATGGCACACAGGTCCATTTTGAAGGGTATGCTACTTCATGTTTGACAGTCTCGACGCCGTTATGTGACTTGTCTGCCAGCAGCTGTGGCCATGTCTTTTCGTGCCCAAAATTGCTGTGCATTGCCTGCAGCTTGTGCCCATTGGAATGGCTCTAGATGTCAGCGATGTTCAGCATCGCTACATCTGTGCTGTGTCCAGTCCTGGTGTGTTGCTAGTCTACTCCTGTGGCATGCATTGCTCTTCCAGGTACCTCATTGTCCACGGCAATGGTGTTTTGAAGGTCATCCCTAAGTTCAAGGCATTTTCCCAGAGCAGCTATCCAGCTTTGGAGCCATCAAGCCTGCATATCAGGCCGCATGCACTATGCACAACCTGGCAGACCCCTGTCTGATTGTGGCCCAGAAAAGACCAGAGATGCACAAATCCTCCTACCAGGTGCTGGCTGGGCCACTTGGCTACTGCCCTAGCTTTGAGGACGAGCAGGTGAAGCCAAGCACAGCTTTGTGACTCAGCCTGCCAGGGTTGGCACAAAGCATTGCTCCTAAAGCTGTTGCCAACAATGTGACAGTGCTTTGCAGCATTGCATCAGAGCAGCTACCTATATTGTGACCTCACGCCTTGCTGTCTCCCTTTGTTGCAGGATGTGCAAGCGCTTGCCATCTGCTGCTGCAAAGCCGCGTTGCTTCTGCACCAGGCTGGTGCAGTCCACCGTTATATTCAGCTTGACAATGTGGCCCAGCTTGGCAAGCATCGCTACATGCTGTTAGACCTAGAGACCGCTGCTGCAGCAATGCAGGTGCACTGTCTCCTACCTTCAATACCTTCACAGGCTGGGGCAACAGCATTCTTGATTCTCGTAAGCGGTTCACTACTATGTCTGACATGCATTTGATTGGTGCGCTCCTGGAAGAAGTCCTCAGCACCAGCGGCATTGCAATTGTTGCAGCATCTCGAGCTTTCATAGATAAACTAAAGCGCAAGCGTTTAAGCACTGCTGCAGCTCTAAATGACCCCTGGCTTGCTCCATCTGTGTAGGTTTTGTGGAAATGCTGGTCTCAAGTAAAATGTGAACCATACATGAAGTGGAGCCCTTGAATGGGCTTACCAGGGTTTTCAAAGGTCACCCAGACCGTGCCGGCTAGGCTGACAGGCGCCGCAATGCCTGTGGCGTGGTGGTACGGCTGGTGAGTGGCAAAAGGCTGCCTGACATGGGGCATATTGTATGGGTTCTGCAGGCAAAGCAGGCAATGGGAGGCAAATCACAAAGGCTTGTCAGTACTGGACTCCACATAGCATGCTGCTTACCGACACGGCATATGGCAGACCTGGGGGAGGAGGCAGGCCGCATTGATTCCGGGGAGCCCCTGACCACACATACGGTTGACGGCCAGCACCAGCCCTGGCCCTCCTCTGCATGGCCACACAACATAGTAAAGACACAGCAAAGCGCTGCACGCTGCTGACGATCTTACCTGGCGCCTCCTGGCTGCATGGGATATCTTTTGAACCCCGCCCCCTGCCTGTAATGGCACTGATTGGGCAGGGTTGTGCTCCGAGGCCACTAGCACCTCTGCTGATGTGCTACCAGGGTTGCCGACAGGTTGTACGGCCAGAGGAGCACCCTCTCCTGCATCGGCCATCTGCAGGGTGGGGAGTTGGTGAGCTGCAATATCGGGGTTGATGGGCTGCCCTCCAGGGTTGAATGACACTACAGCTTGCATTGTTACAGCACACCTGGATGCCGACATCCTCAGCACCACTGACAGCGCCATCGATTGTTACGGGACTGACCTCAGCCAAGTTGGCCGACCTCGTTATCGACCCTTGCCGCTGATGTTGAGTGCTCGGCATGATTTTACCAATGAAGCATCAATGAGCTATCTTCTATGAAACAGTCGTCGGGCCCCCAGCTGTGGCCTACTGTACGACGATAATAGAAATGTCATACCCGGGTATACGGGCGCCCACTGACGGCAGCCAACAACAGGGGTCTCTTGACGAGAGAAGAACCCAGGAAACAGTCCACCAAGGATTCTTCTGGCTGCTGAATGCGGATGAAAGGCCATGCAGTGCCCACATTCAGAGCTTTTACTGTGCCCTGTGGCGTGGCCGCACCATTGCAGGCATGGATGCTCTGGTTGCTTGGCAGAATTGAGCTCCCTTCTCAGGAGTGACAGGATGTTGTGTGTGAGGTCAGGGAGATGAGGTGCAGCATGACAACTGCGCCAGTGACATTTATTGTGGGGCCATATGGCAGATGTAGTCCTCAGGGAGCGGGAGCAGGGGCTGCTGATTGGAGACTGCATCCATTACCCAGTTGCTGAGCAGGACGGGGTGAGCTGAGTGGGCCTGCAGCATGAGTTGAGCCCCTCAGAGCCATGCTGCAGCCAGCATTCATGAACAACATGGAATGCTGGTAACAGCATCCAAGCCATTCAAGTCAAGCCGCAGGGGCCAACCTGCTCAGGAGGACTCACAAGCGCACCAGAAACACCTTCATACTACTGATCTTGATGCAGCCGGCACTGCCAAGAAGGCACACATGCCCCTTTTCCCCAGGTCCATGAGGACTGCATGGGGCCCCCGGGGTTGCCAGGGCTCATCACTCACGCGACAGTGCAGGGCATCCACGTGGCTCCGGCCGTCTGCTTTGGCTGAGATGACGAGGCATCGCTCTGCAGCTGCGCTGCCTGGCCGAGGGTACTCCTGGCTATCCCCGAGCACACTGCCGCCAGCACACTCCACCACCGCTGCCAGCACTGGGTTTGCCGGGGCAATGATGAAGCTAAACCCCGAGAGGATGCCAGGGTGGCTCCCAGTCGAGGCCTTCAGCCGCACTGCAGCACCATACACTGCTTTCAGGGACGGCTGCAGCCCTGCTTGCCTTAAGAAAACGGCTGTCACACCCTGTTTTGAGATCCTTGATCAAGTGCCAGGCTGACTCAAAGTTGAGGCTTTCGAAAGCAAAAGTTGCTGTGTGCAAAGGAGGTGGCTGCCCCCAACTGCACTGCATGAACTGGACAGAGCACCTGTGATCAGCGTTCCAATCAGCACAGGCTCATTTGGTGTAGATGACTGCCTTCCATAGCCTTGCAGGAGCTGGTGCCTCACTTGATGGCACAGCAAATTACTGTGGCCAGCTGCATGCAGGTGCAGCAGCCTTGCAAGATGGCAGCAACCAATGCCACCACTTGCTCTGCGAAAGGCCCTAGAGCCCTTTGCAGATATAGCCTCCGGACAGCTGTGGATAGTGGCTTACTCGTGCGAGGCCACCCGACAGCAGCAGTGTCTCCTGCAACTTCAAAGGGCTCAAAGCTGAGCCAGTGCCCAGAGCGCTGGCTCTCCTCGACCCAGCGCCAGGTGACAATCCAGCTGCCGAGGTGGCCTGCCTTGAAGTATTTCAGGGAGCGCTTGGCCTTGCCCTGCGTGTCCACCTGCAGAGGCATCCTATCTCTTGACGATTGCTTGAGATCCCTGCCATCCTGCTTACAGGAGATAGCTGCCGCCTGCCACGACCTAAGAAGGCCACCAGCTGTGAGTGGCTGTCTTGATGACAAAGGAAGGCACAAGTGGACACAGGAGCTGGCTCCTGCTGCGCCAAGTGTAACAGGTATCCAACCAAGCAGTGGTCCCCCCATGCTTGCCACCCAGGTCTGGGCTCTGCTGATGACTTTGCTTCAGGACAGCAGCAGGCCAGATGCTGCATCCAAGCAGCCTTCACACAGGAGGAGGCAAAAGAACAGGGCAGGCCAGCAGAAACGGGAGGCTTGCCTTGCAGACCAGGCAGCTGGTGCTGGCATCCACCTCGGTGGCAAACAGCGCAGGCCCTAGCTGGCCGGATGTCACGAGGTGCTTCAGCTCCTGCATGTTTGCCTTGTCCAAGCCAGAGGCAACGATGGTCAGTTGGCCTGGGCGTTTTTCGGGTGCCAGCAGCGGCCGAGAGGCGACAGAGGGGTCAGCTGCTGCCTGCTGCCCCAAGCGTGCGGCAGTTGCTGTGTCTGGGCGCTCTTCAGGGGCATGGCTGATGGGGCGGCCTGCGGCCTGTGATGTGCTAGGGGCATCGCCAGCCGGCCGTGCCTCGGCCAGGTGTGTTGCAGCAGTTGGGTGATGTATCCGTCTGCTGAATGTGCAGAGTCCAGGCGGCGGCTGCCCTGCAGCAGGCCCTGCACTGGCCTGCGCTGTCCCTGGCTGCCGCTGCCTGCCGCCAGGGCTTGCCTGTGCCCAGTCGGGCAGCCTTTGTGAAGAGCCTGACGGGGGTTGCTGGCTGGCGTGGGCTTCAGTGACACCATCGCCCTCCTTGTGTGCACCAGGCTCCACGAGAGCTGCTGCTGCTGAGCTGCCTGCCAGTGGCCTGCTGCCAGTGGCCTGCTGCCCTGGCGGCGCCCGACTGCCTGCCTGCTGCTGCAGCGCAGAGGCGCCACCAGTGGCAGCCTTGCGCTTTCTGTCCGGCCTGGCAGCCCTGCCTGCTGGCGGCAGTATTGATCTGCTGCCTGGTGGCCTCCCTGTGCCAAGAACACTTGCTGGTGCAGCAGCGTAAGGCACCGGTGCCTGTGGAGGCTGCTCATCTGGCAGCCCTGCTGAGTCCTCCTGGGAAGTCTGCTGCTCAGTGCCCCTGAACAGGTAGGGATCTGGCACGCCACCAGCAGCAGCAGCTGTCACAGCTGCTGCTGCTGACTGCTGGCCTCCCCTGCTGCCCTGCGCCGCCCCAGGGCGCTGACGCTGCCTGCCTCGCAGAAATGCACTGGGGCCAAGCCTGGCGCGCCCTTTGAGACTGAGGCGGGCAGGGATCACATGCCTCTGAGTGCTGCTTGTCTGGGCTGGCACGCGAGCCGGCTTGGCCCTTTTCTTTGGAGCACTGGCCTGTTCTGCAGGACTCTGCCTGACACTGTGCCGTGCCAGCTTGCGTGGCCCCTGCTCATGCTGCCCTGTGTCGCTGCCACTCGCCCGGGATCTGCGCCTGCTGCCCGGCTGAGGTCTGCGCAGGCGTGTGCTGCCCACTTGCTGCCTCGGGGAACAAGCATGTGGCTTTCTCTGCAGGCCTGCCCTTTTGGCCTCCGCCCCATCACACCTGTCACCCAAGCCCTTTGCCAAATGGTCTGAGTTTGCCTCTGGCTGGCTGCCCTCTTGCTTTGGCAGCAGACTTGCAGGCTTCTGGTGTATCAGCTGAGACTCTGCCACAGGACTGCCTCCTGACTCCTGAGCCTGTGTGGCAGCCGCAGCAGGGGGCTCTGGCTCCACCTCTGCAGTGAGCTGCTTGGGAGGCAGCTCTGCTTGGGCACCTGCCTCACCCGCATTCTGCGCTGGCCCTGGGCTCTGCAGCCGCCACTCCTCTGTCAGCAGATTTTCCCACTGCACGTCACCATCCTCATACTGCACCTGGTGCTTGCCCTGCAGCACAAGATTTTGCTTGAATGTTGAACAGAAAGGCCAGAAGCCAGTCCTTTGCGACCCTGACATTGTGTGAGCAGCAGTGCTGTGGACACATCATAGCAAGTAACCGCTTGGGAGGACACCATCTGGTGACAACTTCAAGGAAGCCTGACAAACTCTGGCAACCAGCCCTGCACCAAGGCCAGCAGTCAGCCGCCAGGGGCAAAGCTCACCTCTGCCGGGTTGAAGCCTGTGACACTGCCAGCGAACCAGGCGTTCTCCCCAGGCCAGAAAAGCTCCAGCCTCAGCCCCATCATGGGCACCAGCACCTGATGCTGCAGCTGGCCTCGCTGGTGTAGGCAGCTAGGCGCAGCCACTTGCACGCCAGATAGGTCCAGCCAGCCAGCCCTGCCCTGGACACTGCGCACTCTGTACACCTGCTTGCCCTGCAGAGCCGTACAGCGCCCCTTTGAGAGCAGCACTGACACCACCTCTGCACCTGCGCCCCAATAAGAACAGCACTGACACCACCTCTGCACCCGCTGGCCCTGCATAGCAAAGCAGTACATCTTGATCACTGCGCACTTTGAACACCTGCTTGCCCTGCACAGCAGCACAGTGCCCCAATGAGAGCAGCACTACAACTCTCCACCTCAGCACCTACTGGCCCTACACAGCAAAGCAGTATACCGTGATCACTGCATATTCTGTTCACATGCTTGCCCTGCAAAACAGCACAGGACGCAACCAGATCAGCACAAAATGCAACTTCTGCACCTGCTGGCGCTATAGACTCAGCTGTACACCCATGGAGCAGCAAAATCCCATAGATGCCAGCTCTGGCATTCATGATGGCAGAAAAAGAGGCTGATGCATGAGAGCCAGCTCAGCAACAGTATTATCGGCTTCGGATCAAAGGCTGTGACTACCCTCCACTGAAGCTCGCTGCTGGCGTGCCCAGGAGTGTACAGCAAGTGCCCCACCAGATTGCCCTGCAGACCACTCGACGTGCTTGAATGCAAAAGCCACTGAACAACTGTAAAAATTGGCACCAGTGACACTGTCAGAGGCGTGTGCGAGCAGCTGGGCAAAATGCAAGTATGCAGAGCAGTTTTGATAATGCTCTGATTGGGGCAAGCGTGCAAAGACTGCCGTCACCTGATGTGTTGCTGCTGGCTGCTGCTGCTTGCTGCGGGCCCTCCCTTGCGGCGCGCCCTGCCTGCGCACGGCAGGCTTGAAGTCGTCATCGTCGTCTGTAACAGTCTCAGCAGGAGGCCTGCCACTGGCGCCAGCCGCGGCACGGGAGCGGCGGTTGCCAGCAGCCTCAGCAGCAGGCGCAGCCTCAGCAGCAGGTGCCGCCTCAGCATCAGGGCCGCCACTGCCACCAGCTCTGACAGCGGCAATGCCATGGCTGGGCTGGGCTGAGCCCTGCCTGAGCCCGGCTTTGAGGGCCAGCAGCAGCTGCACTCCCTCTGATGCCTCATTCACGGTGATGGGCTGAGGCTCGGGGCTGCCGATGTCCTGCGCAGCAGCAGCAGCTGTCCTGGGGGCCCTCTCAGGGACTGTGCTGGCGGACAGGCGAGTCTGCAGCCCCTCTGGATGGTCTCCTGTGCCAGTAATGGCAGCAGCAGCGCCTGCCGCGACAGGTAAACCATCCCCCGCGCCTGCACCACTGGGCTGCCACCCGACCTGTTGATCCCCTCGATCCTGTCTCCCTGAGGCAGCCTGTCCAGGTTGGGGCGGACCAGTGGCCATGCCTTGCACGACAGGCGCAGGTGCCTGGGCTCCTGGGCTACCTGCGACACTGGGCCTGCTCCTCCGTGGCTGGCCCTCATCTGGACAATCTGCCACAGGCGCCCTGCAGTTGGCCCCAGGACCAGGCGGCACTGCAACTGACCCAGAGCCTGGGGCAGCTGCTGATGGTGCCTGGTACTGGGGCTGCTCCTCAGCTGCTACACTCAGCCCTTGCTCCTTGCACATGCTGAACCTGCGTGCAATGTTTCTACCACCTCCTGCGTTCTCTTTGCCGGGGCCAGGGCCGCTGCTGGCCCTCTTGCGGAGCCTGTTCAGAGGTTGCGGGGACAGCACCGGAACAGCTGCAGGCTCAAGCTGCTCCTGTGCCCTGATGGCGGCACTCTGGGGCAGGGCTGCGGCAATGCGGGCCCCAGCCTGGTCGTGGGTGCCTGGCCCGGCCTGCTGCAGACAGCCCTGTTTGCGCTTGTCCCCAGGCAGCACAGGCTGGCGCTGCTCACAGCTGGGCTTCTCTGGCTGGAACTCAGGAAACACATCCTCAGTGGCAGGCAGACTGTCCAAATCGCTCATGGTCATGACGCCTCCTGCCAGAAGCAGGGAGACAAGGCTGTTGGGCACTGCTGTCTGACGGTGTGAGAAGCCGTCAGCTGCCTCCCTGTCTTTGCTGGCTGTGCTGGTCCTGGTGATGCTGGGCGGGCTGGGGACCTCGCTGAGGCTGGCAGCTGACAGGGCAGGAGAGTTGGGCCTGCTGCACTGCTTGCTCGGAGCTGCTTGCTCGGAGCAGGGCATGACCGCAGCCTCAGTTGGGGAGCCTGCGGCCGCCTCAGGCTCTGCAGCGGCACGGCTCCTGGATCTGCCAACGGTGCACCTTGCAGCTGCCACTGTAGGCTTGCGTGCCGCAACACGCCCTGTCTGCAGCCCGCCCTGATGCAGGCTGCCTGCTGCTGCGTCTGCAAGGCGCGGCGAGCCAGCTGCAGCAGCAGCAGCAGCCTCTGCAGGTTCAGCTTCCTCCAGAGGCCCAGGTGCTGCCACCTGCCAGTCAGCAGCGCGGGCACCAAGCTCAGACTCTGCTGTTGCAGCAGGGGCCTCAAGCTGCTGCAAAGCTTGCCTGCCCCCAGCAGCAGCAGCAGCAGCCAGCAGAGAGCTAGCTGCAAGGGCATTGCCTTGCTGCTCAGGCTGCGCACTCTGCTCCAAGGCACCACCCAGGCCAAGGCCTGCTGCTGTTCCAGGGTGCTGCTGCAGTCGTGGCTGGCTTTGCCGACTCTGCCTGTGAGTTGAGTGGGGCCCAGGTTGCAAGGGCAAGAGGCCTGGTACCCCAGCAGCTGCTGAAATCTGGCAGCAGGCAGCTTTCTGCTCGACCAGGAGCTTGCCAACATTCTCCAGAAGCAGCAGCAGCTGCGCCTGCAGCTTTGCCAGATCTGCCGCTTCCAGGCGAGCCTGCATGGGACACTACAGACCTGTTGTGGTGACTCATGCGCAATGTGCAGGCAAGGTGCCTGTGCAAGATCTAGCTGGGCTCACTGCAATCAGCATTGCAGCTCCCAGCACAGGCGCACATGAGCAGGTTTAGGTTGGCAGGTTTGCAACAATACTGCAGACTTCAGCACAGCATCGTCACTCACATGGCAGGCAGGATTGTCCTGTAGCCAAGCAGCCAGGGCAGGGGGCATCTGCTCAGTGACACCTGGCAGCTCCAGCTGGCCTGCCTCAATGCCTGTGCTGCTCCCCAGGTCAGCCTGCTGCCTGTCTGAGCTGCATTTGGCATGTGGCTCCATGCCTGCTGCAGACAAACAGACCTCAATGCAGGACCAGGCACCAGCTCTAATTGTACACAACATCTGCAGCATAATGTGTTCCAGAGAAGTGCTTGAGTTTGGCAGCTGCGCCTCACCTAGTGCAGGCAAGACCCCTTCCACTACCCGACAGCCTGAGGCTAGCGCCACAGCTGTGTCCTCAGGCAGCATGGGCTTGCTGCCTGACAACCCTGAGGTCGCCGCGCCGCCACAGTCCCCACCATGCTGGCTTCTGGCAGGCGACACAGGTGCCGCCTGGCTGCTGCATGCCTGCAGCTGGCCCTCGGCATCACTGCCGCCGTCCCCAGCCCGAGCAGCATGCTGGCTACCTCGACGACCCTCAGCAGGCAGACTTACGCTGAGGCCCTGAGTGACACCATGCTGAGGAATTTGCTCGTCGTCAGCAGCTGCTACAGCTTGGCTGCCTGCTGCAGTAGCCTGCCCTGCTGAAGCTATCGCAACTTTGGTGCTGGCAGCTCGGCGGCCTGCACTGGACGTCAAGGTGCCTGCATGCAGCAATATGCACAGCATGCAAGTCCTGGCAGACCCTGCCAGCAAGGGCGGCGCTGTAAAAGCTGATCAAGCAGACCATGTAGCAATATTGAGTGTGGTGCAGCCCTGGACAGCATGCATGTGCTCAGCACCTGAGGGGCTGTCAGCACAGGCTGCAAGCAGCGCCTGCAGGTGGTGCATCACAGCGGCCTTCTTGTGGTTGATGTGCAGGTCCCTCTTCCAGGCCGGCCGGTGGCAGCGCGGGCACTCTGACTTGATGATGCCAGGCCCTTCCAGCGTGTCCACAACGCATTGTCTGCAGGAAAGGCATGGAAGCAGGGACTGCAGCAGCTGAGGCAGCTTTGTGAGCTGTGCAAGCTCACCGACAGAATGTGTGGCCACATGTCTTCAGTTGATAAGGATTCTGGAACAGCTCTCCACTGCAAGATCAGCAGCTGCTGTCAGCATCACTATGGACAGCAGGTCTCGAGCACTGCAGGATTGAGGAGATCACCATAGACTGCAGATGACTTCAGCAGGAAGCCTCCGAGTCAGATCACACAGGCTCATGCGAGGCTGGGCAGGTTTGAGCACGATGCTGCGTTACCTGCTGAGCTTGATTGCTTTCTTTCTGCTTGACTAGAATTACATTCAAGGCCAGATCCATGCATGCAAACTGAGGGATGAGGCCAGGCAGCCCCTAGGGGTTGCAGCATCTCGTGCAGTGATCTTAATACAGTGTAACATCGAACAACAACAACTGTATTGAGTTGTCCAAGGCTGAGTGAAGCTGAATAGAAGCAGTACAGCCCTCAAGATGCCTCAAAAGTTTGAACTCTTAGAACCGGAATCAGGGGCAAACAGCCTCAAACAGTCTGCCACCAAGCCAGCAGTAATGATTGGTGGAGGCCTCGTTGCACTGCTTCTTATCTTCAGTATCTCTCTCAGCATGTCAGGCAGGGGCACCACGTTGGGGGCAGGGGGATCTCAGCCATCCTTCAACACAGTGAGTGCGCTTTGCGGCAGGCACAGCCCAAGCCTGTGCTGATGCTGCGTCTCTTGTACCAGCCACTGACATCTCCCCTTGACACCTTACACTGAGGAGGCTAGCGCCCCTGTGGCCAGAAAGAGCTGCTGGGCTTGCTGCCATTCAGTAGGTCCTGCACACGATCATTTAGCTAACACGCATGCAACGAGTACTCGGGCTCAGGAATGCATCAGCCTGCTGCTGTGCTGCTTTGACCTTCAAAGCCACATAAGCTCTCATCAAAGCGGTACCACAGTGTACTTGCATGTGCAGCTGCCTGCCTATATCTCATTCTGACGTCAGGATGCCTCCTGCAGTGCAGGTCAAGCACCCCTTCCCTAGCCACACCTGAGTCTGCAGACATTCACTCCATGCAAGCAGCTGCCTGCGCGCCTTTCGTCTCCACGCCACCAACACATCTGCTGTGCAGGTGACCAGCTGCGCGCCCCTATTCGTGGAGGTGAAGCCTGGCGCCAGCTACTCAGCCACCTGCAGCGGCGATGCTGCTGTGTGCAAGGGCTTTCAGACCACAGTGTCCAACGGCGACCTCCACCTGGAATTGTCCAACACCCCTCAGACCAGCACTCCCACCAGTATCCTGGTCACGCTGCCAGCAGCTCAGCTTGAGAAGGTGGTAGAACAAAGTGATTGCATGTGCTCATCTTGGTCAGGCTGCCAGCAGTCCAGCTTACAGAGGTGCTGTCCAAGAGTGATCGCATACAATGACCCACGCTCATTAGGTGCGATCATCAGGGCTTGCATGGTCTACGTGCAGTTGGCCAAGGCTCCTTGGGCTGTTTCACTGTTTAGTTGCGCTGCCCTGCCCTGCTGAGATGAATATACCCAGCAGGGGTGGCATCCCATGTGCGCCGGCGCGTCCATCCAGCCAAGATCTGCCTCATTTTGTCCAGTCCCAAGCTTGGGACGGGAGTCCTGGAATCTAAAGGTCTCCCGCACTGCCTGCAGCTGAGCAGCTCAACAGGCAGCGCGATTTGACAGGGAAGAGGGGGTCAACAGCTGCACATAAATTCAGCTGAATGTGAGCCCCGCAGGTGCTGGCAGCGGCAGGCTGGCTCCAACATCGAGCAGCTCATCATGTTGGCAGATAGGTCCACCAAGCTGGCGGGTGCTGGCCAAGCATCAAGGCATTTGACCAAGTGTCCTGCAGGTGGTGGCCATTGGCACAGGGATGTCATATTGGGATGCTGGCTCCTGGCCTTCCAACTTGACAGCTCAGATGTGGTATAGCTGCAGCTGAGCCAGGTCCAGGAGCTTGCCTCATCTGGGCAGCTGAAGTCTGGTTTTGGGAGTGGCTGGTGGTTCAGGGACTACCCTGATGGATGCTAGCAGTATGCTGCCCTCAGCTGAAGCCATTTGACACATCGTGCAGGTGGTGGCCAACAGCGCAAGGACCATGAAGGGTCCTGCTAGCCACAGTCAGAGATGTGGAGGTAGTGCTACTGGATGCCGAAAGACTTTCAGGCCGGCTTCGAAGATCCCCACGTGCCGTGCAGGTGATGACCAACGGCGCAGGCACCATCCAGGTGGATGCTGGCTTCACGCCTTCCACCTTCACGGCCAGCTCTGGGGGCTCTGGCAACATTGGAGTCAGTGGCCTCAGCACAGGGAGCGTTACAGCCACCACTGATGGGTGAGGCTTAGCAAGTGCCATGCAGGCTGCATCTCAGATGAAGCGTTTCATGCTGTCTGCAGCCTATGTGCAGCCGCCTACCTGCCTGCAATATGGCTGTGCTGCGCCAGTGTTGTGTCCGTGGCGCACAGCGCCTCCCGACGCCTTCTCTCACCTGCCTTGAATTGACCTGCACAGCTCATGCTTGTAGTGTTGGTGGTGTGTTGGCAGCTGATGTTGTGGTGTCTGCCTAATCACTTACTGATTGACTCTGACCTTACCTGCTGTGCAGGTCTGGAGACATCGTCTTCGTGGGGCTCAGGGCCACCGGCCCAGTAACCATCACTTCCAGCGGGTAAGCTGCATAGAGTCATGCCACTTCCTCTGAAGTAGAGCAGGCCACGAATGGCTAGGCTTTGCAGTTCTCAACTTTTACCTGTGCCTGCTTGTCTGTAAGGCTGACCTTTGCTATCCGAGCCCCAACAGAACGTGCCACTACGACTCATTGCTTCTCTTGTGGAGTAGCGGGCTGCTTTTACAGTAAGCACTGTGTCCAAGTGCCATGCGCCAAAGTTCCATCAGGTACAAAGGCAGTCCTGTCCATCATGCGCAGGTCTGGCAGCGTGGGAGTGGCAGGCAGCTTCCCCAGCGCAAGCATCACCGGCAGCGGCAGCGGCGACATCACAGTGGCACCCTCTGATGGTAAGCTTGCCCCAAGCTGAACCCTGCCCAGGCTGTCATGTCCTGCAGGCTGAGAACCTGGGCTGGCAAGCTTACAGTGCACTCTCTGCCCTGAGAGCCAATGCAGCATGAAGGCAGATCACAGGCAGGCCTCTCAAGAGGTTGCCCCTACACCGGGGGTGCAGTGCTCAGCTGCTGCCGCGGCTTGGGGCTTGCTGACATGCTGTTCATGCCAAAGATGAGTCAGCAGTTGCAAACCCTGAGCCTTCTTGCATCACCACCACATGACACTGGTCCCTGCCCTGCCTGCAGCCTCCATCCCAGTCACTGGATCTGGGTCGGGATCTGGGGACGTGTACACCACTACTTTGAGCTGCGGCGTGAAGGTCAGGTGGCCAGCTGGCCCCACTGCATCTTGCAGTCGCCCTGCATCACCCACACAGGCTGCTGCCTGCAGGTTCCACCCTGCCATAGTGCTTTCATCAGTCATTCTGCCTCCTGGCCATCCATGCTGCACAATGACATGCCTGGTCGCCTGCTATACCTGTGCGGCTTGCTGCGGCCGCCGAGTGCAAGGCTTTGCAGAGCTCCCCTTTTAGTGTGTTTAGAACTTTTTGTGCACGCTTGAGGTTGTGGCAGCGGCGACTGCAACCAGCAGCACTCGGCTGCCCTGCCTGCACTTGGCCTGGCGGCTTATGTGTTCATGTCAGGCAGTTCTGAGACAAGGACACCCAGCGGCGACTGCAACGGACCCCAGTGAATGCAGAGGCTTAGATCATCTTGGTCTTGTTCACTTGCAGATGTCTGGCAGCGGCGACTGTGAGACTGGAGGCCCCCAGCCCTCCCTGCCTGCGGGCGGCCCATCTGGCGTGTCTCAGTGCCAGGGCAGCAGCTGCACCTGCAGTGGCGGCGGCAGCTCCAGTAGCAGCAGCACCCCTGGCAGTGGCAGCAATGGCGGCATCAACATCTGTAACGGCGCCAGCGGCAGCAACATCGTGCAGAGCGCTGATGGCGGGAATGCAGGCCCCGGAAGCAGCAATGGCCAGCCTGGAGTGAATCTGTGCGGGCAGTCAGGTGAGCGTCCAGCACGCTGCTGTGACTGCTGCACTGCATCAGTCAAAGCTGGGGCAGCTGCCAGTGCATGTTTCTGAATGCTGGGCAAAGTGCTGGCTGGCATGCTGCTGAGGCTGCGCTGCACAGCATGAGTCGAGCTGGGGCAGCTGCCACTGATGTTGCTCCCGAGCACAAGCCCCTGGTGGGGGCGTCGCTGATGCTGCAAGTAGTGAAACAACCTCACATGGTGCAGGCAATGCTGGTCATCGCCGCCGCTACTGGTGATTGTGAGCGTCAAGCCAGGTTGCAGCATGTGGCCCAAGGCCCCTGTTCCCTGCTCAAGCCCTTCAATGGTTGACTGTTGCAAGGTGACAATCAGATGGAGGCACTGTACACCTTTCGATGATGTTTGAGTGTTACAACTGACTTGCTGGTGCTGCCTTGCGTGTGTGTATTATTTTGTAATTGTAAGCACTGTTAAGTTGCTTGGACATCAGAGCAGGCCTGTCACAAACGGGCAGGCTCGATTCATAGAGAGGGGGACTGTTGCTTGGCAAATACAGGGTCGATGTCAAGACCTTTCGTACCCAGATGAGGGTGTGCGGAGGCAAGCTAAGCAATGGCTTTCATGCTGCTGCCGACAGACGAGATCTTGGGAAGATTCTGCTGACTCAACTTGTCATTGATCATGGCCAGGCTCTGGTCGTACGCTCTACGCCATGCATTCTCGTCATAGGCGTACTTGTTCTGAGGGAACCACTCTGGCGCATTGATGTGTACAGCTGCACATACAAAAACACATGTCAGAGAAAGAGGTAGCAACTCCTGTGCAAGCACTGCAGGCATGCTCTGAGCATCAGCAACTCACGAAGAACGCCAAGGTAAGGAGGAGAGTAGTAGGTGCCGCCTCTGCCTGCAGAGCAGCATGCAGTTCGTGTGGTTGAGCCTTGCACATATGAAGAGACGGGCTCTGACTGGCTTGCCGGCATCCACAAATAAGGGGTTCTGATGACAAGAATGGGCCTCCACAGGGACACCCCAGCCACGGCAGGTCTTATACGACAAAGGGACAACTTTAGCTATGAGCCTTAGCGAGGAGGCAGCAGCTAACCCTTACTAAATTTGTGACACAGCCGTCAAGACGCCGTCGCATGCAGGCCAGCAGGTTTGCAGCACATAACAATGCTTTGCTGCACCAGACCGCCAGTAGGCAGCCTCTGGCATGCCTAGCCTACCTGTGAGGGATGGGTCAGTGGCTGTCCTGAGCAGGGACCTGCAGCCCCGCCATGGCTGCTGGCCATACACGACTGTGCTCAGCTCCACAAGCCAGGTGGTTGCCTTGTTAGAATCCCCCTTCCCCCGGGGCGTTGCGTGGTTCAGAGGTGTGTTGACCAGGCCAGGATTGGCAGCAAAGCACTCCACACCTGTACCCTGTGGAGGTGCAACAGGAGCACAGCTCAGGCCAGAGTTGGGAGTCAAGCTGGCAAGGGCCAGGTCTACAGGTGGCAAGACAGGCCTGCAGGGCTGACCCCCTCCTCAAAAGGACGCAGCGCTGGCAAAGCAGCTGCAGAACTGGCGCTCACTGATCCACAGGCAGGGACCCACCTTGAGCCTCTTGTTCAGCTCCTTGCTGAGCATCAGCTGCAAGATCTTGCTGTCAGCGTACTCAAACAGCCCACTCTCTTTGCTCAGATTGCACCTGCAAAGAAGAAATCATGACTACAGCATCCAGCATGAGCAGGGCTGCCCCCGCATAACCGGCTCACGGCAGCATCTCCAGGGCGGCCTGCTTGAGCAGCTCACCCGAGGTCGTCCCAATTGAGCCAGGCGATGGCCTCAAAAGTGCTGCTCATGAAGCAGCAGCGCGCTGCGCCAGTCTGCTTGGCAGTCTCCACCAGTTTGTCCATGAGCAAGTGGGAGAGGAGTGTAGGACCGAAGTGGTTGGTTCCAACCGTGATCTGCAAAGGGCACAGGCTTGCATTGTGTCAGTGCCTGGATGATGAATGTGCTGGTCAACTGCTGCTGGACCTCAGCGCCAGCTTAATCCGCAGCAGCTCGTGCAAAGCAGCATTTCCTCGAGTACTGCTCAGCAGGGGTGGTGCACAACCCAAGACGGCAGTTCCAGTTGCTGCCAGGATGACAGCACCAAGCTTCACACAAGCAGGGCAACAGGGCACCACATTGCAGCTCAACATGATGGCACACAATGCGGGGCCATGATGGCCATGCTGCTCACGATGCGGTCAGACATGATGTCCGCACCGAGCTTGAACACCGTCTGCAACAGGTTCACAGCCCCATCGCAACCTCTGACACAGGGCCCGAATACGGCTGTCACAACTATGATGGTGCCTCTGTGCAGCAGAGCTGCGCAGCACACTGGCCTAGTCTCAAGCTGGCTCATCCAGTGTCTGTGGCGGCCTCACCTCGAAGCCCTCCTTGGTGTGGTCGTGGGGCACCAGGAAGACACCAGCACAGTTGACCAGGCAGTTCAAGGGCAGGCCAGTCTTCTTGAAGCTCTCCGCAAAGTCATGAATGGACCTGCAGGCAGCCTGCTTGGTATGCGGGCGCTTTTGAGGTTCTGTCGGCAGCATTGCTTAACCTTGCAAAACCCAGCTCAGCCGCAGCCAGCAGCCCAAGCAGCGCTCAGACAAGGTCTGCTTCCCCCCCAAGCTCACTCAGCAATATTGTCTGCTGTCAGTGGCGCTCAGCTCGGGGCCGGTAGGCAATCAGCTTGGGCACTTGGGGAGTGGTGTCTCACAACTGGTTGCACTGCAGTCATGTCTGGTATCAAGAATTGTGTCTGAAAGCACGCCTCACCTGAAATTGGAAAGGTCCAGTTGCATGGCCTCCACTCTGCTGCGGCCACGCATGGCCCTGAACTCATTGGCCACCCTGCAATACAGCGCAGCATGTGTTGGGCTCCGCTGTCTGCAGCCTTAGATGCCTGCTGGACATGCAGGCCAGAGTGATTGAGTGGGCATACTTCAAGCCTTGGCCTGGCACAGTCGCAGCCTTACTGGTCGCATTTCTGCTTGTTCCTGCTGGCTATGATGACATTTGCATTCTTCTCCACCAATGCTTTGGCAATTTCAAAGCCCATGCCTGCAGATTGGCAACAATGTATCAGCACGCCACATGTAGTTAGAGATCCCCAAGGGTCCAGCACATATCAGATGTGCAGCAGCGCAACCGCGGACAAGCACACACACCTGATGTTGAACCTGTGACGATGAATGTCTGCAGTTCAATCGCAAGCACAGCGCTCAGCTACCTCAGCCTGTAGCAATCAGCAGCCCATCAGGCACTTGTTGTCACCTTGCCGCTCTGATCAGGGACCATGCCCTGTGTCCAGATGAAGGCCTTGGGAGGCGTGAATGATCTCCCTCTCCTGCCATGACGCTGCTGCACGCTCGCAGAATGCAGCTGCGTGCATGATGCTGCCCCTGAAAACCGGTGCTGCAGCCTCAACTGCTGCCTAAGGGGAACAGTGGAGCTGCTGCGGGTTGGACAGGCTGAGGAGGGAAGCACTGATTGCTGCCTGGCAGAGCCCTGCATCACGTTCATTGCAAGTGTATCGACACTGAGGGGATCTGGGGCCTCGCAAAGTTGGTGAAAGCTGCTTTCGGACACCTTCCACGTATCACAGCTGAAATATAAATGCTCGCATGTACATGATGCTGACTGAAGCCTCAGGTCTGGGTCTGCCATCATTGCCCCCCAATGGCCACCATAAGTGCTCTGCCAGGGGACTTTTTTGCTGCCAGATGTTCACACTGCATGGTCACACTGCTGTAGTCTGCCTGCTATGCCGTATTGTCTGTGGCACATTCTGCATGACATTGGCTTTGCAGAGACCCTGCTGCTGCAGACAGCAACTGCGTCGTGCTTTAGCAAGCGCTGGCGCAGAACCCTGGCGCAGAACAGCCCAACCTGACCTGTCACAGTCGTGCCTGGTGCAGAGCGCCATGGCGCAGCAGTGCTGGAATGTTGGGAACCTGGGAGGTGCTGAGCGCATCCAGATTGGCACCACTGTGCAGGCAATCCGTGTCTGTTGGTGACACCGCAGAGGCATTCTGAGTGTCAGAACCCCTGCCTAGCTGCTTTGGCACTTACGACAAGTGGTCCTGTGTCAGTCAGCAGCCAGCTCAGAAGCAACAGCAGTGCCCCTTCGTGACTGCAGAGACAGGTCCCAGACTTGCTTGTCAGGCAACATTGTGCACAACAATGCACGCAACATTTTGAGTGGGGCTGGCTGGCAGAACAACAACTCTGACTCGCAGACCTTGACTGAGTGTTGTGTGATGCTGGTTCACGTCAGGAATGCTGCAGGTTTTGTCATCCACAGATCCATCCAACATGTCACGGGAGCAGCTTGCAGCTCCGATCATGATGTGCTTTAAGCTCTTGATGCTGCAGACAGCAGAGCACTGTCTAAGCACCTTATGCTTTCGTGAACAAATTCCCCACTCTGGAAGACTATGGCAGACTTCCTTGCAGGAGTCCTTCAAGATGACAAGAAGGATGTGGACGCTTTGCATGACGTATCGTCATGGTCAAGCTGGCTGCAGCAAACCTGTGTGGCGAGACTGGGGGAGTTGGTGACATGAACATGCAGATAGCTGTGTTAGCTCCTTATGTCCTGAAGAGGTTCATGCATACAAGAGAATGAGTTCATCTGAAACAGCTGCTGGTGTGAGAACACCGAGGTCTGTAAATAATAGCGTGATGTGTTTTGGTGGTGTGTAGTCTCGAGAGGGGTTCACAACAGAACATGACTTGGGCAGCAGAGGGCCAAAGTCACAAGCCTTGCGCTCCACTGGCAGGTCTGACTGATTGAGCGGGTACAGGCGAGCGAACTGCAGTAGCAAAGGTGCAGTGAGCCTAGGTGAGCACCTTGCCAGCCATGCAGAATATGGAGGCAACAATCTGTAATGCTGCTGGTCACTCAGCAAGGGGCCCAGCACTGTGCGTGAGTTGACAGCCAGGCGGCTCTGGGCAAAGCTGTTGCAATGCAGGCAGAGTGTCATGCTCATGCAGTCTGGGAGCAGGAATCAGTAGCCTTGCACCAGGCAGCATAGCAGACTGAAGTCCTGCTGCACCGCAAAAGGATTGTGCAGCCCCACCTTGTAGCTCTCCGCTGCCACATAGAAGGGGATGCCCTGAGCTTTGGCTGCAATGGCGATGTGGTGGGTGCCCAGCTTGTTAATGATGCCCCCGCTCTCCACAACTCCTTCAGCACCGACCAACACCATGTCCACCCTGCAGGCAGGATTGCGAAGCATTGACATCCCCAGGAATGCATGCTGGTGGCTCTTTGCTGCTCAGCGCAGCAGACTGCCTGCTGAGCCGCTCTGCAGCAGCCATGTCCATCCTGCGGGCTGTTACACAACGCATGAGCAGGGTTCCAGAGGCAGCATGTGCATGACAACGCATTCCTGATCAAGTGAGAAGAGAAGGGCGGAGACCAGCAGCCAAAAATGGTGCTGACCTGAGGACCTCCAGAGCATAGCTGACGCCCGAGTCCAGAACCATGGTGACGGGCACCTTCAGCTCGTCCAGCTGGCGGGCCATGGTCAGCCCTGTCTCATCCGGCCGCCCCTCGGTGACCACCACACTGAAGTCTATGCCCTGCAGCGGGCACAGTTGAGAAGCCTGTCAAGAAGAGGCTCAGCCTGGCAAGGGCTCATTTAGGACATGGCAACCCTCACTGCACTCAACACGCTGCGCCACTCTGTGGCGCATCACTCCTCACAAGTACAGAGCAGAGTGGGCCAAGCATCTCTTGCATGACTCACAGCTCAGGCCAGCCATCTGTATGGCACGCAACCCTATCAGTCGTTTGCAGAATGCCTAGGTAGGTGTTCCGCCATTTAACATCCATTCACCAAACCACATGCACGGTACAGCCAGCAGCACTCATGAGTGCCTGTGCACCAGCACTGTGCAGCACTGGCTCGGCATGCTTGCATAGCAGGGCTAGGCAGGTGATGGGCTGCTCGCCAAAGTAGCTTCTGGTCAGCAGAGCATGGCAGACAGCCACCCGACACACTCAGGTAAGCAGTGGAACCAGGCATCTCATTCCATGCTTTGGACTTTGTCACAAAGTGGAGCAAAAGCACTCACCGACTTGGCACACTTGCGCAGAAGGGCCAGAGCCACGCGGGAGAACCCGTGTACAAGAACTGTGCAGCCAGGGCGGATGAAACGTGCCCCCAGCTCTGCAATGGTCTGCCGCGCCGCAGTCGAGGTCTCTGCAAAGTGGTTTCCCCTCTGCAGCACCAGGCCAGTGGTATTTAGAGTGGGCACAATCTGTGGCATCAGCGGACAGCGGAAGCAGGTCACCATGCAGCCAGCTTGGCACCTCATGCCTGGCAAATCTTGAGCCAGCAGCCACAGGCAAACCCGCCACAGCAAGTGGCATGAGCTCACCTCGATGATGCGCGCCTTGAGGGTGTCAACGTCCTCTGTGTCTAGTGCAGATGTGCGAGTGGTATATCGCAGGAAGAGCTCGCAGCTGGCCTTGAGCGAGATCGCCGTCTCGTTGCACCTGCAGCAGAAAACACAGCCTGTCAAACGTCCGTCTGGCCCACAGTTGCTGGCAGCTTCAGGCCATCTTTCAGATGCCTGCTCAAAGGAAGGAGGACCCCTGCTGACAAGGAACAGTCTCAGCACAGCGAAGGTGTGATGGCTGACCTCTGCAGTGAGGCTGCTGCCTCCTTGAGCTCCTTCTCCAGCCCCATCATGGTGCTGGATGTGCTCTTGAGGATGACACTGGTCAGTGCCTGCAGCCACCACAGCCTGATACGAAGGCGCGGCATACATTCTACACCAGCTGAGGATGCGCTTCACAGAGCAATGCCTGCAATCTTTCCCAGTTTGTAGAGCTACGTCTGAGTCCTGCCGCGGCTGGCCTGCACCAGGAGTATCATGAAGCCAGCTCAACAGGTTGGCATTGCTGAAGTCAAGGGACATGTCGTATGCTGTGGCCACCCGGCAGTTCAGTGCCTGAGCTCAGCCGGCATGCAATCTCGAAGCAAGACCCCTGTAGGCATGCTGCATGGCCCTCTTAGGTCACCTGTCATGATGCAACAACGTGCTGCTTGCAAGAAGGCTGCTCATCTGAATGGCTGCCCCTGCCATGGCAGTCTTTGGCAAAGTCCAAGGCAGGGTGCGCCTGCTGCATAGGCTTCAAGCACGTATGTCGCTACCATGCATGGAGGCAGGCTGCCGTCAGCAGCAGCCCCACCTTAAAAGCAGCCACCGCAAAAGTATTTCAGTCAGGCACTGCCCATGGCAAACACCAGCTGCAGGAGATGGCAGTAAGCTGCCAGCATTGCAGGTGGCAGTGAACCAGGCTGAAGCCACCTTAATGGCTGCCACTGAACCTTGCGGCTGTGTGTGCCTGCTGCGCAACCTTGCGAACATTGCTGGTCTGCACTAAGGCAGCAGGAGACCCACAAGCATATGCCCCACCTTGATGGCGGCTAATTGACAAGCTGGTGTGCACCTTTGATCACATGCCCGCTGCTGCTCTGACCTGATGCCAGAGAAGCAGCAGTTTCACCTTGATGGCAGCGACTGCAACAGCCATATCTGGCGATCTGCCCAGCGCTTCATGGAACTCCCGGACGATGCCCTCCGATGCACTGCTGGCTGCATCAGGCAGTAGCAGGCAGGGTCAGCAGAGCTGTCTGTTGGGTTTGCATGCGCAGAGAGACGGGGCGTGGCACAAGCATGCCCTTCGACTGCACTGTTAGCTACAGCAAGCAGCACCAGGCAAGGGTGAGTGAAAACTGGAAAATCATGTAATGGCTGCAAGCCAGGTCGGTGGGGTACAGCAGGCAGCAGCAAGCAGCAGCAGGGAGTGGGAATGTCTAGGAGGCCGAAAGCCAAAGTAGTGGGCTGCAGCGGGCAGCAGCACGCAAGGTAGACGAGATTGACGGCCAAAGCTGGAGGCCAGAGCAGACGAGCTACGGCAGACTGATGCCCCCCAGCGTGCAGCTGGCTGCAACAGGTAGGGAGAGCTAGGCCAGCCTGATACCATTGCGCTGCTGGGTTTGGCTAGAAATGACCCAACAGGATGAGTTCCAAGGGAGGGAGTCGCGGGCAGCAGATGTCTGGCACATGCCCTCATGACAGGAGCAGCTGCAGGTTGTCACTAGTGTTCATCCTCTGCTCTACTGACAAGGTTGCCGCCCAAGTCCTGGCTGCTAAGATGTTTCCTTGCCAGCAGCGAGACTCATGCCAGATGGCGAGCGCCTACACCTGAGTTTCAGATGCCCAGTGCCTGCTGCACCAGCCAGCCTCACCCGGCGCAGGTGCCTGCTGGGTCCCCTGCTCGCGAGCAGTCCAGCGGAGGGGGGGCTCAGATGATCAGAGGCGGTCCTGGCCAGCAGCAGCGAGATGCCTGATGCAGGTACTGGCAGCATTCTGTACTGCCAAGCCTCGTCAGACGTGAACTTAGGTCAGGCTTGAATTTAAACAAACCCCACCCAGACCTCAGAAATATTCAGAGCTCACTATGATCCGCATGATCATGGCAGGAGCTGCGCCAAGCAGAGCCACAGCAAGGCTCTGAAGTGATGGGATCACCCCTCGCACAGTTGGGCCATGTCCATGCACACACAAGGCTCAAGCTCCATGTTGCCCTGCAGAACAAAGCTTTTGGGACTGCATGCCTCCCCGTTTAAGCAAGTGGCAGCCCCCACATGTCTCTCCTGACAAGGCACCAAGCACACAAGCCATTGTCACCCCCCTTCTCCCTTATCCCCTCTGAAATGCCTGCCAGCCAGGCGTCAAGGCGCCTGCCAGCACCCAAACAAACCTCACAGCCTGGGTCCAGCATGTACTACATGTGCGTAGCCCCTCCCACAGTGATGGTCTGATCTCCTTGGATATACCTGACTGGCTCCCCTGGCCGCCGCCTGCCACCTGACACGCTGCCTCCGTCCTGTGAGCTCCCTCAGAAGCAGCAGCGGCACCCCCTGCCTGCTTTCTGACAATGTTGCACACAGTGTGTGGTGCTCACCGTTGTAGTAAGCCCCGCCCACAGTGATGGTGTGTGCCTCCTTGGGTGTCCCCGGCTGGTCCTTGCGCCCCCCCTCTGCGACCCTGAAGCCTGCCTCGGTCCTGGTGGGCTCTCTCAGAGGCGGCGGCCGCTTCCCCGTCCCAGCGAGCTGCTGCTGCGTGCTCTGGGCGGGAAGGCCTGGTCGGGCCCCAGGCTGCTGGGCATGCTGCTGGGCGGGCTGCCCATGCTTGCCTCCCGGCTGCTGTGCTTGCTGCTGGGTGGGCTGCCCAGGCTTGGCCCCGGGCTGCTGCGCATGCTGCTGGCCAGACGTGCCGGGGTGCTGGTGGTGCGCCCCACCTGGCGGCTGCTGATTTTGGGGCTGCTGAGACTGCGCTGGCTGCTGGTGGGCTGCCTGAGCACCCTGGCCCTGCAGCAGGCCATCTAGATATTGCAACACACTGTGCAGTGCAATCACGTTGCCTTTGCAGCCCCCGCAACTTTGGAGTCAGCTACAGCCAGCCAGAGGAAAGGTTCCAAGCCAGCAGTGTAAGGCATGCCGCAGCGTGGGCAGCGCAGAGACAGGCCAGCTGTGTACGGCATGCCACCGGGCGAGGCAGTGCGTCCGAGGGCAGGGCGTGCAGCATGCCCAAGCAGCATGCTGGGGTCTAAGGCTGGGCATCAGAGGGAAGGGCAGGCCCCAGTCCATTGCACTGGAAGAGGGGAAGGCCATGCTGGCATGCTGCAGCGTGGCAAAGGGCAGGGTGAGCCTGCTGTTCCTGCACGGCCGCCGACAGTGCACAGGGCTCCGAGGCTATGTGCCAAGACGGCTGCAAGGCCGGATGGAGCTGTGAAACTGTTGGCAACCCATAGGCCATGGGGCATGGACAACCCACGATGGCAGGCAACATATCAGGGCAATGCAGTGGACAGGAAGGTGTGTACCTGAGAAGCTGCTGAGGCCTGATGCCTGGGCGGGTGTTGATGCTGGCCGCTTGCAGTGGCTGCTTGTGGCTGCTGCGGGGCTGCCTCTTGCAAGTGGGGGTGCCCTGCCCCTTGCAGGGACCCAAAAGCATTGTTCTGCTGGTGACGGGGGGACTTCTCTTGCCTTGCCTGCACCAAGGAGACAATGCTATGAGACTCACCAGATCCAGAGCGTGTCTCTGCAAGCAGAAAAGGCATGCTGTGCTGAAGGAGACAAATTGCAGCTGTCTGCAGATTGTCTACAGACTTCCTGCACAGTGCAAAAGCAAATGGCATAGCTGCCTGCAATTTGGAGCTTGGACAAGACATCCCAAGTCCTTGGGGGCACTCCGTTCCACACACTGCTCTGCATGTCATGCTGCGGAGGGAGGAGTGCAGCCCCACATGCTGCTGTGCATGGTGTTGGTGCGGGATGGCTGTCTCACCTCCTGGTGCAGCTCAGCCTGGGGTGCAACAGGTTCGTGCTGATCTGGGCTCTCTGCATCCTCCTGAATGGAGGTCCGCTGCAGAGTGTCATGCAGCGCCTTTGCCGCAGCCTTGTCCCTCTGCCTTTGCTCTGCACAAATGAGAACAATGGTTTGCAAGACAGCAAAATAATGCCATAGAGGCAACAGGCGCTTGACATGATGTGCAGAAGCTCAAAAGGGAAGCTCACCGCCCTCCTCCAAGATCATTGAGATGCTTCTCCTGTCCATAATGCTTGAAACTCAACAAGCCCCTGGGTTTTAGAGCTGCCTGAGTGGTCAAAGCTGTTGGGCTTGTTATTGCTTATTGGAAACCCTGGATCACGGAATCAAGCTGGAGTGATGCAAAAGCTTCTCTGTCAGCGTGCTGTCAGGTCCAGGTGTCAGACAGGCTTTTGGACCCGATGGTAGCCCATGCCACAGGCATGCAGAATCCCTGAAAGGAACTGTTCTTGGCTGTGGAGCCATGCCAGCATTCAAATCTTCAGGGAATCGTGGAGCACAGCATTCTGACTGCTACATCACAGTCCTCTGCTTGCTTTCATAGGGCAATGAGTGAGCTGCCTTGTCAAGAAAAGACAGGAGAGTGATCTGATCAGCCAAGCTCTTAGTGCCAGACATCCCCACTGACATTGTTGAGAGCTCAGGCGCACCATGCGCAACCCAGCAGCAGGCGAGCTTCAAAAGCCAGCCAGTCCAAGTTGGTGGCTTACCAATTGCTGACACTGCACAGTAACAACAACATAACTCTGCAAAGCTGTTGGTAGCAGTGCACCTGGTCACTGACTGAGGCGAATATACACTGCTCAATTATGGCTGCTTGTGTGTGGCTGACAGCCCTGCTAGCTCACTGCCCTGCTGTGGCTGCTCAAAGCGGTGGACCTGGTACAAAGGGGCCGCCAGAAAGGCTGCCGGCGGGAGGGTAGAGCAGGTTGCCAGGTGTGGTGTGAATGCTGCAGCTTCTCCTTTCGTAGCTACTCGCCTGGGGCATAGGGATCCCTCGCAGCTCTGCATGATGGAAGAAGGGCAATGAGTAAGGAAGTTGAGATGGGCCTCATGCATCAGTGGCCTTCAGCCATCCACAGCGACAGATGCAGCGCAGCATAGCTGACTAGCCTGAGGCCCCCCCCAAGAGGGAGTCTGCCTGGCAAAATGAGCAACAGCTGCTATGCTGGATCAGCTGACATGGGACAGGGTGAGCTACCAGCATTGCTCTGCTTCAGATGCTACAGGGCAGCCGAAAGCACCGGTGCGTACGCAGGTGCACTGCAATGCTGCTTAGCGGGGCATGCAGCAGGCAGAATCACATGCCAGTCTGCAAACTTCTCCAACAGCTGCATGTTGCTTGCCAGCCCTTCTTGGCCACTTTCCTTCTGGCCAGCTGGGGACTCGGCCTTCCACCTTCACTGGCACTGGTTGATTCAGGGGTTGCTTGAGAAGATACAGGTCTGCATTTGATGCCAACATAGCATTTCCTTTCCCGTCCTGCCAGCAAGACCATCATCTCCACTGGTGCCCCTGCAGGTGGCTTGTTGACACCTGCAGTCAGGCGGCCAGTGCCAATCAGCCTAACCATGGCTTCAAACGCAGCTATTGAGGGGATGTCTGGCGCCATGGGTGGCATCATCGCCCTGCTCAGCACCTACCCCCTCATGACGGTGCGCGAAACAGCTCTGCTTGATCTCTCCTGTTTGGATGTCCGTCTGCATTGGTGCGCCCCTGTCCAGAACAACCCCAGCGCTCCCTGCTACAGTGCCTCAATCAGGGACTGCTGCCTGCTGCACTCACAGCCATCACAGTCTCCTTTTGCATGCACTTTTGTGCTCCAGCATCACATGAACTGCCCTCTGCAGCAGCTTATGTCCTCAAACACTCAGAAGCCTCGGAGCTTGTCCAATCAAGGGGAAACTTTGTCTGCAGCCAGTGCTTGCTTTCCCAGGCATCATGTCCTCGAAAGACGACTCAGCAGTGCGGCGCCGCCTTCCATTCAGAGAGCCAGGCCCTCCGAATGGTGAATGCTGCGTCTACTACATGTCAAGGGCTGCATGGCCCTTGCTGCAGGTCTCCACCATGCAGGCGACGCGGGGCAAGCGCAAGGCGCAGGGCAAGCCAGCGGATGAAGAGTCCCTATCAGTTCCGGGGAAGAGGGCGGCCGGCACTCTGGCTGACATCGCAGAGGTGCGTCGGTCACAGCAGATCCCCTCCACAATGAAATGTGGTTCAGCATGTGTTGAGGATGGACAGTGCGCTTGAGGTGCTTCTGGGGACTTGGTTTGCCGTCAGGGGCAGGTGGCTGAGACTGCTCACCCCTTCACTCACCGCTTGCCTCTGCTGGGGCGCAGGCTTTGCCACCAGGCCCTGACCTCCCGTGGTGGGCTTGGCCTGCTGACATGCAGCTCAGGTCTGCTGTGAAGCACGATTAGCTACACTGCACAGCTGTGATGACCACATCTGGGCCTCCATCTGGGCCAGACAGAAAGGAGCCCTTGTGCTACCAGCGATCCTCTGCTGTGCATTCCTGGCCATGGTGGCTCTCAGCAGAGCCTGCATCAAGGCTGGTGCTGCACTGAGGAGCGCAAGGCAGGCAGGTCCTGCTTGTGCAGTTTGCGTCTGGCAGATCTGTGGTAGGAATGCATCGCAAATCTGTCTCATTGTTGAGGCGAGGAGTTGCTCACCGGTTTGGGATCGTGCTGCGCACAGCAGGAGTCAGATGTCTGCCAGAGATGACTGCCTGACTGCATGCTGTTTCAGATGGATGCAGAGGTGTGGTGCCCACAGCAGGCCCTGCACCTGCACTTATCAACTCAGTGCACTGGCTACTGCAGAGGCATTGCAGGCAGGGCAGCTCTGAGAGCCACCATTGCCCAGTATGCACAGCAGAGGTGCGCTGGGCGCAAAGGCTTTGTTTATGCTCATCACTTGGTCCCACATCTTCAGAACTGGCCTCAGCACAACTAGGCCTGTTGTCATGGTGGGCTGACAGTCAGCAGATCTGGCCATCCTCAGTTGCTCCTCACCTACCTTACGCCCTGCAGACCAGCAGCTACTGCGGCCGCCCGGGGATGCCAGGCAGAAATGCCACCAATTAGCTGTGCCAAAACACGCTTTCAGCGCTCAATGCATCACCTGCAGATCATCAGCAAGTACGGCTGGACGGGCCTGTACCGCGGCCTGGAGCCGGCACTGCTGGGCACAGCCATCTCACAGGGCGTCTACTTTTACTTCTACTCCTCTCTCAGGTAGGACCACCTGCACACAGCCCCACCCACCGCGCACACAGCGGCCTGGTGCCTGACGCCAGTCAGCGATGAGGGCGCCTCCACACACTGCAGCTGCTGAATCTGCCGACGGGAGCTGCATGGTCACATGAGCACAGGCTGCCACAGAAGCTTGCCTGCATTGCTCAAGCATATGCCAGCGGCCAGTCTGCAGCCGCCAACAGGCCCAACAGTGAACTGATGAGGGTGTGATGACCTGCTGCCCTTGTGCAGCTTTCTTTGCTCTGCAGGCGGGCCACTGCCATCTGCCTGCAGCGGCGCACCAGGTCGGCCAGCAAGGACATCAGAACCAGCGTGGACGGCCACCATTGCAGCCCTGTCCCTCCCTCCTGCAGGCAGATGGCGGTGGCGCGCCTGCAGCGGCGCACCAAGTCCACCAGCGAGGACATTGGGGTGCCAGCCTCCCTGCTGGTGGCCTTCCTGGCGGGCTGCGGTAACGTCCTGCTGACCAATCCTATATGGACGGTGGCCACCAACATGCAGGTGGGTAGTGGTTTCTGTGCTCCGCCTGGTTTCTGCGGGATAGGAGCTCCACCAGCATGCAAGACCCGGGGTGGCGTGGGGTTCCTGTAGATGCATGTCCTGACGCTAGTGCGAACAGATGCACTGCTTTTCTGGGGCGAGCAGCAACGCTGTGGCCCATCCACGCACCAGAGCAGGGCGTGGGCTCCTGCAGCCATACTGCCAGTGGTGGTAGCCACATGCAGGTGCAGAGGGTGTTGTCACTCAGGCTGCACAGACTGCACTCTGCGCAACAGGCACACCTTTGCTGTTGGGCTGTGACATGCTGTGCCTTGCAGGATTGATTCCTTGGCCCTCCCTGGTGCAGGCGCAGCAGAAACGTGGCAGCAATGGCCTTCCAGAGACCACGCGGCGGGAGGGGCCACTCACAGTGGCTGCAGAGATCGTCAGGGAGGACGGCTTGCTGGTGAGCTGCAGTCTGCGACAGGGTTCACTGGGCTGCAAGTGTGCAGCGCGTGCCCCAGCACAAGGTGCTGCCCGCTTAAGGCAGGCAGCTGCCATGCGGGTCAGCGCCCGAGTGCCGCACTTGCACTGTTGCAGCATGATGGAGCACAGGACTGCAGGCCATAGACTCTGCCAGAGGGCTGCAGCAGAGGGCATGGGGAGGGTCCTCTTGTGTGCAGCCCACTCTTTGTGTACACCACAGGGTTGCATCATAGGCCTGCAGTCGCCAGCAACAACGCAATGTCAATTGCCAGTATCTTTGGCATTTTGTTGCCGTCAGGCTGTCACATGCTGCCTGGACAAGCCAGCATGGCATGGCATGGGGCTAGCGGCTACCTGGGCAATGATGTTCCTGGGAAGACAGACCCTTGAACTGTCAAAGGTTTCATCAGCCACACACCACCAGGTCCCTGCTGAACAGATCCCAATTTTCTGACAAGTTGCAGCTCAAGAGAACCCACTTTCATTGTGCAGGGCCTCTGGCGCGGCTGTCTGCCCTCCCTCATCATGGTCAGCAACCCCACAGCCCAGTATGTGCTGTACGAGTGGCTGGTCGCACGCCTGGCTGAGTGGCGGGGGCGCACAGCCAAGGCCGGTGAGGCCCATGCTGCTGCAGAAGGCACAGGGCAGTGCTGGAAAGAGGGGGCACCCTGCCATGTTGAGGGTGGTGGCGACGCCTGCTGACGCAACAACGGAGTTGCAGAGTCCGCATTGAGGGGGAGCTCTGTGCTATGGTGGAGCAGCTGGACTTTGCACAGTTTAGGCGGCTGGCTGCAGGCTGCTGCTGGCCTGGCGCTTCTGCAGCAATGTCTGGCACGTTGCATCCCTGGGCTAAAGGCTCCCTGCAGGGCATGTGGCCAGGTGTCGTGAGATGCATCCACGGAGTGTGAGGTGCCACCCCACTGGCCGCCAGAGACATGCATCATACATGCAGCAGAGGGGTGCAGGGGCCAACCCAGGCCCTGTGCAATTGCCTGCCTCAGCTGCAGGAAGCAGAGCCTGCCCCCTTCCTCACTGACTGCCCCTCTGCTGCAGGCACCACGGACCACCTGTCACCTGCTGCCTCGTCACTTGTCCCCTCCCCCACATAGCCACTCCCCTGCTGCAGGCGCCAAGCCAAGCCCGCCCACTGCTGCCGAGTTCTTCCTCATCTCTGCCATCGCCAAGCTGGGCGCGACTGTCTTGACCTATCCCTTGCTGGTGGTCAAGTCACGCCTGCAGGCCGCCAACAAGGACACCCATGTGGATCTGAAGTACACTGGGGCCATTGATGCAGTGACCCGCATCTGGAAGCACGAGGGTGAGCAGCTGCTTCAACACTGCATGGGATCGGCTCCTGTCCCTCCCAGTTGTCATCTCAAGAGCATAGCAGGTATTGTACGGGACTGCAGCGCTGCTCAGCCTCTGCAGATGGTGCAGCTGCGCATAGAAGGGCAGTAGGTGCCTGGCTAAGACTCCAGATTTTGTGAGGGCTGCTGCCCCTTGCTTGGGAGCTGCGCAAACCAGGCCGGTATTGCTACATCCAGTGTGGCTGCACACACCCACCAACACACCCAGAGACCCAGAGAAGGACCCCCTGTTCCACTCCAGGTTTGACCATGTGTCGGCATGCCTCTCTCTCAGGGCTCGGTCAGACAGGTCAGTGTGGCAGCCTGCTCTGGCAGCTGCCAGGCTCTGAACCACAAGCACCGTGCTGTGTGCTCCCAGCACACCTCTGAAGATGGGCATGTCACAAAGCTGGCCTGCTGCTGCTGCAGGCTTCTTTGCCTTCTACGATGGCATGCGCGCCAAGATGCTGCAGAGCGTGCTGGCAGCCGCGCTACTGAACAGCATACGTGAGAAGCTCAACGAGGCAGCCAAGGTCATGCTGTCGGGGCCTGTGACCCCGCCCCTGGGTCAGGTCTTGGTGTCTGCCACCGCAAACACACCTCCAGCTGTGTCCCAATAGCGCTGCCAACCTTGTCTACACTACAAACTGGTTGAAGTTTTCATGGCCTAGGCTGCCATGCTGTAGGCCTCATCTAAGCTGCCGGCAAGATTTGCCGTGTAGGACTGCATCTTGGCCAGGAATGCATGTGACTTTACATCTCAATGAGCAACCTGAAGCACTGTAACACTTGACTGGCCAAACAGCATGTGAGAGGTGGATGGGTCCAGCATGTTCATTCCAGGGACTGGGGAGATGTCTGGTGAGTGCCTTCCTTGCTCTCGCTGCTCTCTGCCCGCATCTGCTAGCCTGCAGGAAAGCCATGTGGACTTTGTCAGTGCACTTTGCTTGATAGCACTTCTGTATGCTGCTCTGACTATGCAGATCCTCTCTCAAGTGCAGCCTGAGAAGGCTATTTGCATCTGCCTGTTTGCGCAGGGAGGTCAGTTGCCTGTTGGAGGTCAGTTGCTGGATTTCTGCAGCACTTGCTGCCCTTGCTGCGAATTGCTGTCTCCTGACATCGAAACAGTCACACAATCTCAAATGCAAAACTGGGGGCTGGACTTCTCTGCAGGTTTAACGGACTTTGCACCCTCAGCCCCCAGATAGCATGTCCGCTGCCCATTTTGCAACTTTGCCCATCTGATCTGACCTGCTCTGTGGCTGCACCCCAACGGTGGGACTTACACTGCTTCTCCCATTGCAACTGACAATTTGGCTGCTCTGGCCCTCCTGCAGCCAAAGGCAGGGCACTGTCCCTGTGAGAGGCAAAGTCATACTCTGCAATTGGCAGGCCGCCCTGACCAAGCTAGCTTGACCTGACCAGCAGCTGATGGGTCACCTGCGGGTGGAAACAGGCACCTGTTGGATGCAGGTTGCAGCTTTGAATGCAACAGTTGGGCCGGAAACACACGCCAAAACCTGGCCAGCCGCAGATGCATTGCCAGCAACAAGCATACACTGGAGAGCCTGCCTACCTCTTTGCCTGTCTGCAAGGCATGCACCAGCAGGGTGTTACCTGAAATGTATACTTGCTTGCTAAGCTTGCTCCCCTGTATTTTACAGGATGGTAGCAATTCCATCTGGCGTGTTTCATTGAAAGGAGCAAGAGACTTTGGATCTTAGTAACTGTACCCAGCACACTTTTCAATGGCCTTTGCAGCGCAACTGGTAGCTGCATCCTGATGCTACTGCAACAAGCACACCAGCAAAACTGAGCACCAGCCCAACTATGTTCACCCACTGTATGCACTCAATCTTCAAGCCTGAACCTGAAACATCCAGGTACTCACGCACTTCGCCTTCCTTGTGGATGCAGTTCACACACACTGAGGAGATGTTGATACCCAGCCCCACACCTCCGAGGAGAAGCCCCAAGATGTTGACCCATGTCCCTAGGCTGAGCATCTGTGGCTGGGGTCAATCAGGCAATTCACTGATGGCCCCAGAGGCTTGGGACTCTGCAGCTCCTGCACAGGAGTAATAACTCCGCTTATAAGCGCCTGTCATGGAGAGGGAAGTGCTTTGCACCAGTGGGTGGTACCAAGGTGCTGCATGCATGAGCAAACATCACCCTGTGGTGTTGAGGGATGCCACCTAATGTGTGCAGCCCACCACGACTCTGCACAAGTCAGTCACGCGCTGGGCATTCTGTGATCATTCTGTGATCAAAGTGAGTGCGGCTCCCCTGGCCACAAATTGTTGCCTACCAGTGGGCCTGACCTCTTCAGTTGCAGATCACCCAGTCAAACAAGGTGTCCTGCCTTTGCTGTCATTGTTGGGTACCTGTACCCACCTGCACAGGCAAGCCAACTGCACAGGCCGACTTTTGCGCTCCATGTCATCAGTGAAAGAAGTACACCCAGTTGACTGGTCTTTTTTTTTGAAAATCTGCTCGTCGGACTGGCTGCAGCACGCCAGAATGTCACTGCATCTGAGGCACAAATGATAGAATGTCCCTCAGAACATGTACATGTAGAGTGATTCAGCATAAAGCTCCAGCAGCCTGATCTGGCAGGCATAGCGCAGCAGAGGCACTGGCTAGTGCTGGTAGGGCACGGCGGCAGGCTAAGGAGGCAGCTGCACATCCTGCTGAGGGACACAGGGCAGGCAGGTGGGCTGGCCATGCTGCTGGTCAGCAGCGAGAGCAGGCTGCTCCTGCTGCTGGCCATGAGGCAAGGCCTGCTGGCCGCAAGAGCACAGACCCTGGTGCCATGCGGGCCGCCTCCAGTGCTGGCAGCACTGTTGACTGTGTGACACTGTCACATACAGACCAGCTCCCCTGCTCACCATGATTTGCAGTCTTGTGCTGAATTAGATGCGCTCTTCCCTCTTGATTGCCCAAACATGACAACTGTGGAAAGGCAGCCCCTTTCAATTGAAAAGCTGCAAGTGGAAAGCAATTTGCAAAAGCTTGCATTCTCCATGCACGTCGTGACATCAGGTGCCTGAAGATGGATGTCTAGCGCCCTAGAGTTGAGAAAGAACATAAAAGCTTCATGGATGTTGCCATCAAACCAAAGAAACCTTACACCAGTGTTACAATGATTTCGGAGCTCAAACTCAGCAGAATGCCATGCCTTCAAAGGCAGGCCTAAATTTAGGCTAGTAGCACAGGCTAACACAAATATAGGAGAGTGGTGGTTGACCTGCTGTGCTGCCATTATTTGAGATTGTCTGGTGCGAAGCCACAATCAACAAACACACAGGAATCCTTCAAGAGCAAGCCACTACTCACTGGCCACATCAGACAGATCATCATCATCATCATCATAATCAGACAGGTCAAATTGAGGGCATGCAGACGCATTGCCTCGCTTGCTGTACCAATATGAGTGGAGGTCAAACACCAGACGTTGCTTGCACAGAAGGACATGAGGATAGCTATCAACATGACTACCAGAAGGATGAGCCACTACTACCTGCTCCTCAGGAAACAATTCAGTTGCAAGCACAAATTGGACATCATCAAGGGTATCCTCGCCTCCAAAGAAAATGAGCGATTTGAGGCTGCCCCTTTGTGGCTCGCAGCGACGCTGACACCGCTCATAGGCCCTGTGGAATATCTGACTCTGACACAGCTGATCCTTGGTAAGGTTAAGTCCATGGCGCCTGACAGCAGCCAGCAGCTGTTGAAACACATTTTCATTGTGAACCAACGTATTTGCGGCCTCGTTCATGGTTTCCCCATGGGGATAGAACGATGCGCTGTATTGCCAGAGACTGTCCCTTCGGTGCCAAGTGGGCCTGCGGAACTGCCCGTCTTCCTCTCTGCGTGTGACCTGCCATTCCTCCAAAAAGCGCTTCAAGGCCGGCTCAAGCACATCTTGCACTGCATCGCTCTGCCACACCTTGTACACCTTGTCCCAGTTGGCATCGAAGTCATAGTGTCTCCAAGCCATGAAGTATGCGCCGCCACAGAAGCGATGAGCGTTGCCTGCAGAGGATGCACAAATGTCGACACAGCGGCAAATGAATGAGTTGCCTCAAGGGGCGGCTGCTGGAGAGGACATTTGTTGCTAAAACTCTTGTCCTGCTGTCCCAGTTGGGCCCCTGTACAGGCTGTCCCAGCTTTACTGCTGCAAGGTTGAGGAACCTATCTTTCTGAAGGGTGCTTCTTGCATGGCACAGACAACAACACCTCACCTGGTTGCAGTGGGCCCAAGGCAGACTGCTGAGCACTGAGAGGCTGCCACTTGAGAGGGCAGCACCTGCAGAGGAATGTGCTGGCAGCTCCGGCCCTGACAGGGTTGAGCACAGCACAGCATTCAGCAGTGGGGTGCAACACCGCAAACTCTGACGGCAGTCTCAACTCAGTCAGTGGCGCCGACAGACATCATCACACATCACAGCAGTGCACTGTGCTCTGCCCACTATGCACTGTTGTCAGTGCTGACCTGGCAAGCGCCACCAAAAGGCTGCAAAGTCCGCCTCCTGCCTGCTGCCACGTGTTCTGACTGTGCTGCCTGCACCCTGCTTGATGCTAGAAGAGCTGTCTGCCTGCAGCGTGCAGATCGCTTCATAACATCTGGTTCTTGGATAGTAAAAAAGCACAGCAAGGTGGTGCATGCTCGGACTGTGGTGCAATACACGCAGCAGGATACTTTGCTGTTGGTCCTTCAGCTTGTTAAGAAGTTTTCCCCCTCCAGACAAACAGCCAACAGCAGCATAGCACCTCAATGATCTGATAGTCACCTCCAGCCCTCTGTGCTCAAGTGCTTCCTTGAAGATCCTGCCTCGTCCTTCTGCTGCGTGAACGCGAGGGCTTTAGGGCTGCAAGTAGTTTTCGTTCTAGCTCAGCTTGTGAGGAGGATATCAGTGGCCTAGCATTTGCACAGCCTGCCCCATGCAGCAATCAGGGCTCCATGTGCTGATGGCAGTGCAGGTGCAATGGTCTAGAACTCAGGCTGCACTGCCAGCACCTTGCGCAGAAGGCACACCTTTGGCTGCAAGGCCAGCATGTTTTACATAAGACACTGTGTACTTGTGAGCAATTGTGAAGCAACATAAACTTTCAATGCACCAAGTTTAGCACATGAGGGGTGAATGGGTCCACTGGGTTCATTACAATATTCATGGGCTGGGGAAATGTCTTGGACTTTTACATGGCCAGCGATTTGGCCAAATCTGGGAGAGAGCTGACAGGCAGCGTTCTGCACCACTGTCACCGCTTTCCACAGCCCCCCTTGGCGGCAGAGCGCTTCATCATGACCTTCCTGGCCTGTCCACTGGGTGGCCTTGGAGCTTTGCCCCTGCCAGCCTGCAGCTTGCCGTTTGCAGCCTTGCCAGCACCCCCTTTCCTTCCCACCTTGGGCGCAGCCTTGTTGCCGGCACCGCCATACTTGGTGCTGCCGCCCTTGCGGAACTGGGGGCGCTCAGGCCCGTCCTGGGCCATGGCCTGGGCCTTGAAGCCAGGCTGCCTCCCCTGGGACCGCGCCTTCCTCTGCTCGGCCAGCCTGCGCTCCTTGCGCACCTGCACAAAGGCATAGCAGCCTTCAGAACTCCTGAGTGTTATGTCAGGCTCTGCTTGGCCAGCTGGCGCCCCACGCACACATGAGGACAGGTCTACCCCTTCACTCAGCGCTGTCCCAGAGCTTGCTGCCTGTCATGCGGCTGCTCAAACACAAGCCTCTTCAAGGGAGCACAGGCCTGCTTGGATCACACTAGGCTGCAGCCAGGCTGCCTGGCGCCAAGTCTACTGGTGTGACCTCAAGCAGGCCGCTTCTGGCTGCCAGCATCTCACCTGCTGGGGTGTTCGCAGCTCAGCCTTGGCCTTGGCATCGGCTGAGCCCTTGCGGTTGAGCTTCTCGGGGTTCGACCAGCCCCGGCCACCCTTTTTGAACCTGCACCACCAAGCATGACAAGAGCCATTCACATGATGGCCAGACCACAGTGCAGATGGGGCTGCAGCTGTGCAGAGCAGTATGCATCAGGACCGCATCTGCACACCAGACCCGAGTGCAGGTGGTGCTGTAGCTGCGCAGAGCAACAGATATGATGACCGCAGCCCCACAGAGTGTAGTTTGTTAACGTGGGCTCCCTTGTAGCCAAAAAGCAATGCATTGCTTGTCATCAGCACAGCTCCAATGCATCCCCTGAGCTGCGGGCATGGAAGCCGCGTATGCAGGGCACCCAGCACACGCTGGGCAGTGGCGTTCTTCCAGAGACCAAGCCCAGCAGATGGCAGTATAGAGCTGGCCCCCAAGGATGACACACCTGTCAACTCAGCCAAAGTCCAGGTGAGTCAGCAGTTGCTGGTCTGCAGTGCTTGTGGCACGTAAGCATCTAAGCCACCCCGCCAGCACGCATTCCATCTCATCCCTTGTTGCTGTCCCAGACCTGCTTGTCAGGTCCAGCACAGTTTGGGCCGGTATGCATTCCAGTCATGCGTGTGACACCCATCATATACCGTCTGTCACTCCTGCCCACCTGTTGGCCAAGTCCTTGCTGTACCGATCCTGAGCTCCAGAGTCGTCCACTCTGGCCCCTGCCCCCGGCACCTTTCTCTTCTGGGACTTGGCCCACTTCTGGTACAGCCCGCTGGGGGCGTCCTTGCCCTTGCTGCGAGCGCCGCTCTCAACCCGTACCCGCTTGCCTGCAGGGGAGTCATTCTGAGTGATGGCACTGCTATCATCTGCTGCTTTTGGCTGTGCATGATTTCTCGAACATGCAGCCTGAGAAGACTGATGGTGTCTGCTTTCCTGCTGGGAGGTCAGGTGACTGATGTCTGCAGCATTTCGGCCTCCACACCGCAGAATGGCGTCTGCTGCTTTTGGTCTAGGCACATGCTCCCAAAGGTGCAGCCTCTGCATGCCAGATGTCTGTGCTGGCTGGGAGAGGCCTCGCACCCTCAGTGCCCATGTCAGGTGCCCGCTTGGCAGGGCTGCCCACCTGCTGTGACCTGCTCCCCTGGCTGCAGCTGGACGTAGCGCTTGCGCCGCTTGTCCCAGTGGAAACTCTTTTTTTGGCTGCTCAGGCCCTCCTGCAGACAGAGGCGGCATGGGAGTCAAGGGGGATGTGGTTCAAGCGCAGCAGCACACCTGGAAGCAAGGCAGCTGTCTGCATCGTCACCTGCACTCATGCAGAATGCTTGCACTGTCTGGAGCACTGCACATCATTCTCTGTGGGCGTATTGGTCAAGATCAGAGTGGTGCACATCCAGAAACATACTCCTGTGCGCTGGGGCGGCCCGAGCACGGCGTGGCAAAGCCCCAGGATGAAAGGCTTACCCTGTCATCTGCAGCAATGTCCAGCACCATGTCATCCCCCTTGCCCACAGCGAGCCCATCCTCCAGGTAGCGGTTGCCGCCGCGCTCGTACCCCAGGAAGAACCCTGGGTCCTGGAAGCGCCCACTGACTGCCAGGCCCTCGTCCGACGTGGACGCCTGCAGAACCCTGCTACTGTCAGCCATGGCCCCCAACAGAGGACTGCTTTTGGCAGCCGTGCACCCCGGTAGCATAGCTGGCGCAGGAGGCTCACTGAGACTGGAGTCAGGCCGGCCGGCCCTCCAAGAGCTCTCACACAATGCAGCTGCAGATCCAAGCTTGCAGAGGTCGGGCTGCTGTCGGGGACAGACTGGGTTTGCATATGTCTGAACAGCGGCAAGGTATGGACTGTTGCCACAGCAGCACTGTCCGCAGCAGTGGTTCCTCTGAGGGTGGCAGCAGCCTTGCTGACCACAGCTCAATGACAAGATCACGAAGCACTGACAGCACACCCTCAAACCACCACCAACGCAACAATGCGCAGTCTGCACAGGAGAGCATGCAGCGCTCACACAGGCAACACGGCAGAAGGAAAGTAAAGCCGGTGCATCCCCAGCTCTGTGGGGCAGTGTGCTCAAGTGCAGGTCAGGGACACTGGGACAGGAAAGAAGCTCACCTGGATGGCTGCCCGCCTCTGCGTCTCCACAGCTGCAGGATCTGCAAAGGCCTCCAACGCCGAGTCATCCTCGTCGTCTGACCCCTCTGCCTCGTCACCAGACAGGTCCTGCTCCTCGCTGCCAGAACCTTGCGGGCTGATGCCCCCCATGCCCGCAGGCTTTGCGTAGAAAGGGTCTGAGGCTGTGTCTGCAGCACTGCTACCCTCCAGGACTGTGCGCTTGCGTTTCCGCGACTGCAAGCAGGCAACGTCTTGTGGGTCATCAGCAGGCAGATCCTCCCTCTTCCTATTGGAGCCAAGCCACGCCCTTGCTTGGGCAAGGAAGGGAGCACCCCCCTCCAGGGAAGAGTGCGTGGACCTGGAGGTGCATATGCAGCAGACTCTGGTCACCAGTGACACAAACACGCCCCGACAGCTGCGGCCATGCGATTCTCCTGTCAAGCTTGAGCAGCTGTGCAGTCTGGCTGGCCATGCCAGCTTAGCCCCTGCACCAGGAAGCGTGCTGCAGACACGGCAGCGGCCAGCACTGCCCCCCTTGTTGGCAAGCACTTCAGCAGTGTGCGCAGCCAGGTAGTGATACAGCCAGCTTCCGTGCTGTCCTGAGTATGCTTGTAACACATGGCCAGGGCTATGTGCTCCTGCAAGGACCCACCTGAATGGCTGACTGGTGCTGGTTGCGCTTCTGGGCCATCACGTCCACGAACCCTCCATCAGGCCCTAGAGCCGCCGTCAGCCCCGGCACTGAAGTGCTGCCAGCCCCCTCTCCACGCCTGGCTGGTGCCAGCTGTGCCTCCAGCACCGTCTGGGCAGGCCTGAAGGCTTTGAGAGCCCGCGCAATGTCCGCCATGCCTGCCTGCATCGATCATCTCTTTTGAGCCTTGTTTGGTCGTGGTCTGCAGCAGTCACCCCGCCTCAGCTGGTGGTGCTGGCACCTGCACTGAGGTGAAGAGGCCTACACTCAAGCCCTTTTGTTCCTGGCGCAGTGAGTCATAGCTGGCAGCATCCTGCACAAGCCAGGTGGCAGCTCAAGGCCACCGCCTGCACCCCGCAGGGCACAGAGGAATTGCCCGTGCTTTGCCCAGTGACCCAAACACATTCTGAGTCGCAGGAGGGCAGCAGCACGCCACATGGCTCCTAGGCTGCAGATGGCTGCACAGGGTGGCACCGGGAGAGCATCTGACTGCCGGCACATCAGCAGACCACAGTAGTCTGATCGACGGCAGCAGCACCCCACCTTTGTGAGCCACTGATGGCTGCAGAGGGCAGCTTGAGTGCTTCGCTTGCCCTTTCAGGCAACGGCACACATTGGTGTCGGGCAGGAATTTATTTGATGTGGTGCAGCAGGAGCGCACCTGCGCCTCCAGGCCGCTGATGGCTGTCACGGGGACGTGCTTGGCCAGCAGGGGGTGTATGCCCTCTTGCAGCATGCCCTTGGCCCTGGACACTGACTCTGCGGCTGCCCCCGGGCGGGTGCGCTTGTAGAGGCCGAAGGCATTGTTGCAGGCCTTGTGCAAGCCCTGCAGCAGAGCAGAGCAGGACAGGCCTGAGGGTCCCAGCACTGCTGAAGTTTTGTGCTACAGATGCGAGTCGAAGGGAGTCAGCATCTTGCAGAGCGGGAGGGCCAAAGCATTGTCCTCCCGCATGGCAACAGAAGCCTCACCTGCAGCTCTGTCTTGGATGCAAACAGCTCTCTAACACGCTCAATGCTGTCTTCCAGAGCCGCCTGCAGTTCACAGCAATTTCCTGAGGAACAGTCCTCAGCATGGACGAACTCAGCCATTGCAAACAGGTATGTCACATCGGGCCAGAGATACAGTCTGCCACGCAGCAGCCAAGCACGTGAAGTTGCCTAAGGCTGTTGGACGACAACTGTGTCAGGCCAATGACACACCAATCCACTCATCCAAAGCGGCAGTAAAACCCAGATAGAACGACAAGTTATTGCACACCCAGCATGGACTGCTGTTGATGTAGACATATTGGCATTGTGGGTGTTTAACCCTGTCTGAAAGTAGCATGGAGCTCAACTTCAGTGCTGACCTGAGGAAAGGTGCCATACATGCTGGCCTGTGGGTCAATGGTCTCTGCCGCGACTGCTGCCTGCTGCAGGGACTGCATGGGCGCCGGGACCAGGGGGCGCGACAGGAAGAGGTGCAGGTCCAGAGCATAGGGCAGCTCGTCCCGAGTGAGCAGGGAGAAGGCTGTGCCAGTGCGGCCTGCAGCCAAAGGCCATTTGCAGCTGCAGAGTAGGGGGGTCATGGCCAGCAGTCTCATTGAGCCAACTGTCACAAGTCGGCAGAAGGCAAAGAATGCAACTGACAGCCGTCAGGCAGCATGGAGAGCCTGCGTCAGCATCAGGCAGGGTGATGCTGATTGGCAGGAAGCAGCGAGTGCCAGTGCGGTAGGCAAGAGGGCACACAACCAGCTGACACACACAGATTGCAGTTGCCTGTCGGGGCTGCACAGCATCTTCTTAACAACACCGACTTGATTGTGACTGCCTTGACCGTGTTACGATCATCTGCCTGGCATACTGTACCCAGCAGCAGACAGATGAGCAGCAGCAGTGATGCCCTCTGACGCTGCACAAGCTGCAGCAGAACTTCTCACCTGCACGTGCTGCACGCCCCACGCGGTGCACGAACAGCTTGGGCTTTGGCGGGAAGTCAAAGTTGACCACATTGTCCAGCAGTGGAATGTCAATGCCGCGGGCTGCCACATCTGTGACCACCATCACTTGGGCCCGCCCCGCAGAAAACTTGCCAACGTGGATCTTGCGGGCGGCCTACAGATCGCAGGTCCCAGGATGTTCCTGGCAAAGCTTTGCAGCACCTAGGCACACGAGTAACACCACCTTGTGGGCGGCCTGCGTCTGAGAAGCCAAGCAGATGGGCCCAAAGTGTTTGCGATCATGCGGCAGGGAGGTGGCCGATGTGGAACTCACTGGCGCCCTCCAATTTGAGCGACCGCTAGATGCCAGCAGGGCAGCAGCACAGCCAGATATATTGCTGCGCAAATCCTTGGTGCCACAGGTGCAAGCAGATGCATCAGGTCCCAGGTCTTCAGCTCAAGCGAATTGGCATGATGTCATGAGCAGGCAAGCTCAGCACCTCTGAACACACCTGGTCCATAGCACCGTAGACGCAGGCAGCTGCCACGCCCTCCCCCTCCAGAATGGTGTGCAGCATCTCCACATGATGCCGTGTGGAGGCAAACACCAGGGTGGGCTGCCCCGCAGGGATGACCTCTTGCAGCAGCCACAGCAGGGCTGCAATCTTCTCCTCAGCCCTACAGGCAGCACCTTGCCGTCAAGCCTGCATGGGGAGGCACTCAGGGTGGACAGCTCACCCCACAAGCCTTTGAGTGTGCAGGCCTGTGCAGCCAAGGCCAGTTCTCTTGCAGCAGGGCCTCACCAAATAGAGCATCAGGCAAGTCACTGGTCGGGGAATGTGCCACCTCATGCTCGGGCAGATACGCTGTGCAAGTGGGCCACAGCAGCACACGATGCCATCCACCAGACAGCGTGGGACGTCTGCCAGACAGCAAACGCACAGTAGCGCACCTGACAGAGAAGAAGGCCAGCCCCAGGTCCGGGGAGATGCGCGACTCCACGTCCAGGCGAACCATCTCTGGATCCCGCAGCCCAGCCTTGGCAAATTCATGGAGTGCTGAGGGCATGGTGGCGGAGAAGAGCAGCGTCTGCAGCCAGCAGGCGATCATGTATCAGCAGCCTTGCTGTACTAAACTTGATGGATGTGCAGAGAGCCTGACTTCAACTACTGCAGCGCTGGCAGGCAGAAAGCAAGCAGTGTAGTTTGAGGTGCTATGCCGGCAGTCTAGCGTGAGAGCCCTCATGATGATTGAAAGCCATGCACTGCATTGGGTCTCAAAACACCTTCGGGCAACATCAAATGCGGCCCTCCAAGGTTGAATTGGTTAGCGTCCAGCAAACCAACATATCACTTTCAGCATGAGTCAAATATGAAAATGCCAGCATCATGCATCAACCCAGTTGCCCCTGCGAGCTGCAAAATTTCCTGATGAGGAAGTCTTGCATCTCAAACAATGAGCATGTGTGTCGCCTGTGCTGCCTGTGCTCACAGTGAGCAGCTCGCACATCTCTGCATGAGCCCACCTGCCGCTGGGAGCCCATCTTGCTTAGGATCTCCCTGAGCTGGGCAGCAAAGCCCATCTCAAAGAGGCGGTCGGCCTCATCAAACACGCAGAACTCCACTGTGCGCAGGCTCATGCCCTCGACCTCCTTCAGGTGGTGCATCAGACGCCCTGCACAGCACAGGTAGCTCCAGTAAGATACAGCCACAGGCCACACGCATGCTGCAAACTTTGAGCCCAGTGCATTAGCTGCCCTGCCATGGCCAATGCACATCGCTGCACTTGGGAGCGCCTCAGTATGGTCTGAAATACCTGCCAGCCCAAGAACCCCCAGGTGCCTGCAAGGCCCCACCAGGCCGCCGCCACGGTGATGCCGGATTTGGCTGCCAGCTCTGCAAACAGCGTTCAACACAGCTGCTTCAAAGTTCTTTGTGTACATGGTGCCCCACCTGGAGGGCCACATGGACGTCTGTGCTGGCTGCCAGCTCAACACAAATAGCCTGCTTTCATGTGTTCACCTGGAGATCTACACGTAGTGCCCCTAGGGGTCCCACCTGGAGTTGCCACAATGATGTCGGGGTTGGCTGCCAGCTCAGCAAACTGTGCCTCCATGGAGTCCCCTCCCACCAGGACAGCTGTGCGCAGGTTGGTGTGGCGCCCCAGCTCCTTCACGACCTTGTGGGTCTGCAGGGTCAGCTCGCGAGTGGGGGCCAGCAGCACTGCGCGGGCGCCTGCCTTGAGAGAGTGCTCCTTCAACCTGCAGGACACAAGGCAGGCTGAGCGTTGGAGAGCTAGGGGAAAGCTGCAGCAGAGCGCTTGCAGGGTCTGCAGCGGGGCAGGCGCCCACACTGAGGTAGCAGTGTGAGATGGCTGCAGAGCAGGGCAGATGGAGCACTGAGATTTCAGCCAGCAGCTCAGGGTCTGTGTCCGTGTTTGCACACTCTGTGCAGAAGGACTGCAACTGCAGAAGCAGCCAGCAGCAGACTCTGGCCTGTCAGCCATGAGCTGCTGAGATCATGCCAGAAGCCTGCTGCAACACTGCAAGCAAGGCGCTGAGCCCTTGTGCCTGTGTCAGTGTTCATCACCCAACAGGTGCAGTGCCAGGCGTCAGCAACCTTGCAACTGAGCCTTCAGCGCAAGGCTGCCATGACATGCTGGCTGCACCTGCTGCTGTGCGCAGTTGGCAGCCAGACTGCAGTTCCCAGACTGCAGAGTGTTGACCTACAGGGCTGAACAGACATGCATGATGCCCCACGCCCCGAAATGCAACTTGCCCAGCCTGGCACTTTGCAATGCCTTGTGTACCTCTCAAATACTGCTCCCCAACCTCCTTGGTTCAATTGCGGATGGACCATCTCAGTCAAGCCACTCTCCGGAGCCACCCGCTGGTAGATTGCTCACCTTTCGAGCATGGGGATCACAAAAGCCGCAGTCTTGCCCGAGCCAGTCCGCGCCATGCCCACCACATCCTGACCTTGCAGTATCAGGGGCAGGGTCTTGCGCTGAATGGGCGTTGGCAGCCGGTAGCCCTTCCGCTTGATGCCCCGCAGCACTTCCACGCTCAGCCCCAATGTTTCTGCAGGGCACAGCGGTTTGCGTGGGAGCTCCTACAAAATCATGCAGCAGATATAAGTACTAGTTCCAGCACTTGAGCAGCTGTGCAATTTCATTAGATTGATGGTGGAGCTGCCACAGATGGACCAGCAGACTATCATTGGCAGCAGCAATGCCATCGACCTTCATTGCTCACCAAAACTGCCAGGCTTGAGTTTCTGCCGCCTGTCCTTGACAGCTTTGGCCCTCCTGCCAGCAAGGGGCTGTTCATCTGCCCACCCGAACTCCACAGCACCACTCTCTGTGGGGAACCCTCCAGCTGCTGTGCCTGCCCTCTGCTCATCGAGATCTGAGTCAGATGACATCTCAGTGACGTAGCCACTTTAAGAGCAGTGCATCTGTGCCAGTTCTGCTGTGAAATGGCCCCAGGACTGACTTGAGAGACCTAAGGTTATGCGTACGCTCCAAGGAGGAGCAAACACTCGCCTTCATTTTGGGATTCGCTCTTACCCACACTGCAAGATCAAGCTTAGTGGACGGATGTGATGCTACACCTCAGCAGCAGAGTTCACTACTGATCTGCGCCAGAAGCATTGGCATGCTTTGAGGGCCAACTGACCACGGTGTCATGACCGCGACAGGCCAGCCCTGGGTGGACAAATAGTGAGTGCTATGCTGCCTTGGTGTCCCAGCACTCTCTGCTGTGCTAGCGCAAAGGCGATGACTGTGATGACTGCAATGCAGCCGGCCCAAAACAGTGGAAGATGTTGCACATCAGGAGGAGGTGGTCCAGACGCTGCAGAAAGCCATGCAGACTGCTAATGTGAGCACACTGCTGCGACGCCATGAATCTGCCTTCACAGCTGCTGGTTGCACTCTGCTGAGCAAAAACACCTGCAGATCCCATATGCAGCGCTTGCCTGCAGTTGCCGCACCTTCTGTTCTATGGCCCGCCTGGCACCGGCAAAACCTCAACAGCCCTGGCAGTGGCTCGGCAGCTCTTTGGGTGAGTTTCAGAAGATGCTATGCCTGCTGGCCAGCACAAGTGGCAACAAAGCCGGCTTTGCCCATCAGACTGTCTCAGCGATGTTCATAGAACACGCTAGTGCTACAAGCAGTGTGCAGCCAGCTGGCTTGTCCTGGAGGTGCTGGGCCAGGGGAACACAACTGTCAGGAAGGGGAAGAAGGGGCTAAGTGTTGATATCCAAGATGTTCTGAAGGCCCAGCACGGATGGCTGTTTCTGCCTGTCAGGCTTGTCTGCAGGGGTTGTGGCAGCCTCAGCCTAAAACCATCTGCCCATCAATGCATAGACGTGTGCTGCAGGCCATCATTGGCACAGCCACATGTGCTGGAGGTTGATGCCAGTAATGGGCACGGTGCCAGCATGGTCAGACATGAGAAAGTTCTTGTGCTGCAGCAGGCCCTTGGGGAAAACGCATGTCCTGGAGCTGAAGGCCAGAGATGAGCGTGGCATCTGCATGGCCAGAAACATATCCCAAGGGCTCATGTGCTGCTGCAGGCCATCTCTGGTGAAGGCGCGTGTGCTGGAGCTGAACGCCAGTGACGAGCGTGGCATCAGCGTAGTTAGAAATAAGATCAAGGGCTTTGCAGCCACCTCTGTGGGGGAGGGCGTGGCAGGCTATCCGTGCCCGCCCTACAAGCTGCTCATCCTGGACGAGGCAGACTCCATGACTGGGGTGAGTGGCTGTGAGAAAGGGCAGCAGCAGCACATGCAATATTCCGCCTCTGAGAAGCAGGCACATGTTGGCTGTCCGTCCTAGGCATGCTAGCCTATGCTGACTTTGTTGAGAAGGGTCGTGCTGCTGCGCTGTTCGTCTGGACACGCCATACTCCATGACTGGGTGGAGAGCAGGGCGGCTGTGAATCAAGCAGACTTCGTGTCAGGCATAGCCACACCTGGCAGAGTGCTGCAGTTGGTGCAGCAGGGTTGGTTTCCTGCACCATCAACCAGCACATTCTTTGTGCTGAGCTGCCTCCCAGGAAACAATGACCTCAACAAAATTGCTCGTGCATTCAATGAGCAAGCATGTCTTCAGCACCTGAAGGGTTGCGTGGGATCCCTTGTGCCCTACCATCAAGACCCAGGCACATGCCTGGGGTCTGCTCTGCTCATGCCAGTAAGTTGCGGACCCCAGCGGCCAGCGCCAAGGACACTGCCACATCTGATGTGCCAACAGATTGACCGCCTCCTCATTTTAGGAAGCATCTCTTGCATGCTCTGGTTGCAACCTTGCTGTAGGCTTTTGCATGACCTTGCAGATAACAAGCCTCACCCAACCAGTTTCTCAGGCAGGCTCACTGTAGCTTGCACCCCTGCTCCACAGGACACCCAGAACGCGTTGTGGCCAACGATGGAGCCCTGCTTGTGCGTGCTCAACCTGCAGGGTGCTCTGCTCAGGGGTGAAGGTTGCCCTGAAATGATCTCCAGAGCTCAGTATGTGACTGCACACATGGAGTTGCTTTCTGACGCCTGCAGGACGCCCAGAATGCCCTGCGGCGGACAATGGAGGCATACTCCAAGGTCACACGCTTCATCTTCATCTGCAACTACGTGTCCCGCATCATTGAGCCCCTGGCCTCGCGGTGCGCCAAGTTCCGCTTCAAGCCCCTGCATGGGAGCATCATGGACAACCGTCTGCAGCACATCTGCCAAGGCAAGCCTGCCTGCATGGTAGCAGCATGAGTGCAAGCCTAGACCCACTGTGAAGGCCTGGAGCTCCTGAACTGCAGCACGGGTGCCCCACATTACCTACTCCCAGGGACCCACAGGCAGCCATCAGTTCCCATCTGCAACAGATTTGCCAGCCTACAGGGAATGCTTAGTCTGTGTACCGTGTGCGTGTTTGCAGCACAGCTGGACCTCTACGGAGCCCATGCACAGGAGTGGCCTGGGCATACTGCTGCCTAGATGTATGGCTGGCAGTTCAGCTGTGAGACTGCTGCGGAAGTCCCCAGCTCCTGCATGAGAGCATGACTTGCGCACTGCTCTACATCTTGTTCATATTGAAGCGGGGTTCTGCAGCCAGAGTTGCTGCATGCGTGTTCTGCAGCACATCTGCAGGCCTCAGCTGGGGCAAAGGCTCCAGCCCATGCCCTGCTTGGGGCTCAATTGCCATCTGCCGCACATCGCCCAAGCTGGGGCGCTGCTGGGCATTCTAACGGACTTTGGTAAGAGTAATGCACTGCAGCCTGTCGTTGCGTTGCAGTTCCAACCCCCTACATGGCGCCATCATGATGCCCATCTCAAAGCACATTCGCCAAGATTTGCTGGTGGCAGGTGGCCATGCTCCCCACATCAAGATGGCTGTGCTGTATGCCCGGCACTGCCTGTCTTGGGGTACAGCCTGCAGGGTGCCAGCTGCCTGACCAAGCCCTCATGAGCTGGGAGGGTCTGCACCGCACACATTGCTGGGCACTGGCTGCAGTCCTGCAGCCTGCAGATATACTGCAGCTGCCTTCAGAGTCCCTCTTGTTGTCTGCGATGCTGCCAGCTGATGGACAATTTGACGTGCAAGCCGCTGTTAGCTGTTGCAGGGAGGTGGGCAGGTGCATGATATCCATTTCTGTGCATGATATCCATTGCTGCATAAACCATGGGCATCGAAATGCCATGCATCACGAGATCCAGGTTGGCTCTTACCAGCTATCAAAGCCAGATCTCCTGGTCCTGAGCTTCCCAAAATAAGCTTGACCTGCCAGGGTTGAGTCTGGGTGATTTAAGGCCACTTGTATGAGTTTGCAATGCAGCTTTTGGAGTGTAGTGTACAAAACGCATTGGTGAGTGTCTGCCCTTTCTGCAGAGGAGGGCGTGCAGCTGCCCCCAGAGTCTCTGCAGACACTGGTGAAGGTGTCAGGCGGCGACCTACGCAAGGCCATCACGACGCTGCAGAGCGCTGTGAGATTGCAGGTAAGCTGTGGTGGCCCTGCCTGCTTGGGCATGACCTGAAGGGCTGGAGCTACCCTAGCCCACTGATGCCTGACAGAATGATGAGCCATCTGTTATAGTATTCTGAGTGGCTGCCCAAGCTGCAAGGGTCTCAGCTGCGCCAGCTGGTGTTTTGCAGCCAGGCAAGCTTCTGTTGAGCGCAGCCTCCACGATTGCAGGGCCTTGAAGTGCAGCCCCAGACCATCCTGGACGTGGCAGGAGCAGTGCCGCAGTCTGTGCTGGCAGGCCTGCTGGCCGCCTGCAGAAGCGGCATCTTTGCCAGCGTGCAGACAGCCATCTCGGATGCCATCGCAGACGGCTATCCAGTGAGTGCAGCCTGCTCCATGCCTGAGGTTGCAGTGAAGGTCCTGCCAGGAGCTCCCTGAGCTACTGGATACTAAATGGAGCTACTTGAGGCATCTGCGTCAGGCTGCACGAGCCACGACTGCTGCCCAGAAGCCTTTCCTTTAAGCTTTACACCAGGGCAGTCAGCGCCTGCGCCATGGTGCATCTGCAGCGTGCCTGCCTGGCATCTCAGCACAGGCACTTGGTATGAAGCGAAAGCTCATCGTGCTCCTCTGGGGATGCAGGCACAAACCATGCTGACAGAGCTGCAGAGCATCCTCTTGGAGCAGGGCGGTCTCAGTGAGATGCAACTTGCAGAAATTGCCCAGGTGCTGGCAGAGGCAGACAAGGACCTCACAGATGGAGCAGACGAGTTTCTGCAGCTGATGCATGTGGCATCGAAAAGTCAAAGAGTGATTGCCAATGTGGCTGGCTGAACGGAGTTCAGAGAAGATGTGCCCCAGCTTAATAGCACCCCACATCAACATCAGTAGTGCCACCAAAATAGTACTACTTTCGTTCTAAATGTCAGAAGCTGATCTCCAGGCAAGCATGTCGCGTTGTACGGACAGCTGAGCAGTTCCTTTGGTGGACCGTGACACGTCTTGCTTGCACCAACAATGCCAGCATCAAATGGCAATGACGAAGGTGAAAACATGCCCATGCCGCAGCTGGACAGCAGCCAGATAGGAGAGAGCTTCAAACAGAAGGGCAATGAGCACACCATCAAAGTCTCAAATGCAGACGGCTACCTGTGCCACATCACGATGCTCTGCTCATTCAGAGCCACAGCGCAAGAAATCTTTGCCATTCTCAGCAACCCTGGTAGGGCGCAGCCCTGTGCTTGCTGTCACTGTTCCCCGTCAGCAGATGCTAGGCATTTGTTTGTCATGCTGACGATGCGACCCCCCGCCTGTCTGCAGATAACACTGGCGTCTTCAGGGACATCAAGCAGCAGGGCGGCCGCACGGTCGTGTCTGAGGAGGATGTGGGTGTAGGCAAGAGGTGAGGGCACCTCCCTAGTCACCAGCTGTCTCCTTGGCAGCTATGCTGATGCCCTGAAAACTATTGCTTGGCCGGCAGGTGTGCATGTGTTGACCACTTCAGCTGTTGGCATGGGCTGGCAGGTGTGGTTGCAAGCTGCCCTGGAGGCCTCAAAGTCCTTGCATGGAGCTAGCAGCTGCCCTTCTGCTGGCTGCTTCTGGGCCAGCTGCTGTTGATGCCCCGGCAGCTGCGTGCTGACTCCTCAGATCTGTGCTAGATCCTGCTGTATGATTCATTGCTTGCAAGCACTCTGAAGAGACCTGTGTCCTGCCAGCGGCTTTGAAGGGGGTGATCTTGCAGCCATCTCCAGTCTCAGCTCTTGCCCCTTGCTGTTCCCTTACTTTGGCGCTCAGCAGGGACCTTGGCCTGAAGCAGTGACCTCTTCATGCTGCAGGCGAGTAGTGACAGTGGAGCAGAAAGGGGAGACCAAGGTGTTCTGGTGAGCTGCCTCCTGTAGGCACAGATCTTCATCTGTGCAGCTGCTGCTTGCACTTGCAAGACTAAGATGATGTTAGATGTGCAACAAGACCCTAAGGGAAAAAGCCAAGCTCAGCAATGCGCATTTTCTGCTTGCACCTGTTGTTCTTTGCACCTCTGACTGCGCAATCTGCCCTGCTCAGGATCTCTGTTGAGGCCACCTGTTGTGCTGCTGCTTGCTGTTGCTCACCATTTCTTCACTGTGCCTGAGCAGGATGTCACACCAATTTTCCACCACCTGTCAGGTGAGCACAGCTGTTGTTGAGACAAAGACTGGCTCAAAAGCTTTGTGAGTCAGCAGCAGCGCGGCAATCACTACCTCAATGCATGGCTGTGCAACAGACTGGTGCTGACGCTGATTTCCGACAGGTGACGGAGGATACCAGCCAACCAGACAGCCTCTTGACCAAGTTTGAGCTGCAGCAGTCGGTGAGGGCTGCATCCCATCAACTGCTGAGCTGGTGTCTCCCTGCACCAGCAGCGTTCCCGCAGCAGAGGCAACTCACGGCAGAGGCCCATGGCTCTGCACCCCATCAGTGTCTTCCGCAGCACGCTTTGTCAATGGGCTTTCATCGGAGCAGCTGCTGTCATGGCAAAGCACCTCGCACCAGGGGGTTGTGAATTCACAGTGACAAGCATACAGTGTGGCCATGGTCTGACACATAACAGCACTCACTAGGCAGCTATGCTGCTCTGGCTGCAGCACTGCGCATCCAGCTTGGGCAGTGCTGGCTCCGCGGCAAGAGCTGTCCTGCTCTCACCGCTTTGTCTCAATGTTATGGGGGAGCGAAAGTGGCGTGCTGACCTGCAGGACATCATGTCCCGCTTCCATGGGACGTGGGCAGTCAAGCCTGAGAGCAATGACCCCGCCTCTCCCCGATGCTCCGCTGTGCTCGAACAGGAAGTTCTGCCCAAAGGTGAAGAGGGCGTCTCTGTCTTTTCGGCCCAAGCCTGGAGGATCAGTCGGCTGCCTCTGAGTGATGAGCATCAAGTCCCCGTACAGCTCCTCCAGCTGGCCTGCGGTGTCGCCTGCGCCGCAGCAGGAGTGAGGCCGGGGCCAGGGGTGGCCCACTCCTGCTGTGGCCTGGGAGCCTTGCTGCCCGGCGTCCTCCCAGACAAAGCATGCAGTCATGCTGGCTGGCTGTCTCTCTGGTGGTGGTGCGCTTCCACCTGCTGGCCGCCAGCTCCACCAGGCCTGCTCCTGTCAGATTGCCACCTGGAGCTGAGCCGCTTGATGCCTGCAAACAGCCAGCTGCAACCGGGGGGCTTCAGCGGGCACACCATAGTATGATTGATGTCACTCAGATCAATGGATACCTAGCGGCAGGCTGTTTGGCAGGGCGGGCGAGCAGTCAGCCCCCTGCACTGGGCGTCGGTGACCCAGTCCAAAGTGCTCGACATGGTCCCACTTTTTCTCTGGTGCAGGTCACCCCTTCTGGGCGCCCTGCAAGCAGCTGCACTTGCCTGAACTGCACAGCGTCACACATGATGGGCCAACAAGGCTTGGGCTGCAGATGTGCCATCCTTCCTGGCACTGATGCCTCTCCTGGGGTGCGCCCTGTGTGAAGTGTGTGCCATACCAAAACCACCGGATGTCCCCTGCCGCTGACATGCATACCTCATGTGCTGCAGGTGTGCCATCCTTCCTGGCGCAGATGCCTGTCCTGGGGAGCGCCCTGCGGGGCATCTGCGTGCGGGCTGTGGAGCGAATGATTGAGGACATCGAGACAGTCGTGGACAGGACGCGCAGGAGTGGGAAACCAGTTCAGCAAGTGCTCAAGGAGCTCGGAGATGAACACCGAGCCAAAGTGTCAAAGGAAGAGATGGCCCGCCAGGCCAAGGCAGCGAGGGCGTCAGCACCTCGCACGCTCTGATCGGCTCCAGCCCACCCACCAATCCGCTCCTAATCAAACATCAATCCTGCTCTTCAGCCTGGACCCCGGTATGGCAGCACCTAGTCGGCTGCTTTGTGCGTCTGCATGCAGGTGGACGCTTCTCTCCCCGTTTCTGCTTTCTTGATACCCTCTTCTGGTGCATCATGCGGGCCCACCTGGCTCTGAACAACCTGGACTCTCAGCCCTCATGAGCCCAGGGTCCATCAAGCCTCTTGTCTTACATGGTCCTGCCTCATATTCAGCAGCTGACCACAGAGGCGGTGGATGACTGGGCATCATTCAATGATATATATGAAAGCAAATGCATTTTGTACACTGGATGCTGGTGAGTCCAGCTCAAGCATGCTCTTGTATACCATGCGACTGAAACCAGAACGTGAATGTCTTGTCCATGTAGTCGCCCATGGCCTCATGCTCTACAGTTGGTACACAGAGCACAATTGACTCAGTGAGGATGCATGAGACGTTGGAAGATGCTTTGAGCGCACAACAGAATGGTGGCATGCAGGGTTGCATTGCAGCACAAGCCAGGCCTGTGGTGCAACCAGATCCCAGTGTTCAGATGCACTCACGTGCCCATGCCACATTGAGAACCTCATGGATCGGGGACCGATCAGGCTCGAGCTGTAGGTCAGCAGCTGCCGGGACTCGCATCACCGCTGCCTGCCACTCATCCTCAGACCGCCTGCATGACAGCAACAGAAGTGTTGGGCAGCCCAGCTCACTGCAGGTGCGCACAGCCATCACGCTTGTGTGCAGCAACGGGCTGCAATGCAGAGCTCTGATCAGGAAGTTGTCGCTCTTGTCTTGCAGCCTGTGAACAGTGGTGCACAAGGTGACAGGGTTGTAGCACTCAGCAGGGGCAGCCTGAGCTCAGCCATGCATGTAGACAGGGGCGCTTTTGGGCTTCTTCCTGCTCAGTCCTTGTTGACAGACCCTCAGATGACCTTGCAAACTGCCCACCTCGGAGGGTGGCGCTTGAGTATGGGGGTCGCAGCTTGCAGGCAGCCCACCTGGGGTCTTTGATCAGCATGCCCTCTGCATCCAGCAGCTGGGCATCCCTGAGGGCTTGATGAATACCTGTCGATGTTGCCCGGCTCAGGTCTGAGATCCGGTCTGACAGGAAGGTTGGGGTCACAGGGACTGGGCTGACGCTGATGTTGGCTGCAGCCACACCCTGCAGGCAAGGCAAAGCAGGCATGAAGCAGATGGCACTCGGGCGTGTTGCACAAACAGGCTGGCCCACCACACTGCCGCTCCGCTGATGGGTAGCAGGGACAAGCTGATGTTGCGCTTCACTCAGAGCTCTGAAGCAACAGCCTGCCACCCAAGAGGTTGTGCGGCCCGGCGGCAGGTGCTGCTGCGAGGTCGATCCTGGTGCATGGCCAGCAGAAACACACTATGGTAGTGTGAGGTAGTCACCACACCCCCCTGCAGCGCTCATCCTCCACAACAGGCGCCCCGCCACGGTGGCATCTCCTGAGAGAGATGCATGGGGAGTACGAGCTCACTAGCTGGTGCAGCTGCTCCATGTCAGCATGCACTGCTCTGCTGGTGACCTCGTCCCGTGCCATGTGCACAAACATGGTGGGCGGGTAGGGCCAGGTGGCGTTTTGCTTGCCCTGGGCCGGCCTGGCCAGGAAGGACGGCGGGACTCCCATAACCTGGGAGCACACTCCCTGCAGCAGGGCACACAGTGCTGTCACAGAGTGCCTGCACTTTGCTGGGACGGGAGGCCCACCTGTGGTCCGAGAACACACAAACCACATGATGCCCACACCGCATGGCTGGGAAGGTGCTGGACCTGGAGGCTGCTGCTGGCCAGCCAGAGGGTTGTGCATAGTGTCCACTGTCAAGATGCTCCAGCAAGCACTGCCAGGGAGTCTGTGCGGCAGCATGAGCACTGCGAACCAGTGCAATTATATTGGCCTTGATAGGGTAAGATGTAGCTTGGTCTTCACCAGCAACACCTTCTCAGGCCCAGAGCTGGGAGTGAAAAAGACGCAAAAACAAAGGGACCAAGGCTGCACGCCCCCAGCCATGGTTCTGGGAATGCCTTGGTCCTTCTGCTGGCTCCTATGCACATGGGGGCATGCAGCCCTGGTTTTCAGGGGTGCCATGTGCTCCTGTTGGCCCAAAAGCTGCAGATGCAGGTGAGGCATGCAGCCATGATTTCCAGTGGGGGTCTTGGTGCTGGGCTGGCCCACCTGGATCTCCAGCCTGTGTGCGAGCAGGAGCACCAGGGCACCCCCTGAGGAGGTGCCCAGCCCATACAGGGGCAGCCCTTCCCAGCCCTCCCGTTGCTGCAGGGCCTGCATCGCCTTGGTCACCTGCAGGCAGCAAATTTTGCTCCAACATGCCAACAAATTAGGGTTCATGTACAGAGAGAAAAGCTCGCTCCCCAGATGCCATAAGACCGTGCCCGTGTGCAGAGAAGGGCTGCAGAAGCAGCTGCTGCCCCAGTGCACTGCCGCAAGACTCTGACGAGGCTGCCTCACGTGGGGCAGCCCGTCTGCGAGGGGCTACTGCGGGAAATCCTCAGCAAACTCTGGCTGGCACACCCTGTTTATGTCCCGGCTGTCCTCTGGCGGCCATTCCACATGCCAGCACTGCATGCCCTCCCGATCCCAGCTGCTGAAGGCCAACGGGATGAGACCCCTCTTCAGAGCTGCCTGCACCATGCGCCCCTCCTCTGGCAGGCCTGCACAGGAGAGTGTCACGCTGCCTGATGGTGGGTGCCAGGCCAGCGCTTGGTGTCCTGTGCCCTCATTTGAGAGGTATGCGCAGCAAAGGGTGCTCCCTGAGTAGGCTGTGAACTCCAGCCGTTCCTTAAGGTGTCATGCCTGCAGCTCAGCAGGCCTGTGAGGGGCGCATCTGACCTTGTTATCATTGCTCACTGAGCAATGTCAACCCATTTCATGGCATCAGTACCACTGACGCGGCATGCACAGCAGAGCATGTAGCTTCAAGCAGTCGACGAGACTCTTGACTTGCAACTGAGAGGCAGCTGCTGCTGGCTTGCATGGCCCTGAAAGATGGCCTGGGGCCATGCTCAGAATCTGACAGCCCAGAGAGGTTAGCTACGGGCCCCCTGTGGCACAGGCGGTCCTCTCAGTGTATCTACATCAGACAACGCCTCAAGCTGTGCAGATTCCTTCCACATGCTTCTGAAGCGTTCAGCTGGACAGGAGGCCTCACCCAGACAGGCAGGGCAGCTGCCTGACTTGGGGAAGAAGTCTGTGGCAGAGTGGCGGCAGCCGTGGAACAGCATGAGGATGCCCTTGGGGCTTGGTACCCCCTGCCAAACAACCTCCACTCCCTCCACTGCCTGTAGCATGACCATGCACTGGCTGGGTAGACACTTGCTGACTCAAGCAACTAGGGTGGGCCATGCTGGTTTGTGCCAAGACAAGCAGGCTGACAGGCATGCACCGACAGAAGTGCCTGCACAGGGGGGGGCCGCAGTGCTCAAAGTGCTTAAGCAGACTCTCAGGGCTCAGCCATACAGGGCAGCCATGCTGAGTTGTTCCCACTGCCAGGGCTGCCAGAGTGTACCGGCAGCCTTCACAACCTGGACTGAACTGCCTGCACAGGGGGCAGGCAGGGGCCCTGGCCGAGAAGGTATGAGTCAACAGTCAAGCAGCCACCCGTTGAGTGTCTCCTTGCAGAAGGGCTCACGGGCCGGTCTACGGTGGACGATGCTCAGCAGGTGGGCAGGATTGGGCTCAGGGGTGCGCATGGCAGGTATGAAAATTGTTTCATGCACAGCTGAGCAGTGCCGCAGCACAGCTGGTGACAGAGCACAATGTCATCAGTAACGCCCCATGTCTGAGCCTGCCTCGTCACTTAACCGGTTGCTGGCTCTAATAAAAGCCGCGCACTGGCCCCACAAGTGCACTGTGCCTTCCAAGACCCCTGCCCCAAATTTCGGCTTACCTCATGCGTGACTGCATGATGCTGAGCTGAATGGGGTGGGGCCTTCCTGACTGGTTCCTGCCGAAGGCCAGGCGAGGCAAGGCTGTTGCGAACACAGATCAGGATGATGAAGAAGAGAGCGCTGACCATGAGAATGTGGGGCAAGCGCACTTGACCAGAGAGTGGCCTAGCACCACGCGCGTCTGGCATCGTGCAGGGCTGTCATGCCCAGTTCAGCAGCTGAGCTGCTGCAGGCATTGTGCAGCATGCACAAGCGGGCAGGCCTGCAGTGCAAATTGATGGATGAATTGATTGATTCAACTGAACCACGGGGGAGAGAGGGGTTAAGGGGGAGTGCAGACCCCTTGACTAATGCTACACTAGTTGCTCGCAGCAATGTCACCTGTCCTCCGATTCTGCATGGCATTGAGTCCAGCAGCTGTACCTTCCAGCACTGAGTGCCGCAATCCAAGCAGCAATCAGGTCTCTGAGACTACCACATCCGATGATCTTTCCTTCTTGCTAATCCTCAACTGGCTGGCAGCCCCCATGCAGCTCCTTGGTTCACAGCTTAGCCTGAGGCGTCAGTCTGTGGTGGCGCCCAGGCTGCAGGCCCGCTGCTCTGCTCAACAACCTGACACTGCGCATGGCCTGCCCTCATCTGATGAGAGTAGCATCCACAAAGTGGCTCAACAGCCCGCCCAGCGGCCATGGACCCGCGTCAACAGGCGGTCTCTTTTGGTCCAAACAGCGCTGAGCCTGGCAGCCTGCCCCTGCTGTGTGGCGCCAGCCTCTGCAGAGGATGAGTGGGACTATGGGCCCCATGGACCGTCCTCGTGGCCAGGCACATGCACGGTGCGCATGCTGTGCTCTGCAAATGCAGAGGCGTGCCTGGGAGGCAAGCTCCACAGCCAGGCTTCAGGCCGCACAGGCCAGGCTTTCTGTAGCCAGGAGGCTCACGGCCAGGAGCTGCATGGGCATCCCCACAGAAGGGCCAAGCCAGCAGTCATGTGCTGCTGCAGGCAGGGCAGGCGCAGAGCCCCATTGATCTCCCAATGAAGGCCCGGGCAGGCAGTGCAGCTGCAGGGCAGCGTGAGGACTTGGACCTATCGTACAGTGGGGACTTGGAACTACACTACAGCCAGACCTCAGTTGCAGGCCAGCGTGGCGACTTGAAACTGGACTACAGCCAGGCCTCAGGTGCAGGGCAGCGTGGGAACTTGGAGCTACACTACAACTCAGCTGCAGGGCAGCGTGGGAAGCTGGACCTACACTACTCCCCAACCGGGCAGCGTGGGGACCTGAAACTCAAGTTCAGCCAGACCCCAGCTACAGCGCAGGGTGGGGACTTAGATCTACAGTACAGCCAGACCTCAGGAGCCACAGTGAAGAACAATGGACACGGCTCAGTACAGGTGGGGCTGGCTGCAGGGCCCTAACCATTTGTTGTAAGGCGCTTGCTGCGTCCTGCATAGCCTGTGCAGCCAGCTCTCTAGATGGATGACTGCTGTCAAAGGCATTGCTGTTGGCTGACATCTGCAGGGCGGTGCTGCACATGCAGAACACAATGCTCCCATTGTGCAGGTCTCCATGCCTAAGGGCAACTACTGCATGCTGGACGGGCAGAAGCTGGAGCTGGTGCAGTACCACTTCCACACCCCCAGCGAGCACACCTTTGATGGGGAGGGCACTGCCATGGAGGCCCACCTGGTCCACAAAGACGTCAGCACAGGTCAGTGTGCCAGGTGCACAGCGCCGTGCAACAGCCTGAGCTGCATGAGCTGTGTCCTCCCCCTTGTACTGTGTCCCCGCCTTCTAGTGTGTCCTTGCCGAATGTGTCAGACTTGAGCGGGGTAGGTTGTGACATCATGGCGGGCTGCCAAGCTCCAATGATTCAACGCGGCCAGCGTCACCCTGAGCCTAAGTGCGCGGTGGTTTGCGATGTGCTTCATGCTGGACAGCCATCGTGTCCATCACTTGCGGTCTCTGCCCTGACGTTGCCACAGGCCCTGCACAACCAATCCCCCGCACCCAGCAGCCCCGCTACAGGGGGTGATGCATCCCCTGCTGCAGCCCAGCTGCAGAACTCCTGCCCAGCACAAGCACTGCACTGCTCAGGCAGAGAGCTGCAGCTGCACTTTCCCTGCTGTGAGAACGCGAACCCCACCACCTCTGCTCCACCCGCTTCATGCGGCAGGCAGCCAGGATGATGATGGGACAGCGGGCCTGAGAATGGTGCTGCATGCTTTACCTGGCAGGCAGCCAGCTTGTGGGCAACACATGTGCTGCATGCTTCGAGGGGTCAGCAGGCAGCCTGTAGGCGGCCGCTTGAGATGCTGGCCCATGGCCACTGCTTGGAGCTGTTGTCGGCAGTAAAGAGCCAGCCAACTGGCGTGCTTCGAGCTGCAGTCCTTGACGAGGCTGTCTTAGTGGGAGCCTGCCCCGCGCTCTGCAGGTCGGTTCACAGTGCTGGCGGCTCTCATGCAAGTTGGGGCCGGCGACAGCATTGGCGCCCTGCAGAGCGCCCTGCAGCATGGCACTGGAAAGGCGGGGGTGTCAAGTCCCATCGACGAGGCGGTGCACCCTGAGCAGCTGCTCCCCAGACCCGTCAATGGGCACCGCCCCTTCGTGCGATACCCAGGCTCTCTGACGACCCCACCATGCTCAGAGGCGGTACAGGCAAGTCACTAGTGCCAGTTGGGGGGGTGTGGCCGGCGCCAGCCATGCTGAGTGCAGCAAGATGCGCGTGCAGCTGGTGAGAGGCAATCCACTGGGATGCCACTGGGAGATGAGGTTGCACTCACCTCCTCCTTCACCGGCATGAGCTGCTCTAGCTGCAGCAAAGCACTTGCAGCTGTTCCACACCTGCTTGCTGCATGCCTCGGCACTCACTGTATGCGGCACTGGCTCCTGGCAAAGCATATGCTGCATGCTGTTACTCAATGTATGCTATGCTGACAACTGTCTTCCTGGGCCTCTGGCCCTCTTATCTGGCAAGCAGACGACCTGCACTGCCTTTGCTGGACTGTGTCTTGCCTGTGTTGCAGTGGGTGGTGTTTGCTGACAAGCTCACGGTCCCACAAGAGCAGCTTGCGGCCTTCAAGCAGCTGATGGCCCCCACAGGCTTTGACAAGACTGGCAACAGCCGACCAGTACAAGCTCTGCAAGGGAGGCAGCTCGAGTACTGCTGGCTCTGAGCCTGTGCCCCAGAGCAATGCTGCGTCCTGCAGACTGGTGAAGAGCCCTCCAGCTTGAGGCGACTATAGGATGCTGGAACGATTTTGCATGCAGTAGCCTTTGCAGGCCAGCCTCATCAATGCCATATGGGTCATGTGTGGCAGAAACTTTGGTCGGTGACAGAGATAGATTTGTTGCCATGGCCCTCGTGGCAGTACAGAGAGATATGTTACACTTCTGCCTGATCATGTTAGCACTTGCTGACATCATGGAATAGCTGACAATGCCAGCGTTAGCTCCTCACTGGGTCAGCATCCCCTATGCCAGTGCCATAGGCCCGCCTACCCACTTTCATACATGCATGTCAGGAACTTAAAGTGTTTGTGAAGGCTGCCAAAGCAAAATCGCCTTGCTTTGCCATCCTATGCAATGAAATTGTCCCCTTATGTCTATTGAAGGGAGCTGATGCCTGCAGGCCCAAACGGCATGAGCACGTGTGCTGCAAACTGAATGGCTCCTGGGGCGCCTGCCGTGTGAGCTCCTGATTCTGGGCTCTTGTGTTTCTCCTCAAGCTGCCAGGCCCTGCCCGCGAGGGTGTCCGCATCCTGCATGTGATCACAGGGCATGACAGGCAAGTGCACTTTCCAAGTTGACGTGTCTGTCAAAAGCTGGAGCCAGCGCCTGCTGCAGAGGAGGGCGCTGCGCATGGCACTGCAGCACCTGAAGCCACTTCAGAAACAGCCGACTGGCTCAGTTGCAACCCTGTTTGCCTCCATTCATGTAGACCATGTGAGCCTGGTGGGTGTCATTGCTGGGTGTGCATGATAGAGTAGACAGGGCGCATGGGCTGCTTGCACAATGGCTGCAGGAGATGAGCTCAGCTGTCTGGAAAGATGCCATTGGCATCCTGTCAGGAATGCAGACTGCTACTGGTCCTTGTTGAATTCTCTCAGGGCCTGGAGCTGCTGTGCAATGTCCTTAACCCACTGCTCAAGCTCTTTGAGGCTGTTGTAGTCTCATCCTCCCAGTGGTGCATTCCGGCTGTGCCTTAGAAGTCGAGGTCTCCATCGTGAAAGGCTGCCCACAGAAATTCACAGAGGGGACCTCAACGTTCAAGGCTCGACTTCTAAGGCACAGCCGGAATGCACCACTGGGAGGATGAGACTACAACAGCCTCAAAGAGCTTGAGCAGTCCAGTACGGACATGGCACAGCTCCAGGCCTTGAGAACCTTCAAGAAGGACCAGTAGCAGGCTGCATTCCTGACAGGCTGGCATGCCCTGGCAGCACAGGCAGTCATAATCTTGGTGCAGCAAAGGCAAGCACAGCAGAGGCATTGTGCTGCCCTGTTGTGTCAACACGGGCAAGCAAGGTTGCTGATCCTCACCTACGCAGCAAAGGCCTTGTGTGTCTGTAAAGCAGCCAGGGGTTTGGGAACAGTCATTGCAGCGAGAGAGAAGAAGTTCATAGCCCGGGGGCCACAATGAACGGGCATGCAGCAAAGGTATCTGGTTTTAGACCAACTCGAGGTCAAGGAGAGTATTGACCAGGAGAGTTTTTTGGGTTACAGGGCCTGTGATGATCAGTTATATGCAGATAACACCTTGATCTGTGATGGACCAGGGCATCAAGTAACACAGAGAGGCAGGACCCAAAGAGAGCATGCATGTTGCCCTGCTGCAGTGCACTAAGATCCTTGTGAGACATGAGCCTGTTTCCAGCCTACTCTCAGCAAGGCACAGCACCACAGCCACCCTTGGATGAAGCCCATCGCGCTTCTGCACAGGACCCCAGCAAAGGTGTGCAGTGCAACTAATTCTCTGGCCAGATGTGGGTTGCCAGCTCCAAACACTTGCAGCTGCCCACGCCTGCAGATGCCACCCTGCAAGCTGCAGCAGCCTACTTCCTGTCCTCCAGCAGCAGCGATGAAAGCGAAGACGCCAGAGGGGCACAGGCCACGCCACGCAAGGCTGTCAGAAAGGCTGCTGCAGGCAGCCTGTCTCCGGACACTGCCAGGCGGCACGGGCGCAGACGGCACAGGAAACGCAGCCGGGACGAAGCAGGAGACGGCCGCAAGTAAGCCTGCTGTCTGGACGATGCACTGCGTGTTGTGTCACCCAGGACATGTTGCACTGGCTGGTATGCCCCTCCTGCCTCTGGCAGACCCCAGGCGCTGCAAGGCATGCCATGCCATGCAATAACAGGCAGCTGTGCCAGCGTGACTTTGAAGCCGACGTGGTGCTCCATGCAGGAGCCAGCACCAGAAGCCGAAGAGGCCAGGGTCCAAGGACAAGCCCACTTCGCGGCGCACAGATGCAGAGAAGGCAAGCGTCAAGTCGGTTGCTGAACCCCTCTCGCTCAAGCAGCACATGTCGCAGCTGTGAGACGGCAATGTATGGTTGCAGCCAAGCGTGGTTGCAGCCAAGCGTGGTTGCAGCTGTGGACTTGCTGGCGCCAGGTGGCCTTGCTCCCGGCAGGCAACTGTGCTGGCTGTGCAGTGCAGCCTGTTGGCACAGAGTGCACAGACCAGGCTCCTGGCACAGCATAGCATGCCACGCAGCCTCGCCTGACCTGCCAGGACTGGTGGCACATCACTATTCCTCCAAAACCACAGTGCCCAAACAGCAAATGACACAAGCCTGCTGCGTGCAATGAGGTTCAAAGTCAGCACAGACGCCAGAAACATAAGCTGATCAGCAACTTTCTGGCACCTGCAGATTGTGGAGCTGGAGAGGCAGGCAGCAGCGGCAGGGGACACCATGCGTGGCAGCCAGCACCCCCTGTGGGGAGCCACTGCGGCTACAGACGCCACAGCCAAGGAGGACTTGTACAGGATCGATCGCACTGGTGACAGAGACAACGTGGTGTATGATGGGCTGTACCAGCAGGATGTGGCCGCATTCAGGCGGATGGATCCCACCAGGGTGGCTGCTGGAGCCCAGCATGGCAATGCAGGCAACTTCAGCAGGCAAGCCAGTATTTGTAGCACTTGGCAGCTTCTTTTCTGGGTGGCTGCCTGCCAATGAGCAGCATGCTGACAATGGACAGCAGAGTGGGTCGCTCTGACAGGCAAGGAGGCCCAGGCAGTCCTGCTGCAATCTGGAGAGAGGCATCCTGTGGAAGGGCGACGCCCAGGACACCTTGATGTCGCTGGTGTTGCAGACGCTGCCCCTGGTCGCTGCTTGTCTGGGCCAGCAGCCCTGCAACCCGTTGCTGTACAGCGTGATGCAAAGCAGCTTCCTGTGGGCCAGGAATCTTCTTGCTACGCTCGCTGCCCATGCATGCCCACCGAGTCTGATGCAGCTATGCAGTGCTGTACGCCCATGCTGCCTGTGAGCGGGGGGTTCCTTTCTGGGCTAAATAGCTCAGCGGACAGATGCCACCAGCGTGCTGCCTTGGGGCATGAGCATCTTCCACTTATTAACCAGCCAAGGTCCACCCACTTATGTGCCATACATGCCGCTAGCCACGTGGCTGGATGGGGACTACTTGCAGTTATAATTGTTGAGCACCAGAACCTTTCTGCTGCTGTCCTCCAGCGCACAGCGGCAAGCCAGATCAGTGCCCGTGGGCTGGCTCTCCCAGCAGCAGCCCCAAAGCAAAGCTCCACCTTCTGCCTGTGGACTAGCCTCCCAGCAACGGCCTTGTTACAGCAAACCTGAGCCTGACACCCCAGCTCCAAGTCCGCTTGCAGGCTAGCCTTCCAGCAACAACGTCTCCATAGCAAAGCTGAGCCTGACCCTTCCATCTTTGCCTGTAGGCTGGCCTCTCAGCCTGACGGGCACTCCCAGCGTGCTGCTCTGGAAAACAAGCAGCGCTACTTTGTCGCCGAGCAGCGACGGCGGGAGCTTGACCTCAGGTTCGCCCGCCTGCACCTGGGCCGCCAGGGGGGCGCCACGCCAGCCGCTGCCCATGGGAGCAAGCTCGGCCTGCCAGATCCCGGCTTCATCCCTCTGCAACCGGAGTCCAAGCAGCAGGTGATGCCCCTCACAATTCATTCAGGTCCTGGCTCTCGCCTGCAAAGCAGTGCTACATTCAGGGCAGGGCCTGCCCTGGGCCAGGACATCATCCTTGACAGACAGGGTTGCCCCATCACTCAGACTTTCAGGGTCGGGAGCGAGCAGTCTTAAGACCCTAGAGGGTGTGTGTCGGTATGGCAGTCACATGTGCCAGGTCACTCCAGATGCTATGAGCTAAACTTAAGGGCAGACAATGCAGGGACTGAACAAAAGCAGCGCCTTTGGTGCTGTCCTCTGTCAGGAACGGCTCCACCGCAATCTGCCCAAAGCACGATGACGTCCAGGTGCCCTTCACTGCTCTGGGCGAGACGTAAGGGCAGATGATGCAGAGATGCTGTCTCAAAAGCGGCTGCTGTGCCGCCGCCCCGTCGCAGATGTTTGCACAGCTTCATGCAATGGCCCCTGCAGGCGCCATACACTGCTCCTGACTCGGACTCAGAGGCAGATGAGGCAGAGACGCCGGAGCAGGTGCTCATGCGGCGCACCAGAGAGTTCAATGTGGCTCTGCGTGAGAGCCCTCACCGCCTGCAGCTCTGGCTGGACTACGCAGAATTCCAGGAGGAGGTCGTCAGGTACGGCATGACACTGCCAGGGCATCAAGGCCAAGTGTGTTGATATTCTGCGGCAAAAAGGGCCGGGGCAAGTCTGCAGAAGCCTTGCCTGAAGTTGCACAGGCATGTGTGTCCCGGCACAGGCTGGTGTTGTATCAGGGTGATCATGCTGTAGTTCAGGAGGGGTTGTCAGATGAGCACATGGCCAAACAGCGCACTGCGTGCTGACTCACGGACAGGGTCTCTTGCCTCAAGTGGCTGTGCGGATGTGCTCCTGGCTGCCTGCTGTGATCGTCAGCCTGGTCTCGTTTGCTTCTCAGTCTACCATGCCCTCTCTCAGTCAGATGTACAGGGTGCGTGCTGGGCTGCTGGTGGTCAGCATGTTCCTGCCTGTTGGTCCGCCATGCCCTTCCTCATGCAGCTGGACAGGTCACATGGTGCCTCCGACACCAATCCTACAAGATGGAGCATGGGGCTGACCACAAGGCACACTGCCTGCAGTGCAACAAGGCAGCGCAAGGGCGTGGCTGTCGCGCTGGCCGAGAAGAAGATTTCCATACTGCAGCGCGGCCTGGAGTTCCACCCCGGCTCAGACCAGCTGCTGCTGGCCCTCTTGAATGAGGTCCGGTGCTTTGGCCCCGTCTGCACAATGCCCTGTGCCCTTCCTGCAGAGGTCAGGCAGGGGCAGCTCTGTGCTGCTGAGGGGAGTGCCCTCTTTGGCAGCTCTGGGCTGTCGAGGCTCAAGGCAAGGTTCTCTCAGCTGCTTTGCAGTTTGTGTCAAATGAGTAGGGGACCCTGCAAATTGGAGTTTCCAGTCCAATGTGTATTTATTATGCCCTTCTAGTCAAAGGCAGGTGCCAGGAAACAAACTTGAAGTGAAGTCTGGTGGATAAGCATCACGCCACGCACAGGAGTGCCCTCAGCTATATTGCAGGTCGACTCAGACTCACAGCCAACTCTCTCAGCGCTGCTGCTTGTCTTTTTGCCTACATGGCTGCAAGCAAGTGGGACGCCTCTTGCAATGTAGCTGTGCGCAGACTCAGAGCCAAAGCGTGCAGCTTGAGTGCAGGCCGCAGTGCTTTCCTCCCCCTCAGATCTTCACCAGCGGTGGCAGCAGGTCCTGGCAGCCCACGGCAGCAGCGTGCAGCTGTGGCGCAAGTTCATTCAGTGGCAGCTGGGGGAGTTCTCAACATTCAGCCTCCCTCACGTCAGGCAGACCTATAGCGACAGCATAGAGGTCAGTCTGACCTGCAGTGCCTTGATGCAACCCATTGGTAGCTGGGGAAGTTTCCTACCCCGCTGAGGCTCATGCTGGCTCCATTTGCATTGGGATAAAAAGGGCTGCTGCACCACACACAGTCACAACTGCCCTGTCCCACTCTGGCAGGCTGCATGGCAGGGGCTGGCGGGCATCTGGTGCCTGGAGACCTCGTCATGTGCTTGATACATCATACAGCCTCTCCCATACAGGGACGGCTCTCCTGCCATGAGCTCCTTGCCTCTTTTGTCAAACCTGCTGTGCTGTCTCTGGCTTCAGATGAGTGGGGTGCACAAAAGAAATGAGTAAGTGAGTGTTGACTTTGTTATGCAGCCGCTGTTGCGTGAGCCAAGTGTCAATGCCTGAGTGAGGTCACTGCTGCGCAGGCACTGAAGGCCGAGCGCGCCGGTCGCCTGCGTGACGGAGCCCCGTCAGAGGTGCACGCTGCAATTGAGGAGGATCTGGTAGCCATGCTGGCCAGCATGTGCCGCCTTGACATGCAGACAGGCAACACAGAGCTGGCTGTGGCCAGGCTGCAGGCAAACTTGGAGTACAGCTGCTTCCCTGCGCCTGTCGTGGCCGGTGAGCTTGGTGTGCATATGTGAAAGGGCAGTATATCACAGGCAGACCCCACCTGAAGGCTGCCTACCTGCACTGTCATGGCAGGCGAGGTCTGCGTACATTCCTCTTTCCTTGCGTTTACATTCTCTGACGATCTGCATTTTCAGCATATGCCTTGAGGACCTGACGGTCAATATGTGGCAAACAGGCCCACCTGGAGCACAAGTGCTCCCAGCGTCTGTCATGGCAGGCAAGTCGGTGTGCAGTGTATGACAGGTAGGCTGATCTGGAGCACAGCTGCTGCCAGCGCCCGTCAGGTCGGGCGAGCCATGTGTGCAGCGTTGCACTGCGCTGCACCATGATTGGGGCAGGCAGTACCAGTGGAGACCACCTTACTGTCCTGCAAACTCTTTGAAGTGCACCTGCCTGCCAGGATCGTTGTGGGCAGGGCATTGTGCCCTACATGCGTCCAGACGGTGGAGGCCCTGCAGCCACTTGGCCTCCATGGTCCTGCGCTGGCCGCCTGCTCATCTCTGACCAGGCATGCCTGGTCACCAAAGATTGCCGGCTGTCGCAGGGTCTGCTTTGACACTACCCAGCAGCTGCAGAAGCCCTGTTCCTATCATGCTGGCCTGACATCGCAACAAAGCGTGTGCGTCCTTCAAAATGCGGGTCCTTCTTTGATTTACTTGCTGTTCAACAGCAACAGACCTCCCCGCTGTCACTCTAGAGCTCCAGGAGGTGAGGCATGTCCACTGCTGCACTACAACAAGCACCCGAGCACCATGCTGCAGATCTGGAAGCCCAGGAGATGCCACACACTTGTGCCCTCCACATCAGCGCATGGTCCCCAGCTGCCATTGATCCGTTGCAATCACAGCATGCTCACTGCTCCCACGCTGCAGGCTGTAAATGGGTTCCCACAGGCTTTATTCAGTCTCCAGCAAAAGACTGAGTCTAGGCGTCGACCCGGCAATGCAGGTGGTGAGGCCTCCAAGATGCGCATCTTCCAGCGTTTCTGGGACAGTGCAGCCCCACTTTTGGGGGAGCCCAGCGCCCAGACGTGGGCCCGGTGGTGGCTGGATGAGACTGAGCCGCCACCTCCACTTCCGCCTGAGGATGATGCAGGTGGGGTACAGATCAGGTGTGCCATAAGCACGCAGTAGACGGCAGGGTTGATGATTTTCTGGCATAAACCTGCAGCCTACTCCTGGGGACATCCTCAGTGAAGTTTGGGGCTGGCTGTCTGGTGGGCAACCTCTCAGGGAAACTCAGGTAGTTTTCGGTGGCAGGCCCAGATACGATTATGACTTGCTGCACACACTGCCAGCACAGCCCCTGTTGCTGCACAAAGATTTGATTGCGTTGCGCTGCACAACTGCGTTGTGGCAGCGTATGGGGTCACAGTCGCTGCCTGAAAGATCACTTGTCAAGCAGCAGGAACGTTTTCAAGCTTTGTTTGCTAGTTGATGGAATGACAGCAAACGAGGAGATGTTCCTGCATCTGTCTCCCCCTGAGCACATCGCTGCAGCATTCTCAACCCTTCTGGCCAGACATTGAACCATTTGCAAACAGGCTGTGAAAGGCTTCATGGCGTTCTATGCAGGGCCGGATGAGGTGCAAGCTGGGGGCTGGACAGGATGGGCTCAGATGGATGTGGGCTCTGCAGCAGAGCAACAGGAGCCGGGACTACTGCCGGTCATGGAGGATCGAGGAGATGCAGAGGTGAGCAGTGACCTTGAGTATTGAGCTGCAAATCTGTGTCTGCAGTGCTAGCATATCATACCTGTTGATGTTGTGCAATTGTGTGTCATTCTGATATTGGTTTTGTGATCAGTGTCACACTGAGGCTATGCTGCAACAGGCCTGGAATGGCATGCATATGTGTGCCTCTCCTTTTGCCAACACGACCGAGCATGCTCTGGGTGGCTGCCTACAAAGCCATGCAGCTGTACTTGAGGGATTTGATAGAGAATCTTTTATGCAAACGCATCGAGCTGTCCATCCCCTATGCATGCCCTGCACGGCTGCAAAGTGCATAAGCAGCTCCAGCCTAGCTGATGGCTACCTCTTGTGCAGGCTGGCACATCTGCTGCTGCTTTGGGCGAGCTCAAGGCCAAGCTGGATCCTGAGCAGCTCCTGAATAGGTCTCAGAGGAGGCACTGCTGTCTCACGCAAACCCTCCTCCCCTGCAGGGAGGCACACTGTCTGCAGCGGCAGCCGACGCTGCAGAGGACGACCCTGAGGCCGAGCTGGACCCCGAGCCAGCTCCTGAGGAACCCTCAGAAGAGGAGCTGCTGACTCAGCTGGGCCTGCAGCTGGAGCAGCGCATTGAGCAGCTGCAGACAGCTGAGGGGGTGGTGCCCCCAGCGGTGGCGCAGCGGTGGGCAGCAGAGGAGAGGCGACGCAGCAGGGAGAGGTGGCAGCCGCAGCGGCCCCACACTGCAGCAGGTGCGGATCTGTATCTGCTGTGGGGGCACAGTAGGGCAGCAGGGAGCTGCTGCAGCTGCAGCGACCGGTGGCAGATAGGGCTAACACCCAGTAGAAGCATGCAGGGCAGACCTAGGTTTGCCAGCTGGGCCTCTCCAGGGCAGCAGCAGGGAGCGCTGGATCTCTGTCTGGAAGCTGTGCGCTGCAGAGTGAAGCAGACCGCAATCACCTGCAGCAGGTGGGGACACCATTGGGTGGTGCGGTCCATGCATGGTCCTGTCAGGGTGTTGATCTGACACGCTGCATCCTGCAAGGCGGCAAGCACCGGTGGCAGCTATGCAGTTGTACTCTGCAGCGTATGACAGAACTGCACATGCTGCTACAGCTGTCTTGGGCTGCATTGGTGTTCCAAAGCACAGCACCTGGACCCAGCTACTAGGACACTCTAGGGTAACTGCAGCTGGAGGCTGACTTTTGGCCATCTGGCGTGAACTATGCGGCAGCATGGCAGGCTTGCACTGTGGGCACAAAGTGGGAGCCTGTCAGAGGACGCAAAGCTGGGCGCAGTGGCGCTTTGCAAGACCTGCGGCTCGTAAGGAACTCACTGAACAACGGTAAAGCATGCTGGGGTGCTGGGCACGCTCGGGCGTCTTGCAGCGGAGGTTTGAGGAGTGAAATGGCCTAGCTGCATTGTGGAGGTGTGAGCTCAGTACAAGGGTAAAAACCTTGCAGCTGCCCTTGGTAGGCGGCGCAGCAGGGAGCACGGGCACTTGTGAGCTTGCACTTGCCGTGGAGGCACTTACGGGCTGTGTTGTCATGCAGATGGGGGGGGACCACAGGAGTGGAGGAGCGACAGAGAGGGCATGGGCAACCTCCTGGGGTGCACAGCAGTTTGCTTGCCCACTAGCATCAGAAAGGAAGCCGGTGTCGTGCTGCAGGCCACGATGATGGCAGTGCTGCTGAGGCAGAGCAGGATGCTGATGACGAGGGCAGTCGAGTTGCCTTCTCAGACATCTCAAGCTGTCTCATTGGCCCAGGTCAGCCCGGTGTACCCAGCAAATCACTCTCCTTATGGCAGCATTGTACTGCACCTCATCCCTTCAGCTTTTGGCATTGCGGCTCGCTTCAGCGACTTGTGCAGATGTCCGTCATTAAATGTCAAGGTGATCAGCTTTCATAATAAGCTGCTGGTCCGCCCCTCTGGCCCTTCAAGCAGTGCCTGCTTGCTGTGTAGTAACTCTGCATTTAGTCACGACGGACACTGCAATGGGAGCTGCAGCCCTGCTTGGTCATGTAATAGGGCTGTCCTTCAAGTCAGCAGCTGCTCAGCCAGTGCCTCCTTGCTGTGCAGTGGGCCCCCAAGCGCTGCAGCAGCTGGTCCTCCAGAGCTTGGCCCTGCTGGGAGCACCGCTGCCTTCCTGGCAGAGCAGCAACTCTGCGGCAGCGGCCAGTGAGGACGCTGCACGTGAAGAGGCCTCTGGCGGCCTGGCTCAGGTGCTGGCGCGGCAGAGCAGCTTAAGACCAGGTGAGGCAATTTTGTCAGCTGTCATGCTGCGCAAAACAGAGCGGATGCTGTGCTGGCTTGTGAGCAGCCATGTGCTGCTGCAGGGCAAGGGTGTCACTGCAGCTGGTGCGGCTTGAAGTGTTGGATGCAATGCACTGCTGGTCTGAAGCGACAGCAGCTGGGCTGTCCTGGGGCACATACAGCTTAGTCATCATGGGCGACTCAGCTGCAGCTGCAATGCCCAACTGGCATCTGCAAGTGGAGCTGGCACTCTGCTTGCTGCAGCCCTGCTGCATGCTGCCCGCTTGTGCTCAGCCGCGGGCTGCACCTGGCCATGCAGGCACAGACGAGCCACTTGACCCGCGCCTGCTGTGGCTTGCACCAGGATCAGCCACCCTTGATCCCAAGAAGCCAGGCGCTTCTGCAGCACCGCCCTGGTTCCAGCAGCACAGCTCGCGGCGAGACTTCCTGGCCCGCCTGGTTGAGCAGCTGCTGACAGCTGGCCAGCAGCTGCTGGGCGCAAGGGACTGGCGGGGACACCTCTGCCATGCCCTGCTGGCTGTGGAAGCCGCAGTCTGCGAGGACGAGGGTGCAGGCAGCCCTGATGGCGCTCCTGGGGGAGCGCCCTTGCATGGCTTTTATTTTGACCGCGTACGGGGCACAGCCAAGCGCCTGCTGGCGCTGCGGCGGGAGGACATGGACCTGTGGGCAGCCTATGCGCAGCTAGAGGCGCAGGCTGGGCACCCCAAGGTGAGAGTGGCATGGAAGTGCTCGAATGGGACTGCCCTGGCTGCACCTGTAGTGTGCTCAGCATCAGATCTGAGAGGCGTGGTCGTGCCGCCTGGTCTTGGGTGAGTGGCATGCTCATGCATCTGGAGGCTCAGGCTGCAGAAATGCTATTGAAGAGTCTGTGTGAGCTTGGGCTCACTTACAACACATGAAACTTGCTCAAGCAGGTGGTGGTGCAGGAGGGAGCCTGCCACAGCTAGATTAAGTATCTGTGCAGGTGCACTGCCAGTCCTTGCAGATGCCTGCTGCTGCATTTGCACCTCCACATCAGCTGCGGGTGTAGTCCCTCTTTGCAGTTAGCTGCCTGCTTTTCTGCATGGCACTCAGCAGCTTGTGAGGCCAGAAGCCGCATGGCAGCACTGTGCTGTTGCAGTGCAGGCTGTGTAGCACAGCTAAATGTTTCCCTGCCATGACCTCGATCTGCCACATATGTGCAGGTCCGCAGGTGCATGCCACATGTCTGCCTTATGTGCCTTGCAAATCCTTCTTGCCATGCGTCAGGCGCTATCTGCTGTGCAGGCAGCCCGTAAGGTGTACGATGCAGCACTGGCTTCCCTGGCAAGCCTGCCCAGCGCCTCAGAGCAGCACGGCGCCAGCCTGGCCTTGACCTACGCAGAGATGGAGCTGTCACGGGGTGCTCCTGATGCTGCAGCCCGCGCCCTGCATGTCCTAGGCTGGTTCGCCACCGGCCTACCCTACATTGCTTATAAGACACCGCCTAAAGGTGTGTAGGCTGTCCCACACTGCCTGCATCATACTACAAATGAGGTGATGGTGAGCATCTTGCTGCCTCTCACCACAGTCAGTGCATGCAGGGTGGTGCCCAAGTGCATGGCTGTCACATTTGTGAGAGCTGCAAGCCGCAGCTGTCATCTGCACAGCACATGGTGCACCCTTCTGGTTGAACAGACAGCATGGGGTTGTTGGTGTTGGAATCCCATGCCTTAAGCTGCTTGCCAAGACCATCCAGCCCCTGTGCAGCCCTTCAAATCATGTCGTAAATGTCACTGCTGTTTCTGTGCAGGCACATCTGCAGCAGCCGGCTTCACTGCAGAGCTTCTGGCTAATACCCGCCGGGCCTTCCAGGCCAAGCTTGGTGCCGTTTTTGCTTCTGCAGCCTCAGGCCTGTCCCAGGCCTCAGCTGCGGTTGTGGCAGCAGCAGCTCTGTACGAGGAGCTCCTGCCCAGCATGGCTGTTGGCAGCCAACACGTGCAGGCTCTGGTGGGGGCAAGTGGGGGCGTCCCTGCAGCCGACAGGTTGTTCAGCAACGCCTTGCAGAGCACGCCGCCAGAGGTGAGGGGTGTGGTCTGTGAGAGGGGTTCTTGTCAAGTCAACGGCAGCACATTTAAATCACATCCATCGGCTTAGAAGCCTGTCCTGATGTGAGACCTTCAGGTAATGCCGCTGCGTAGCGACACAGGCACAGGACGTCTGTGCACACAAACCTCACACAGTCCTTGTGCAAGCAGCCCGATTTGCTGGCGCTTTGGCTAGGACGTTGATTCTGACTCCATCCACTGATGTACTTGTGTGGTAGGCAACTGTGGAGTGTCTGTCTTCAGTGTTTGCAGCCTGCGCCTCTCAAGCCACTTTCATGAAAGGGCAGTCTGCACAATCAGGGTCTGGTATGCCGTGCAGATGCAGCGCAGCAGCGTTGTGTTTGAACAGCTGCACACCCGGCGCTGCAGCATGCTGCTGGCCTACAGCAGCAACCGGTCATCGGTGCTGCCTCCAGGGCGGGCGCGGCTGGCGCTGAAGCAGGTGTGCAGCCCTGCTCAGATCCCGCTGCATTGGCTGGTCAGCGCAGCACGTCATTGAGCCCAATGCCCCCAAGTGTTGAGTGTTTGAGCACAGTGTCCCCCAAGTGTTGAGTGTGCTTCTTGATCAGGAAACGATTGCACCACGAGGCAACAAGACAGGACATGCCTCCTGGCCTGCAGCCCAGCAAGAGCCTTTTTAGCACTTTGAGCGCACTTTGTAGAGTGTGCTCCTCAGTCTGGCGGCGCATGAGCAGCCTGCCCTGGTTGGTGCATCTGCACCATTTGCCACTGCTGCAAAGCCAGATGGCTCTGGCAGGCTCTGCAGCTGTGGCCGCACAGCCCCACCCTGCACCAGGCATGCTGACATAGCAACAGTCTGGTCAAGGGCCCGCTGCAACTCCGCAGCAGGCATGTCACATGCATTTCAACCATCCAATAAAGGACCACCACAGCACTATCTAGGCAGCCTTCCACCCGAGCTGCTGGGTTCATCCCTGCAGGCTCTGGCCATGCAGCAGTACGGCAGGCAGCTGGCTCACTGCATGATCCCGTCACTACGCCCTGCGTCCTCCACTGTAAAACAGGGGCGCTGCCACTCTGCAGAGCAAGCAGACTCTGCTCACTGCTGGAGACGCACTGTCCTTCTCCGAACCTGCAGGCCCTGAAGATCCCCCCCTGCAGCCAGGGGTGACATCTAAACCCCACACCCTGACCCCTGCAGCCCTGACAGCCACGGTGCCCTGGCTCACTGCATGGATGCACCATAGTTTTGGTATCTGCAGCCGACTCATCCACTGCTTTTGCACCTGCAGGCTCTGGGAGTGTACCCCCGCAGCGCTGCGCTGGCAGGCATGCTGGCCGACTGCGAGCGGCGAGCCCACACAGCCTCCCGCCTGCGCCGCGAGCTCGGGCTCATGTGCGAGGAGACAGCTGCAGTGGCGCTGTGGCTGCTTGCGCTGCGCAGCGAGGCCCTGCTGCCGGCGGGAGCCCACCGGGTGCAGGTGAGGGCGATCGTCTTTCTCTATTTGTTCAGGTTGCGGCAACCTGCACACTGGGGCTCTACAAACGGTTGAAGCTTTATGCTTGTGTTGGGCGGAGCTGAGCACATCATGACACTGCCTACACCAGGAAATCCTGCTCCAAAAAAGACCCTGTCCAGGAGAAGGTACAGGCCGATACAAGTGGTGGCAAAGGGCTGTGCGTGCCATCAGGGTTTCCCAGTGCTGCCTGCCCATAGGGGCAAGTGTTGCATGTCTGAGGCAGCCACTGTCGACAGATCAGCTGCCTTTAGTCTCCAGCGGGGTGCAGTTAAGTGCAGGCAGCACTGTTGCCGAAAAATGACTCAGGGGTGCATGGCAGCATGGCCTGGCAGCCTGTGGGATTCAGTGGGATTTAGTTAGTATGAGCTGCAAGGGCATTGCGGGGAGGGTGGGGGCCTGCATGACAGCAGCCCTCATGCCGTGGCGCACAGGGTGACTTCAGCAGCAGCCTTACACCAGAGTGCAACACAGTGCAGTCCCAGATTTGCTTGGGAGCAGGTCAAGCTGCAAAAATCTGCAAGCGTCTTGTTGCAGTATACTTGTGCTCACACTGCACGTCCTGCCCTGCAGAGGCTGTTTGAGCGGGCAGTCAGCCACAAGCAGACGCGCCACTCCCCGATGCTGTGGCGCTGCTACCTGGCCTACGAGCTCCACAGGGGGCGCCCTGAGAGCGCTCGCCGCATCATGCTGCGCGGCGTCCACGCCTGCACCTGGTGCAAGGCGCTGTGGCTGGACGGCATTCAAGCTCTGGCCCACCAGGTGAGCCCGGTGCAGGACCACCAGGTGAGCCCAGTACAGAGAGTGTGAGCTGGACAGCCTAGGGTGTAGGGTGTCTGTGCATGTCTGCCCCTGATGCAGGGCGTTGTGGCTGGGCGGCATGCACAGCACACTAGGCGTCCACCTGCTGGCTAACACAGCTGCAGTAGCCTAACCAGGCCAGTCTGACTCCCCTGTCAGGTTCTTTAGCCCACCTGGCAGGCCCTTCACGTGCAGGCACCACACCAGGCCTGCACCTGCTGGCAGTCACTGCGTCGCCAGCCTGGTCATGCCTCAGTTGCTGCAGTGTCCCTCGATGGCTGCAGTGGCAACTCAGGGGGGCAGCCAGCAACTACACCTGTCAGTGCTCCAGCTGCAGCCCACTTGCAGGTGGCAGGTCAGAGGCACAAACTCGAGCCATGTGCCAGCAATCCCACTAGACATGTCTCCTTGTCGCTGCAGATGGCGGCCAAGGAGCGTGGGGAGCTGATTGAGCTGATGAAGGAGAAGCAGCTGCGCCTGCACACGGACGTGTATGAGATACTGATGGCCACTGCCATGGAGGTGGCGCCCCAGCCAGCAGAGCCTGCCACCTGAAGGCTGCTGCCTGCCTCCGTGATCCACAACACCCATGTCAGCCTGCCCAACTGGCATATTACTGCCAACCTCTTTCCCCCTCTTTCAGCCGCCCAGCCCCTGCAACTCAGCATCCCCACTTGTGACGAGGGCCACCTGCCATTTCCCTTCATTGTGCTAGCCTGGCAGATGGCCCTCACCTCGAGATGCACTCAGAAGTGCAATAAGGCAAGCTCCCAACTCTATGCTGCACTCAGCACACACATTGTCACAGTACCACCCAGCTTCCAGGCAGGAGACTTCATGACAGTGATGTTTTCAAAGATGAATCTTGCAAAGCAGGAGCTGTCGAGAACAGGAGAACAGCCAGGGTGTCTTGCCCCTTGATCTTGGGGCCTCAGCCATTCAAAGCAGCAACAGAACCAGACTGGAAGATCTGCAGACTGGACACAGGCGCCTCACACACGCTGCTGACGACGCCTGACACCCCGCTGCTGCTCCCGAGGGAGGAAGCTGTTGTGAATTCGGTGCCTGTGAAGCTCTCAGCTGTGCCAGCGGTGCCCTCAGGGACAGTGGATGCGATGGGAGTGCAGCCTGCAGGGCACGGGACACGGGAAGCCAGCGTACAGCTGTACATTTGACATACAAGTGTGGCTGCAGGGGACCGTTTCTCATGCTTGCATTACAGACATGCATGCATTACAGTCATGCGTGCAGCGGCACCCACTGACCAGCCACTCACAGCAAACATGATTTGATGCATGCATGCAGCGGTCCTCACTGACCAGCTACTCACAGCATATCAAACCTTGGGGGCATGGCTGAAACACCATGCAACAAGCCTAGTCGTTCACCATATGCATGCAACCTATCAATCTGAGTACTATGAACAGCAGTTTACTGTTCAGATCTCACAGGTTTGCACTGCAACACTCTGAATTCAACAACATGCCTGTCGCAGATGCCTCTGCCACGTGACAGAAGCAGCTGCAATGGGCAGGTAGCCAGACTCAGATCGGTGTTGTGTGCTTACAGGGCTTTCCAGGCCAGAACTAGTCACACAGGAAATCACAGAGCTGTGCAAGGCAGCATGCCGCGCTGGGCAGATAGTCACGCCCAGCACCTCACTCTTTCAGTGAGCTTGCAGCTATCAGTACTGCCATTACCAGCCCCAGAGAAGGCCACAGAGCCAACAGAGGCTGTGCCTGCTGCGCTGGGCCGCCAGCCACACCCCTGCGTTGTATGCAGCGTGCTGAAGCGCCTCATGACCCCGCTGTTGCCTTCTTCACAGGGAGGCAACACAGGTGACAGATGCTGCAACACTGCAGAGCTTGCCAGACACAAATATATGTGCAAACTGCTTGCAGGCCGCACCCCTCAATGGTGCCAGTGCCAGAGTAGGCCAAAAGAGGGTGCCATAGGCTGACCTCAAGTGCCAGACCCCCGGGCTCAAGGCAAGACAAAGACGTGTCGCTGCCCGCAGGGCTCACCGGTGCCACCGCCGCTCCCAGAAGTGGCCACAGAGGAGGCAGAGGCGCTGCTGGAGCCTGTGCTGCTGGAGAATGCATTCTGTGGCCCAGTGCCTGCTGCGCAGGCAATGGCTGGCTCATTCTCTGCCACGCTGAAGATGGAACCGCTGCCCGTGTTGAAGACCTGCAGAGTACAGGGGCTGGGTTGATGTGGTGCAGACAGCCCTGAAATCTTTCTGCAGTTTAGAACTGCTTTGAGAGCAGGAAGAGGCTGTCCTCAAACCTGCAGGGCCGACACAGGCATCTCTGGGCAGAACGGTATGCAGGGCTGGCAGGCAGAGACAGTCTTGCAGGAGGAAGCTGATAGCGTATCAAGAGTGAACCCCCAGTGGTTTCCAAAGCTGCCCTTGCTGCAGGGCAGGCACAGGGCTTAGAGCATGACGGTATGTAGACCTCCTGGCCTGGAGTGGCTTTTAGACAGGGGGTCGATGCCTGCGCTGATTGACCTGCAAGACACATGACAGCTTGTTCTACAGCCTGCTCTGACGGGCCTGAGTGAACCTGGAGCCCTCATATGTGTTGCAAGCCCTGCATGGCGGAGGGTGTGCATCAGTATTGCAGTCGCCCACCAGGGGCTATCAAAAAGTGGCGCCGTCCTGACCTCAGATGTCTCTTTAAAGGCACATGCGTACAGCTCGCAGGTCGGCAGCAGCTATGCAGACAGAAAGGCTGGGGTGGCCTCCCATCCGCAAGGACTGATCGTGCCTATCAGACTCAAGTACAGCCCAGTACTAGGTGGATTGGCGGCAGCGCTGGCACGTTGCTCGTGAACACGCTCTCAGCGCTTGAGAGTGTCTCCATGCAAGGGTCACGACAGTATGTGTGCCGCCTAGTCCACAAGTGTTAGAATTTTGTCGCTGTGCACAGCTGTCACGTAAAGGTGGCTCACACAGTGCAGACAGCCCAATGCAGGGGCTCTCCCACCTGATGCAGGCGCCGCCCAGTGCTGACTGAGTTGGAAGAGGCGCTGGCAGGGCCGCTGGTGGACACGCTCTGAGCGCTGGAGGAGGCCGGGGCGTTCTTGGTGCTGCTCTCAGCTGAGGACGTGACCGGAATGCCAGGAGGCGTGCCAGCCCCTGTGTTGCTGGCAATGGCGGTGGCAGGCTGCCCTGGTGCGCCGGTTGCCACTGCGGACTTCACGCCAGTGACCACTGCAGGCAGGAGCAGGTGGAGTCACAGTTACAGGGGGGCACGCTGGCAGGGCAACAGCTGCTTGCTGGTGCTTGGACAGCACCAGATGTGGTGAGTGGCCGGCCGCAGCTGGTGATCACAAGCTGCCCTCATGAGGGCCCTGCCTGGCGCAGTCGCAGGCAAGGGCCAAGCACTAGAGGGTGCACGTGAGGCCCTCGCCTCCAACATGCAAGGCTCTCTGCCGCCTCATGCTCACCGAGCGGGACTCCAGCCACCGACTGTCCAGAGGGAGGTGCGGCAACTGTTGCAGAGAGCGCTGACGCAGGGAATGGCCACACATGAAAGGCGCCTTTGCTTCCAAGATGCAAGCTGCTCTCTGCCGCCTCGTGCTCACCGAGCGGGACTCCAGCCACCGACTGTCCCAAGGGAGGTGCGGCAACTGTTGCAGGGCTGACTGGGGCGACGTCAGCCAGGGCTGGGGCCACCGCCTCGACCTCTGGCGCAAGGGCTGCCGCCACACCTGCAGCTGCATTGCCTGCAGGGCAGAACGGCTTGTGGTTTCAGAGACTCTGTGCGGGGCCAGCTCGGAATGACACAATGGAGGCAGCTGCAGAAATTGGTTTAGAGTACTTTGGAGATTCTGTCAGCCCAGACATGAGCTGAGCAGCTTACGTCTGGCATAAGCTGAGCAGCTTACGTCCGGCATAAGCTGAGCAGCTTACGTCCGGCATACGCTGAGCAACTTACGTCTGGGCTGACAGAATGTCCGCCGTACTCTGCATCAGTCCCTGCAGCTGCCTTCATTGTATCAATCCAATAGCAAAGCAAATGCTGACGGGATGCTGTTGAGACTGCAACTCACTTGCACGGCAGGTGAAGTTGCCGGTAACGTTGAGGCCGCAGCTCCACTGGGGGTTGATGGAAGGAACAGGAACAGAGACCACCCTCTGGCAGGCGCTCAGGCCGATGAAGACAGACTGCACAGGCAGTGAGCGACACAAGTGTGACACGTCATGTGAGAGGAGCCTCTCATGGACCTGTGTGGCGAGGGCAGGCTGAGGGTACTGCAGGTGGCTGCACTCTGGTCCAGAACACAGACTGGAAGGTATGAAACCGTCGGAGGCGTGCTGCACTCACCTTCAAACGTGAGGCCTGTGTCAGCAGAACGCGCAGGATCAAATCTGTGTCATGATAGCAACAGGAACTGCCCACAGGTCTGTTTGCCACTGCAGAACATGATCATGGTGTGGTCTGCAGTGCATATTGAGACAATGCCTTCTGGGCAGCACTCACTGGCAGTTGACATGTGCCCAGATCGAAATTGATGTGGTTGATGCCGGTGACGCTGCCCTTGATGGTCACATTGCCTGCAGGCAGACACGGGCAGACTGAAGGGGCACTGGCTGCAGGCGAAATTGGCTACAACAGTGCCTGACAGTGCTATGACATTGCGTGCAGGCAGAGGCAGGGTCAGCTACAGTAGTGTTAACCAGTGCTACACGCTCTGCTGCAGCGATATGGTGTGCCTGCCGCTGTCAGTCATGTCAGGCAGGCCAGCAAACCACTCTGCTGACTGTCTGTCTGAAGCGCTGAGCACCGGCCATCACTCAGAGGTCCGGACACCTTTCAGACCAAACCCTACCTATTTCAGAGCCATGCACAGCTGCTGTCAATTCACCCAGGCTGCCTCTCAGATTGGCAAAGTACACCCAGTCTTGGTGTGGCACAAGTGGGCGTTGCTGATGTTTGCCAGGCTGCCAGGTATCACAGGGTCAGATCTGCTTCCTGTGCAGGAGCCCACTCCAGGTGTCTCACGGCTGCACATCCCCATGCGCCACTGGCAGACACAAGAGACAGATCTGCTTCGTGTCCATCAGTGCACTCCTGTTGCTGCGCAGTCTCACATTCCGATGCAGCTACTGGCATTCACTGAATGCAGACTTGCTCCAGGTGCAGCTGCTCACTCTGGGTGTTGCGCAGCCAGACGTTGCTGACGCCAGCCAGGTCCACGGTGACGCTCGTGTTGGTGCCCAGCAGGAAGACGCTGCCAGTGCCTGAGGCCAGGATGGTGGCATTGCCGATGGTGCCATTGAAGACAGTCTGCCCGGTCCTGCAGGGGCAGGCACTTGACTTGGGGGGTGCTGTGGCTTGCACGGTCCAGTGAGCCCTGCTTCACCTGTGTGGCATTGCTGATGGTGCCTTTGCAGACAGTCTGCCTTCCCCTGCAGGGTCAGGCAGCGGAGGTGGAGGTGCTGTGGCTCTCATGCTCAGCAGGGCAGCTTGCTGTGTGTGGCCCTGCTGATTCTGTCAATCAAGGCCTGCATGTCTGCGGTCCAACTGCTTCCTCATGACGGGGATGTGACGACTGTCACAGCACAGCGCTGAGGAATGCCAAGGCCTGAATCAGCAGGCCCGTTTGCAGTTGAGCGCTGCTCAGCCTTGCTACCACATGACAGCTCCCCCTATGCACACCTTGAGACTTGGTTCGGCAGACGGCCAAGGTGTCATCTTTTGATGCTCAACAGTCAGCTCAACAGTCAGCACCCACCTGCCTTGGGCAGACTAGTCCTTCACTGTGGCATGTATTGCAGCCGCGCTCACCCCGATGTTTGGATCAGCAGGTTGTCCACGTTGAAGCCAAGGACGCTGATGCTGCCACTGCTGAAGGTGGATGCCAGCGTGAAGTTGGGGGCAGAGAACCCTGGCGCCACCGACACCTCTGTCAGGGGGCTGCTGACGACCAGGCGCTCGAAGGCATCGCTGGGCAGGAAGACCTGCAGGGCAGTGGGCAGTAGTGAGTGCTTTGCCACAAAGGAACAGTTCTGGCAGGAAGTGTTGGGCATGCCCCCCAGAGCTGTCACTGGGCATGAAGACCTGCAGGCCAGTGGGCAGTGTGAGTGTTGTGCCCAGTTGGGAGAATGGTGGCAGGGAACATCTTCAGGCTTGCAGGCTGTCGCTGGGCAGGGACACCTGCGCAGCAGTATGGGTGCTTACCCCAATAGGAAGGCAGCAGGCAGGGAAAGGGGCCAAGCCCACAAAGCTATTGCTGGTCAGTGAGACTTGCATGGCAGGGAAACAGACTCCGGAGGGCGAAAATTTTCTAGAAGGTGCTTGAGCACATGGGGGGAGCCCCATGTGCAACAGCAAGGACCTGCAGCGTCGCATGTACTTCTGTCTCGAGTGAGAACAGCTGCTGGGTGTGTTTGTGGCTGCTGGCAAATGAAGCACTGGGTGTGAGGCACAAGGCTCAGCCACTGCCTTGACGACTGCAGAGAGCACCTTGCAGAGTCTGCCCTGCATGCACAACTTTGGGGCGCAAGGCGAGTGGCAAGGCTGCCAAGTGGCACCAGCTTCACTTTCCCCTGCCAACTTCAGCACACGTCATGTGGCTGCAGATTGCGTTGACAGCCGCGCAGATCCTGCCCAAGGCAGCAGGATCTTGTGTTGCAGCCCCAGTCTTGCCTGCACTTTGATGGGTGCCTCTGTCTCGAAAGACTTGATGGTCTCAATGGCCAGCGTGCCATTCGTGACTGTGGCTGAGATGGCTTCCAGCACCTGCCTCTCTGCTACAGCTGAGATGCTGTAGCTGGCATTGGGAGCCACTACGATGTTGAAGGGGGCGCAGACCTGTATGCGGCTGAATGTGGGCAGCTGAAGTGTCGCAGCTGACACAGCGGGTGAAGGGGCTGCTGCCTCCTCAGAGCCAGCAGCAAAGGTGACTTGGGCTGCGGCTGGGGAGGCCAGCAGGAGGCAGGTGCATGCCAAGGCGGTCCACAGGGGAGACATGCTGGGGGGGAGAGGACAGCTGATCTGGCAGGTCCCGGAAGCTGTGTGACTGTTTGAATGGGTTCCGAGATGCAAAACGATGCCCGGCCTTGGAACGGTCCGTCATGCCAGGTCGGCATCAGTGCCAAGGTGGAGCACTCACACGTTTGACCAGATCAACGTCTCAACGGTCAGTTCACAGCTCATCTGAGAGTCCTGGAAGCCATATAGCATCCTGCAAAAGCTGCCTTCACATACACATATACAGCGTAAAAATGCTCCTGCTGGCTGCGGATAGCAGCCATCACAATCGCTCAGTGTTCTTCTGGGCTGTTGAGCTCTCGCGCTCAGCAGTCAAAGAGGGGAGAAGCTGCACTCTCAAGGCTCAGCCGTGAGACTGGATGTCATGTTGCTGGCAGAATCTCCAGGGCGACCTGCTTCAGTGTGGGCATACGTTCTTGCGTTTGCACTCTGACCATCTCCATATTTGGCAGTCGCCGATAAACCTGCCAGGGCCCAGGGTACGCACGGAAAAGAGCACCGCCTGCAGCACAGTTGAGCGTCTCACCCTTGCTGCAAAGTGCGCTGGCACAGGCACCAACATTCTGCAACAAGGGTAGGAACAGAGACAGCCGCGGACATTCACCTTTGGTCCCCTTGAAGTTGTGGATGTAGTAAGCGGCCTCAAAATCCGGAAGGAACGTCTTTGCCAACTTGCCTGCCATCAGAAGCGAGGGGCAGCTCAGCGCTCAAACCACAGCACAGATGCCAGCAAAGCTGAAACAACGGGCAGTGGCCAAGATTCAGCTGCGCATCACTCACCTAGCTTGGGGAAGAACAGTGCAGGATAGTATCCGCTCCTGCACATTAGGCAGAACGAGGCTCACAGTCAGCAATGTGTGGAGTCAGCATGGGCATCTGAAGTGTCGGGGCTCAAGCAGGGAGTCTGTGCCTTCACAGGGGTGCCGGCCCCGCTACGCCAATCAGATGGTCTGGTCCAGTCGTTGCATGCCCAGCCATGCCCCACGCAGCAGCTATGCATCAGGCTGGCTCCAGCAAGCCCACTCAAGCAGCTGCCCAGCAGGCCGGCCCCAGAAGGTTCGGCTGGTCTACGTCAGAAGCATCTGGACAGTGTATCACACCTGGCAGCAGCAGCCAGACCACACAGGGGTGGGCGTCAGGCCAAGGCCTGCTTGAACTGCCAGCCCATTCACAGCAGCCAGACCGCCGCCGGTGACCAGCCAGCGAGGGCAGCCCCATGACAGCTGCCTGCGCGTGCAGCAGCTGCACAGCAGACCCACTACTGAAGCATCCCAGCCGGCCCAACACTGCTGCTGCCTCCACAAGCACCACCACAAACAGCTGCCTCCCATGCTGCACCATGTCAGACAGCTTGCTGCGCACTGGCAGCTGGACCTACTTATGAGATGAGCTTGGCCAGGAATGCAAGCCAGATGGAGGAGCAGTACTGAAGACGCAGCAACCTGCTGCAGGACGGCTGCAATGCGGGAGCACCACAAGCAAAAACAGCCTATCTTGCAGAAACCCACCTGATTCTGTCCAACTCCCCGTTGAAAACAACGATGGGCTGCCCTCCAGCCTCAGCAACCTTGCTGTGCAGCTCTTGGACAGCGATGAGTTCATTCACATTGAAGCTGCACAGCCAGAAAGACAGTGTCAGCCCGGGCTGCAAGCCTCCAGCACAGCAGCGTACATGGATGAGGGGACACAAACACATGCTGGTCTGGCAGGCAGCTGGACCAGAGCGGCCTTGCTGGCCAGACTGCATCAGCTCCTGTGAAGCACTACTACCCAGATTGTGAGGATGTATGGACACTTGTGGGCAGCAGTCAGCCTGGCCAGCCAGCAGCAAAGCATGCGCTTTGTGTAAGCAGTGAGGGCAGCCGGTGAATGGGCTTGCTCTAAGCAGACGGGCAGGCTGGAGAGTATTACTGCTTCGCCTGCCTCCAGCTTTCAGCAGAGTTGCTGAGGAGGGCAGCCAGAAATGGTGCCTTGCAGAGCTGCAGGCTGCCAATCAAGTACTGCCTTGCATATAGTGCTGACCTCACCAGTACAGGACGGCAGGAGTGCGCCATGCAGACGGGCTGCAGGCCACATCAGACATGGAGAAAGGACTCACTGTGGGTAAGCAATAATGTACAACTGGTCACTTGGCTTGCATCGCGAGGCCACATCCACTTTGTTGAAGTCAATGCCAATGTCAAGGAGCCCAGAGGGGGTGGTCAGGTAATCTAGCTGCAGCGGCATCTGCCTTTTCAACATGCCCATCTCAGTGCTTTGCGTGCCTGTGGCAACACTCTTGCTTCAAGGCAATGCTGCAAGCACCAGCCTCTGCTCATGACCCAAAGCAAGTGCTTCAAGCAGGGACTGGGCTCACTTGGAATTTGGTCACATCAAAAACTGGTGTGACATCCCATGAGCCTGCTGCTGGATTCTTGCCAGCCCCTGACATGGCAACCTGCATCTCCTGCACAGAGGCAGTGACCAAAGCTTGCTGGCTGGTCTGAGCGCCAGAAGCTTGTCCTTCAAAGTGCTGTCTGGTATAGAGCTTTTTGTGGAGAATGCTGGACACCACAAGCCAGCAAGAAGTTCTGCAGACTCAAGTGCCGCTGGCAGATTCTGTGGGGCTGATGCTCACGGCTGCAATGCCTCCTGCCAGCTGTCAACAAGGCATCTGAGTCAGATCTTGTGCCCAGATGCTGGTGTGGCAGGTGTGGGCGCCGAATGCAGTGCTGTGCAGTGCAGCAGCTTCTCCACACCACAGCAGCTGCTTGCCTTCTTGTCAAATGCACAACTGCTGGCCATGACACGCCTGTGCCACAAAGCCAAAGCTCAGGGCAACTGTGCAGGCAAAATAGCCCGTGACTTGACCAATCACAGCTGCTGCTTGCCTTCTTGTCAGGAAAGAAGACTCTCGTGGTGGCGGCGCCCTGCTGGAAGGGTCGACAGAACTGACGCAGAAATTGCATGGAGTAGGTCATCTGCAGGGCAGTGGGGATCACCCAGACATCAGTGTCAGCAAGTGGGCACACTGGAAGCGCCATGGTCAGGTGTGTGCGGCCGCTGAAGTGCACAGCTGGCTGGTGCTGAAGAGGGCAAACTGGACGCACACCACAAGCAGATACCAAGCGCATCTGGCAGCTGCAATGACAGATCCAATGGAGCTGCAGTGACAGGACAGATGCTTAGCAGAATTTTAGCTGGCAGGCGCTGGAGGTGCAGACAGTTGATGGCACACACTACCAAAGAGTCAGATTTGAACATGAGGAAGGAGTGCTGCTTGATGCATCCACATCTCTGTTGGTGAATTCTGGATGAAACAAGACGCACAGCCAGCTTTGAGTGCACAGTTGCTGAAAGGACAGCTGCTCAAGGTGTGCAGGGCACACCGGGAGCTCAGCTGAGAGGGACAAAGGCCCCATGGCCAGGCAGAGCTCAGGCAGAGCTCAGGCAGAGCTTGTTGGCCCGCATAGTAAGACCAGAGCCCTTCACACCCGTACAGCAGGAGCTCAGCTGGCAGTAGCAGACCTGCTGCAGTCAGCAGGCAGTGCTGGGGCACACCTCATTGGCTCCTTCGCCGTCCCCCGCGACTGAGGCAAGGGATACGGGAGGGAACTCCACCTCAATGAGCTTGCAACCATCTGCATTGTAGCAATGTGCTTCTGCCTGGGCTGCTGTCTAGCTAGCACAGCATAGCTTGCATCAAGCATGATGTCTGCCAGTGCCGCCTGAATTGCAGATGTCAGCGCCATGGCTGGCCACTGCAGCTGCCAGCGTCTGTCAGGACTGCACCTTGAATGGCAGCCTGTGTGGAGTCAGCTGCCTGGCGAAGAACCTCGCCATAAGTGGATGGAAAGCTCTGCACCACCAGCGGCGCACGGCTGTGAGTGCTTGACAAAGTTCCCAGGCGGCAAAGGCATTGAGGAAACCAAGGCAAGCTGGAACTGACAGTGAGGCTCTTGTCTGCTTGAACTGCAGCCTGAATCTGACTCCTGCCCTGCCTTATGCGGAATAACTTTGGGCAGTATTTCGCCTTCTTCTGATCACCCCATACCTCCGACCTGAGCTTGCTCCCTTGCAATCGCTGCATGAAATGCCCAAAACAAAAGCAAGGCAAAGAAAGCAAGTATTCATCAAATCTTTGAGGCCAATCCATTGGCCACACAATATCGCACGTGGTGCCCACCTCAAAAAAGCTCAGATGGAGCAGAGCAACAGTAGTTGTGCTAAGTGGCCGCGCCACAAACTCACTCAGTTGCAATGTTTGCATCGGGTTCTTTGCATTTGCAACCAGACCTGCTACACAGGCTGCTGCCACTGATGGCCGCAAGCCACATTCCATGGACATTAGTTGCTTGAAAAGGAAGCCGTAGAGGGGTGAGGCCTTTGTCATTGCTGTCGTCCAACAAGGCAGCTGCCTTTGAGGCACTCTCACTGGGCAAACATCTGCTGCATACAGCCAGTCAACACGTGAAAACAGAGTCAATCTGCTCCAAGACACGGCTGTGCGCTTTAGCCCGCACATGTGCTCAAAGCCAGCAGGCCACCCACTGTAGCGCTTTTGAGTGCTCTTGCACAGCTGCCCCACAGGTCACCGTCACTGGGCGCCAGCCATGCCCAGCATGTCTACTACTGCGACTTGCTCGCTTTTGCAGACCCTCACTGCTTAGTGCCCAGCGCCTCAACCAAACTTTGCATGTCCGCACCCCACAATGACACAGCATGATGTGCCTGGGTGGCAGCAGACTGCAGCAGAGTGGCTGAGCTGCAGGACAGGACACCAGCTGCAGGAGCTCACTTGGGGAGCCTCAGTGTTGCAGGCAGGCACATGTGGGACAGGTGTCCCCTCTCTGTGAGCCTGTCATCCCATCACCTGGATGTCGATTCTCCTCAGGAAGTCAAGTCTGCTGCCTGACCACACCAGCCGCTGTACCTGACGTGCTCATACGAGAGGGCTGTGGCAGCCACAGTTCCAAGGGTGTTGTTTGTGCTGCCTGCACAGCGGCGAGTACCTGCAGGGTAGGGCCCAGCGAATGGCCTGGGGGCCACAGCATCTGCCGCACAGGGGCTCAGCACTTTGCCTGCAAACTGCTGCAGTCTGCGTCAGGGTCTTGGCAGAGGGGGAGTGGGAGCTGCCAAAGCCAGACCCTGGCAGAGTCGACTCCGCACAGACGCTGATCTCTGGAACACTGGTGGGCTGCGCTGCAGTCCCAGTGCTCTGCATGGTTGCTGCCAAGCAGGCATGGCCGGCAGCGGGCTGGTTGCTCCCTTTGCAGCGCACAAAGCAGCTGCATGCTGCTCTCTGAGTGCAGCAACCCTGCATGTCAACTGCCTAGTGCAAAGGGCTGTCTGGAGCAAGTCCACACTGCCGCTTGAATCAAAAATATCGGTTGCTGCAGCAGTCCACAGCCAGGTGGGAGATGCAATATGCTGTCTGCACCAGCTCGCAGGCTTGGCCTTCTGGCTGCACAGGACCATCAAGCAGGACTGCTGCAACATCTGACAGTCAAGTGGCAATGCACCGACCGGCTTGATCCAACACAATCTTGTGCAGACCAATACGCAGGGCTGGTGCCCAGAGATGTGGCTCTTGCTGTCAGGTACCACAAAGCGCACTGCAGAATTACTGCACAAGAGTAAGGGCCCTGCTGCATTTGTGGCAGGTGTGGGCTTGCAAGATGTCTGGCTTGGAGCAACACCTGCAATGAGACTTTATGAATGCCGCCAATGATGGCTGATGTGCATGCAATGCGACCAAGAGATCTGCCAGCCCTTCCACAAACATTGCAAGCGCGCTCTGGCCAGAGACCTGTTCAGAGGCCTTTGGAGAGGATGCTGAGAGCGTAAGCCCTCAACACTGTAAAGCAGCCAGTGGAGCTGTCAGAGTCGTGAACTGCTGGGAAAGTCAGGGACTGCTTCTATGTGGATTGCTCAGCACAGCCGAGACTCATTGCAATCAGTGCTCACGTGCGATCCGTTTTTCCTTCTCTACTCATGCACTGAGAGCTGGCTGCCCCTAAAAAAGGTCATCCAGCATGAGAGGGCAGCTTGCCTTGCTGGCTGTGAGCCTCATCTTGGCACAGGGCCAAAGCCAGGTTGCACTGCCAGGTAGCAATGTAGAGCCAGCAATCACTGGCCTAGCGTCAACCAGCTTCTTTGAATATGCCTCATCTGTTGCCGTCCAACTCATTAAGGTTAGGCTTGCCTTGCAGCTTGCCATCCTGTCTCAAACCGCAACCTGCTTGATCCAGGCTCACTGATGCTGCAGGAGAACTGGCAGAAGGTGCACGTGCCAGACACAAGCATGCAGTGGACCCTGCCTGTCGTGGGGCCATTGACGCTGACTTTGAGCGATATCGAGCTGCATGACCTGCGCTTTGATGGGAGCAAGACAGGTCTGGTCACCAGCGATCAGGGAACATTTGTGCTCACAGTGGAAGGTGAGGTCATGACAGTCAGCAAAATCAGCAGAGGCAGCATATCCTGCAGGTGCTCTAGCCTGGCACCTTCTCCTGTAACCTGCAGTCTGCACCATGCACAGCTGAGCAGTCAGTGCTACAAAACTCTGCCAGTTGTCGTGACGGCTCGTTATAACAAAACTGACTTGACGCATGCAGGGCTTGTGGCTCATGTCACATGCCACTTCCAGTATGAGCATGGCCGCTTCCCTAAATTCCACGGCGGCGGCACAGCACTTGCAATGTTCAGCCAGGTGATCACTCTGGGAGGAGCTTCACCTCTTTATTGTCAAGAGTCAAGTGGGGGAGAAGTGCAGCGACTGTGTTTCAGTGGCCTGCTGCCAACTTCCAGGCATCACAAGTAGCTCTGGTGGTATTGGAAGCAGTGGTTTCACCCTGCTGCAACTCCTTTTTCAGCGCCAACATTCCCAGATCCCCAGCTGACATCACTGGTTGGCCTGTGACAGGGGGATCTCCAGGTAGAGGTGGCCGTGCAGAATGATGGCAGTGGGCACCCACAGATTGCCAGCGTGGGTCGTGTCTCTATGCACTTTGAGGATGTAGATGTTCAGACCTTTGATGCAAAACTGGCCTGGCTCTACAACATAGTCTTGAGGTGAGTGTGCATGACCACTGCGAGGTCAGCAGTGCTGGACCCTTTCCCGCTTGATTCAAGGTGGCAGTCCAGGCCTTGCGCCAACCTGTTCCAGCTTTGATGATGGCCTCGTGCTCTCAGTGCTGTTGATATCAGTCTGCATCCATTGTCTCGCAGACATTCAAGCTGGCTGCTTGCAGGTTGTTTGACCAGTATGTGAAGGCAGCAATTGAGAGCTCTGTGGCGGACCAGGTCACCATTCTGGTCCCACTGCAGGCAAGCTTGCTTCCGCTGCATGCTTTTGTGCGCACAAACAGTCCTGTGACTGGCTGCTGATTGCATCAGACTGGTAGCAAAAGGCCTGAGGCCTTACACTCAGGACATTTGGGGCAGCCTGTCTGCACATGGGCACCTGATGTCTGTCCCCAGCACATGCGTCCTGACTAATATGTACCCCAGCTGCCGTTCAGGTCAACAAGCTGCTGCTGGGCATTCCCACGGTTGTCAAGCTGCACGGATTCACGCTGAACACCTCGCTGGCAGGGCAGCCAGAGGTGACTGCAGACCACCTCAGGGTGCAGGTAAGACACAGATCCAAAGCTGCCCTCTGCCTCAACACTTATGTTCCTTGAGCTGCTGTCAATCCCCGTGCGGCAGCATGCCCCTGCGGTGTGGACAGGTTTGAACATCGTCATGCTCAGCCTGGCTCACCTGAGGTCGACACATGTCTATAGCGCCAGGCCCCAGTACCAGCTGTGTTGTGCTTCACAGGGGGTCTTGTGACGATCTCCGTTCTGGACCATGCAGGACTGGGGTGAGTTTGAAATGGGCCCAGAAGAGCAGTGCCCCTACGAGCGCAGCCACGGCTTCCAGCAGGCTGTGATGGAATCAGTTGCAGAGCTGCTGAAGGCTGGCAGAGGCACAGGCAACCTCCATGCAGGGTCTAGTGAGGCCTCAGGTTTGCTTTGACCTGCAAGGCTTGATTTGCGAGCAGCAGGGAGCTGGCTTTGACACCAGGACTGCCCCTTCAGGGGACATGCCATCTCAGCCAGCCCGCAAGCTGCTGGCGCAGCTGGCGCCTGGGGCTGGCAGTGGTCAACTGCTTCAGGCAGGCAGCCCGTCTTTCACACAAGGGCTGGAAATGGAGCACAGCGACAGTGGTTCAGCCCCCATGCTGACAGCCTTGATCGATGAGTCAGTGATCAACTGCTTCACTTGGGTTCTTTGGCGGCAGGGCAAGATGCAGAGGCACCTCTCTGCAGACCAAGTGCCCATTGCACTCGACACAGACTCGTGGGCATCCATTGTGCCAGATCTGGCCAAGAAGTACCCTCACCAACACATGTTGCTGGATGCTGGCGTTCTTGGCCCTCTGGCCACTGCCATCACTGCAGCACACGGTGTCGTCAGCATGGGCAATGCCACCCTCAGCTTCACAATGGCATGGAATGGCACCAACAACCCCCAAAAGTTGTTCAGTCTCCAAGTATCTGGAGGTGTGGCTGCCACTGGACTCACGGTGGAACCCAACCCCTCTCACCCTGGCAACTGGCGGCTCAGGATCCATGTGCGCCTGCTGAGTGACGTTATCGCGGTCAGCGTGCTCGAGTCAAACGTAGGCACTGTGCGCCTGGAGGCTCTGCAGTCCAGCATAAGATATCTGGCTGGCACAGTTGCTGAGACCTGGATCAACCAGCAACTGCTTAAGAATGGCTTCCCTTTGCCAGAAATCCCTTTCATCGAAATTGAAAAACCAGATGTGCTCCTTCAGGACCATGTTGTGTCTGTATCTGCTGATGTCAGATACAGAGGACATCAGGAGTTAAGCACTTGAGTTGCATGAGAGCTCGCAGTGAGAGCCATTTTGCAGTCTGCTTTCGGATGCAGTTGTATTTTCTGTGATTTTGTCTGCAGTCAACCTGTTCGCTACCAGTCAGTGTCCAGCCACCACAAAAAGTGATGCTTCCCGCTGTTCACACCGTATTTCTGAAGTTGTACAAGTGCACGCACGACAACCTTGCAGTCCTGGCACATGTTCCCCTGCACACAATCTGCCCTGGCAGGCAGCACCCCATCACCCCTTCAATTGGAAGGCAACCTGCAGGGTGGAGCAGGACATCGACACGTCTCAGGCTGTTGCTCGCGCCCTCAAAGGATCCACACCAGTCAAATGACATTGGCAATGGCTAAACGCACTAACAGAGGTCTCTGGCAAACGTATTTCAGCTGAGAGTTTTACCAGAAAAGGAAGTATGCATAACCTAATCTCAGCTATCAGTCACATATGGCCATGCCGCCCCCAGGGAGACTCCTGAAGGGTCTGGTCAATTCAGGACTGCTCAAGCCCAGTTTGGCTGGCCAAACTCGCTCCTACAAACGGACCAGAGCTCAGATCAACCTGCAAGAAGCTCCTGCCAGAGCAAAGCCCAGCATTCTTGAAGAGGAGGCCAAGGCCTGGCCAGACCTCGACCTGGGGGCATTCTACTCAGAGGTGGGACTGCCAGCTGCGCTCTGCAAAGCAGCACGCTGTTGACACGGAGGCACCTGCTGCAGGTGGCCACTGTGAGAGTCCGCAAGCATGTCAATCCGCTCAAATCAGAGCTGCAGGTTGTGGTGCCTCCCCTGGACTGGGCTGCCATCTTTGCTGACCCCCAGAGGCCGCTGATGGTGGACATTGGGTGCGGTGAGACTATCGAAGGGCCTCTCGCTGTCAGGTCGTAATGCAGTGGGCGCCTGCATGATGGGCTGTCAGCATGGGGCTGCAGCTGCTTGGTCCGGCCCTCGCAGCACCAATGGCACAGCAGCGCTGCATTGGCCCTTGCCAAACCTTTCGTCGCTGCTTGATGCACCTGCCTGACAGGCTACTCACAGCACTGAGCATCATGCCAGGCTTCATGGGTAACCCAGCTGCTGAGCTGCAGCACGTTCTGGCTGCAACAGGCAACCGCGCGTCCACAGCCCTGAGCGCAATGCCTGACTGCATTGGCCCACACAGACTTGATGTTGCTGCAAGCTGCACCCACCTCTCACAGCACCAAACATATGTGTAGCAGGAGGCTCAGGTGGTCCCTGCTGCTGGCTGCACCTGCCCGAAGGCACACGTCTACATAGGTTGGTGTTTTCGGCGCCCTGAGCACCCAGCCATGTCCTTCATGTGTAGGACCCGGGCGCTTCCTCCTGAGCCTGGCAGCCCAGCGGCCTGACCTGAACCTGCTTGGCGTGGACATCAGACACAAGGTGGGCCATGGAGCACATCTGCAGTGGCACCGACTGGCCAGTCTGGCACCTGTTTCTATGCCTCTGCACCAGCAGTGGCAGCAGCCCAGGCAGGCAGCATGTGGCAGAGCGCCGACTGGAACTGCTGCACCAGCAGAGACATGTCAATCCGGCAACATGTCTGCTGCATGGCTGCATCGGCTGGAGGCAGGCCCAAGACTGCCAGGGGCACATGTCTACTCCCACGCATAGTCTGGTCTCGGGAGGTCCCAAAGAGCCCCAGCATGCTGTCCCTGCTCCCTGTTCGGAGTCTCTGCCCTGACATAGCTGTTAAGAGTTCCATGTGGTTGACTTGCAAAGCATACGGCTCCCTTGGGACATTCAGAATCCCCGTTTTGTGCTTTGGCTGCTACCCTCTCCATCCCCTCCTCTGCATCACACCTGCTTCTGCACCTGCTGCTGCACTTTCCAAGCCTGCCTGCCTGCTGCACAACGACCCGCACTGCTGATCTTGATTGCTGCAGCTTGTGGACAGAGGCAACAAGTGGGCGCGCCTGACCCCCCACGCTGGCTGCGTGCACTTCCATACTGCCAACGCCACAGTGTCCCTGGACAGCATGCTGTCCAGCTACCCTGGCCCCCTGCAGCTTGTCACGATTCAGGTGGGCTGCTGTGCTGCGCCTGAGGGGGCTACCCTGGGTCCACGCAGCCTGTCCACCATCTAGGTGGGCTTCTGTGCTGTGCCTGGGAGGGCTACCCTGCCCCCCTGCAGCTTGTCATGATCCAGGTGGTGCGCTGTGCTGTGCCTGAGGGAGCTACCCTTGCCCCATGCAGCCTGTTCACCAACTACGTTGGCTTCTGCGCTGTGCCTGGGAGGGCTGCTGAGGCTCCCTGTGGCCTAATCACTATAGGGAGGCCCGTCTTGCAGCATGTCTAGTGTCTGGGGGGGGGGGGCTGCTGCACTATACCTGGGAGTCTACCCAGGTCCTCTGCAGCTTGTTGTAATCAAAGGGGCCTTCTGGGCTGCTCCCTGGTTGACAGTGGCTGTGGGTTGTACATGAATGTGGGTGGGCCTGCAGGGCCTGCTGCGCATGGCTGGGCTGCCTGTTGCTGGGTGGGTGCTCAATGACTTTGTCTGTTTTTGGGCCTGAACACCTGCTCTGTAGCAACTGAATCGATGGGCAACCTCTGGTGCTGTCAAGGCGGTTTCTCTGCTTTGTGTAGTTCTGTGTAATTTTATGTTGTCAGGCAGCCTGTGACCTGCAGTTCCCAGATCCTCACTTTAAGAAGAAGCACAAGAAGCGGAGAGTGGTGCAGCCCCGATTGATAGAAACCATTGACAGGCGCTTGGCACCTGACGGCCTGGTCTTCCTGCAGTCAGATGTCATGGAGGTGAGCTGCACTTGGATCTTAACCTGCTCTGAGTTCAGGGTTCAGGGGCCCTGCGGGGGCCAGCAAGCCTGCTGCTGCTCCTCAGTCAAGAGGCGTTGTGAGGTGTGCCATGATGTTGTAGCCCACCAAGTACAGGCAAAACCCTCAGGTTTTGAAAAGGGGCATGCCCCACCCAAGGCCAGTCCTGAGTGAGACAGGGGCCCGGCTCTGGGTGTGGCCAGGCGTGATATGCCAGTGGGAAGCAGCTGCTTGGCATGCTCCGCGACCAAAGTCGGACACGATCTTCAGTGCAAGTCCCACGAACTGCCCTTGCGCAGGATCGTCATCAACTTGTGCCAGTACAGCAGCAGCCACCCGCGCCCACTGCCAAAGTGCTTACGCCATGCGGGCGGTGCAGTGCTTCTGTGCCCACCATAAGCAGTGCATGATCTGCATCTTAAGGCACTGGGCAGCACCGCTCCACTCTCAGCCTGCATACAATATGGTCATTTAGCTGTGGCCCAGGGCCCGCAGGTTGCGGAAGCCATGCGAGATGAGTTTGAGCTGTGCGCGAGCACCAGCTTCTCCCCCGCACAGCACAACAGCAGGCAGGCCACCTCTGCAGCCGCCTCCCGCACTGAGCACCTCAGCCAAGCTCCCGGCATCCCTGCTCCACAGCCAGAGCCCCAAGTAGCTAAGTCCGGCAGCCAAAGCTCTGGGCCAGATGCCTCCCAAGCAGTCCCAGGCAGCCCTCTGGAAGCTGAAGCTGGGGCGCAGTCAGAGGCACCTGACAGTACAGACAGGCAGTCTTGGCAGTCGACCTGGGCACAGCATGGCTGGCTGAGCCAGAATCCCCTGGTGAGACACTGCCAGTAACTCCCTGAACTGTGTAAAGGCCAGCTCTGTGCTCAAGTGATGCCTGCACAGCATGGCAAGGCAGCAGCGCTGAAGACAGACGTCTTGTCAAGCTTTCCTGCCTTTTGCAGGGTATCCCCACAGAAATGGAGATGCACACGCTGCAGCTTGGCAAACCAGTCTACAGGGTACTTCTCAGGCACACGCCACAGCACGAGCTCAATAGCTCACAGGCTGGGTCAAGGGATGAATTTTTGCCTCCGGGTGAATCTTGGCAACACTGAGTGCTCAACAGCTGACAGACTGCATGATGGAACAAATGAACTGCCCAGTCCAGACTGGCTGAGTGACAGCAGCTTCCTTATCAGGACATGTGTGGCTCAGACTCGTATAGCGCACCACACATCTCCTGTGCACGAGCTGGGCCACTGTTTTGGCTTAGCGGTCGGCCTGGCTTCAGCTCCTGTCTGGGTGGAGAGCTCTCCTGGTTCACACACTTTGCCAGTAACGCCAGGGAACGCTTGAAATTAGACTACCATCCTTAGGTGCCATTCATTAGTGCAAGGGACGTGCAGATTGAACAGGGCATGTGTCGGGCTCCAGCATGGAGCGACCTGTGAAGGGGAGGATACTATTTGTGTCAGTAGGCTGTGACTGTTGTGAAAACCTTGTCGGTCAGCATCTTAGTCCAAAGAGGCGGTCAAGGGCTGGGGGGTAGGTTGCAGGACACTGAAAGGCCTTGGTGCTGGGTGTTTGTGCTGATACTGCTCAGGTTGGGGGTGCCGGCCTGCGTTCTCTCACATAATGATCTGGCCCACGTCCAGGATGGTCTCCTTGATCTGCTTGTGCGGCAGCACGATGACCCCATTCAGAAACACCTCTGGATTGACGTGGACATCCTCCCCCACGACTGCCTTGTTCTCAAGTCGCGACCACTTGCCTAGGGAGGACCCCCAGCCCACAATGCTGTCTGCCACCCTTGCGTAGTTGTGCACCTGCATTGGCAGCATGGCAGACAATGCTTGGCCACTGGCCTGCAAGACCTGCAAGCCCTGTGCCATCAGGCCATCAAGGCTGCTCAGCTATGCAAACATCAAACTGCTCCAATGGGATAGTAAAACCAGCTTGGGCACTGGAGAAGCTGGGCACCCGCAGCGCAGCGCTGACTGCCTGGCCAGTGGCTCTGCCAGACTTTTGCACTCACAGCTTGAATGAACTCAGCATGAGCAGCCACCATGAAGCCAGGACACTAGTGCAGAGAGCATCAGGCTGCCAGTTTGAAGCATGCGGGTGGTCCAATCAGGCAGCTCTCACAAGTGCATCAGACCTTCTGTCAAGTGCATCAGACCTTCTGTCAAAGCTACAGCCCCTCAGCGGGCCCACAGAGGTCTTCAGCCCCCTCAGGGGACCCACATAGACCTTCAAAGCACCACGCCTCCGCCAAGCCTGGTCCTCAAGTTTGTGGAAGTTTCTGCATGGCCAGCCCCTGCTGGACAGCTGCTGGCACAGCAAAGCGTGCCGTTCATGCAAATTTTCGCTTCCTAGATATGTGTTCCATGTAATGATGCCATTGTCCAGAGCGCACCTTGACTCTGTGCAGCAGTACGCTGTTGCTGATACGGACGCCATTGCCAATCTCGCACTCAATGCCAATGGACACGTCGGGGCCTATGACGCAGTCGGTGCCAATCTTGGCTGTGGGGTGTACAATGTTGTGCCCAATGAAGGTGGGCCCCTTGGCCAATGTCTCGGGGTGACTACGGCTGATGCTGTCCAGATGTAGCGCCAGACCTGCAGCAGGGATGCACGCTGCAGTAAGCACGCGACAGAAGCAGAGGCAGGCAACACTGGTTGGTCTAGATAAAGAAGAACCAAGGCAGGCTTACAACACAACAAGGTGCAGGCAAGACATGATCTGTCCAGATGGATGTGAACCAGTCTTTGCAACCTATCCCAATAGAGGATCGACCAACGCAGCAATACCAGCAGGCAGGTAGAGGAGAGGTAAAGCATGGCCGTGCCTTGGAGGCCACTTCTGTTTTGTGATATTGCAGCAGCCTAGGTTGCCGCCAGGCTGTACAAGACAGGTCCAGAGCAGTCCAAAGCTGACAACAGGCAGTGTCACAGCGCTTGTCGCTTGTCTCAGACAGTCCTTCGGACTGAGGCTGCCCAACATCCATCCAGTACCCTGGAGCGCAGTGGCATGTCACTGTGCAGTCCTGACTGCAGCTACTGCAGAACCAGGGTGTAGCGCACCCATAAGACACCCCATGGACCGCCCGACATCCCCCCCGGTGCCCTTGAAGCAAGCAGGCAAGTCCTGTGCATCATCCAAAAGCCCACCCTACCTGTGAGGTGGCATTCAGGCGCCCCCACATCTGCTGAGTGGCCTTGGAGCACAAAAGCAAGTCCTGTGCAGCAGAAATAGCCGCTCCCACCTGTGAGGTAGTCCTTGGGCTGCCCCACATCCATCCAGTAGCCCTGGAGCACGAAGGCGAAGAGCCGCTTATCCCGCACAATGAGGGGAAAGGTCTCCTTCTCAATGGAGGTGGGGCGCAGCTCAATCCTCTCCAGAACCTCAGGGTTGAGAACATAGATGCCGGCATTGATCTTGTCCCCCTGGAAGGTCTGCAGCAGCATGGGAGCGCTCGTCAGCACACCGGTGCCACCACGTGTTCATCCCGCAGGGCTCCAGCACACCTGCCACCAGCAAGGTGTCACCCCGGTGCAGCTACATGCCAGCGCACACACCCCTGCAGCAGCATGCAACATGGCAGAGCAGCCAGCATAGCAGACAGGCTCCAGAATGCACACAAGGATATTTTTTCAACAAAACTCATGATGTGACCACATGTCGCAACCCTTGCGCTCGGCACCTATGCTACACCATCTCAAAGGGGAGACAGCCAGCCTGTGCACCTTTGGCTTCTCCACAAAACGTTCCACTACTCCCTGCCCATCCATCACGACCACGCCATACTTGCTGGGGTCCTCCACCTGCAGAAGCGCAGCAGAAGCGCCCTTGACAGCTGGATTTGCCCATATTTACCCCTGCTTTCTGAATTTGGGCGGCAGATGGAGTGCTCACCTTGGTCACGAGGATGGTCCCCTCAGCTTTATGCTGCTTGTGAAATGCCAGCATCTCCCGCAACGGGAACTCACAGATGACGTCACTGCAGCCAGCAACAGGCCACAGCAATGCTACAGAACAAAACTTGAATTCAGGCATGCCTGACCGCTGTCAGGCTGCAGCATTGCAGGCAGCACTGGCCGCTGTCAGAGCATTGCAAGCATGGGGCAATAGGGCAGCCTGCAAGGTGCAGCCCAGTCAGCGGTGCACAGAACGCTGTTGCAGGCAGTGCTGAAGCTCTGTGGGAGGCCTCCTGTGCGCGTGCAGTGGTACAGGCTGATCACTGCAGGGCGCTGTGTTGTCAACCCCGCACAGCAATGGCAGCGGGGGGGCGTCTCCAGTACCACATGCACGCTGATGCACCAGGCAGCCCGACGCATGGAAGGAAGCGACGCACACAGCAGCAAAGCCGGCTGGGAGCGCAGGACCAGCCAATAATGCAGCTCAGGGCTGTGACTGCACCTGTTCAGAACAAAGAAGGGGTCGCCAGACCCGTCGTCGAGGATGTCTCGTGCCAGAGCCAGGGGACCCGCTGTGCCCATTGGCTCTTTTTCCTGCAGCAAGATCAAAGCCGGCTTTGGAACCCAGGGGCTTGCTGCTGCCCACCAAGATCTGTGTGGCCACGACCCTGCCAGGACGCGCTACCTCATGGCTCCACAATCTGCAATGGCTTTGAGGAAAAGCAGCGCAGCAGCAAAGCTGCTGCTGTCCACCGAAATGTCTGTGGCTACGACCCTGCCAGGACGCGGCCTCATGGCTCCAGAACTTGCAATGGCCTTAAGGACAAGGAGCCCAGCAGCCAAAGGGGGGGGGCAGCTTTCTCTGGGGACGGCAGCAGGTCTACACAGTGTGGGCTTGTGCTGCAGTGTGAGACTTGCGTCTGAGGAGGGTGCACCACCCGAAGGCTGTTTGATATGACAGAAGCTCCCGGCTGAGTGAGCGGGAGCAGGCACTAAATCGGAGGATGCAGCAACAGGCTGTGTGCAGGCCAGCCCAGATGCTTGATCAGGCGCCGGCAGCAGTCAGGGAGCCCACAAACAGGATGGGGCGGTGCCTGCCAGGCCGGCCGAGCTGCGATCAGCAACCTGGCACGTTTGTGACCCGAAGCAGTGCTCATGCACCCAACATGCCAAGAAGGAGCTGCCGACTGCTGCTGTGCTTGGCTGGTGCTCACAGCAGCTTGCTGCCAAACACACAGGGGCCGTTGCCCCTGCCTCGGCAGTGCATCTGCGGGCAGGGGCCCAGCCGTTCCAGGAGCTGGGGCTGCTCATGCCAAGCTGTACTGCCAGACAGTGCTGTCACCAGCAGCCGGGAGGCAGCAGAACCGCCCAGCTGACCATGAACAGCCAGAAAGGCCTTCTTCCCCAAGAGGCATCTGGCAGCAGCATGGTCTGAGCTGTGCGCTTGCTGTATCCCCAGGGGGCTCCAAAGGGCAGCCTGGCAGCATGCAGCACTGCACTTGGCGGCCAGGCCAGTGCCCCCTCATCAGGCCTGCGGGCAAGGCCCGTCCCGCCAGCCTGCTCATGGCAACCGGCTGCCAGCCAAGCTGACCTGTGAGCAGGTGATCTTGATCTGCAGCTTCTCCTCCCACTCCCGCAGGAAGTCCATCATCACCTGCAGAGCCGCAAGCATCAGCCTCACCAAGACTGCATGTAATCTTGCACCTCACATTTTGCCAGCACAGAAGGTGTGCCACCCATCTCCCGCTTTGGCTGCATGCTGCAGAGTCTGCTGACTGGCAGTTCCTGGAGGCTGCATGCTGCACATTTCTACATTGGAAACGCGGCGCACCTTGGGCTGGTAGTTTATTGCCAGGACCACCTCTGTGCATCCTGCGTTCTTGAGTGCCTGCAGGGAGCCATGCTGGTATTCAGAACCCTCTCCCCGACAGTTGGGCTGTTGGTTAGCGCTGAAGCCACTGTTCAGATGCTTCGCACGGACTGTCACCTCTATCTGATGTATGATCATTGGCTTGTTTGCGAAGTCCACAATTGGCTTGGGCACCGTCAATGTCAAAGGACGAAGCCTCGTTCCATACCCGCCAACAAGAATCAATGCTTTCATGGTGGGAACACTTGGGCAAGCCTCGATCGATCAAGATCTGCTGTGCGGGTCGCCAAGGGGTTTGAAAAGGGTTGTCTCTAAATTTTAACGTGGCTGGCAGGCAGGCTGCCGCTGGAGGCTGCGAATGGGCAGTCGCGTGCCAGGTCTCTAAATACTGCTGCAGGCGGCATCTGAAGGCTGCAGAGGGCTGTGCCTCCGCTGTTCCTTAAAGGTGATCTTACCACACTAGGCACCAGACCTCAGGGGCCACAGCACATGCCTGATGCGCTGCAGGAGTTCAGCAAGAAGAGGTGCGCCCCACGCAGGAGGTTCTGTATTTGGGGGGTTTGCTGCATCTGCAGGCACAGCCATGCACGCTATGCACCGCTGATGCTTCCAGCGATGCTTTGTGGGCCTTTCCCGCACGTGCAACCTTTTCAATGCATTGGTGCTGGCTGAGGCTGGTATAATCTTGGCATCAAGAGGCCAGCCGCAGACATTCCCCCGCTCCTGCATACCCCTGCTGGATTGTTTTCTAGCGGGGCCGCGGCAGCCCAGGCAATGGCCCCAGCACAGAGCGCGGTGAGCGGCTGTTTGCAGGGAACTCAGACAGCGCAATGGCCATGTACAAGCAGAGGCACCACAGCAGTGCGTCCTTGATTCAAGCAAGTCACAGGCCAGAGAAAGTGATAGTACTGCGGCCCAGGGCCGTTGCAGCAGTCACAGGCAAGAGTTGGAGACAGGCTGCTCCACATCAGAAGCCAGACATAAGGTCAGCATCTCCAGCTTGGCGTCCTTCATAGCCACCTGCTCTGTCAACCCTCTTTGTTGTCAAGCTCTCAGTGTTGCTTGCTGAGTATGTGCTTGCTGCACTTTCACAGCATCAGTTCGTAGTGCTTCCACCTTACAAGGAATTGAAGGGCCTGTTCATCGTGTTTCCCTGAGAGTGAAGTGCTCTCTCCCTTCCCCTTCTTCACTGGTGACGCTCAACTGCATAGTGAATCTTGCAGGTCTTTGAGGGCAAGCATTCAACGAAAACAGGCAATATGAGGCCTGAGCAAAATCAATGTTCCATGGTGCACGCTCATCAAACACAAATAGCAGTGCGGCTGACTCATGCAGTTATGCGAGTCAACAAGAGGTGCTGTGGGCTGATGCGGTTGGTACAGTTGAGAGAAAGGAGTGGCTGATGCAAAGGTTAGTGTGTCCAAGGGGCCATAGCCCATGCACCTGATACTATGCGAGAACTCGGCCGCCACAGAGCTGTCAGACGTACATGCTACTAGCAATCAGTGAATTCTAGTCTACTGAGTGCTGACAGGGGGACTCTGGACCCCCTGAGCAAGCGAATGGTTGGCTGGACTGAGACAGGCAGCGCTGCAGCTGCCTTACAAGGACTGGACACGAACGGGACTACTTCCCGGCTCCAGCTTGACGCTTCCTGCAGCAGGATGGAAGAGCTCAGAGAGTGCAGCGTCCTTGCGGACGTGCCTGGCGGGGCGGTGCACCCAGGGCAGGGCGGTACACCCTGGCATGCCGAGCTAGACAAGTAGAGGTGCAATGTAGCACACTTACCTTAGATTCCAGTGAAGTCCATCTGACATGCTAAGGAACCTGCAGAGCGGCACCACAGATGAGTGGCCATTCAAGCCTAGCTTTGAAGGGGACTTTCAAGTGTTGCACCCTGTCAGTGCCTGCTGGTCCACAGCAGGCACGGTATGCACGAGCCTCTCCACAGCCTGTGCATGAAGGATAATGGCTGCCCTTGCCTACGCTGGGGCCAGCTGTTCGTTCCTGTCAGGCACGTACACACAGGGCAGGGCATATAGCCTGCCCTCCCATGCTGCCTCATGGCAGGACAAGGAAGTGCAGCTCACCAGTCATGGCTGGCATCCAGTTTGCAGACGGTGGGGATGGGGTGCTGCGACATAAAGATCAGCACGGAGTCCCCTGGGGCTAGCCGCTGGCGGTCCTTGCCGTCAAAGGAGCACCACATCTCCGACCTGCTGTCGTGAGGCACCTGCACAGATGCAGCCCCGGCATTCAAGTGTCTATGTGCAGCACTGCAGCAGCTGCTTCTTTGGCTGCCTGTTGGAGTGGCCTGTTGCAGCGCTGGCAGTCAATGCCACCGATAGTGGTGCCAGACCTCTACCCCGCACTTGGAGACGCCTGGGAGGAGGCTTGTGCATTGGGTTTGGTGACCCTCCTCAGTGAATGGCAGTGGCAGGCAGGTAGAGTCAGGGCCTCATGTCTGGCAGGCACACAGCTGCACTCAAGACCCCGGCTATTCTATTTGCCTCAGGAGATGGGCAGCAGCAGGGCTGAGGGCACACAGCTGCATGCATGGGACCTGCCAGCCAGCAGCGTTGTGCAGAGACAGGCACACAGGCGCATGTTGGGGGCCCTGCTGTCCTGCCTGCCTGAGGCGAGGGGGCAGCAGCAGGCTGCGGGCAGACCGCTCTGTGCACAGGGCTGCTGGACATGCATGTGGCTGTGGCCAAGGAGCTCAGGCAGGCTAGGTGACTCATGAGGCGGGCAGCGGAGTGAGTGCTCACCCGCACACGGATCTGGATGGACTCTGGAAGGATCAGCGGCCGTGACGACAGCGAGTGGGGGTTGATGGGGGTGAAGAGGACGCCTGGCACCTGTAGCCAGGCAAGCTGCTGTCAGGGAAATAGCCTCACCAGGCAGCATACGGCGCCTGCATGGGCAACCTTGATCAGCATGGGCACCCCAGGCCAGATTGAGCTGAGCACGCGTCAAACACAGCGCCAGAGCACCAGGCTGAGCACATCAGATTGATGCGCCCTTCTAGGGCGCTCACATGCGCATTGGGGCCTCTGCAGCCATGCTCATATGAACACGAGGGCCTGCCGGGGAATGTGCTGAGCAGATGCCGCCAACACCAAAAGCTTTGCTCAGATGCTTTGCAAAGGCTGAAGCTCTAAGGTGCACCATGGTATCCCAGCGGCAAGCTTGTTAGCAACTGTCCACACAATCCCGTTTGAGGGGCACCTTGACCCCACTGCAGCCAGATTGCAGGTGACTCAGGACAGACTCACCTGGGGGTGCACCATGGAACCCCCTGCTGCCAGATTGTAGGCTGTGGACCCTGTGGGGGTGGCCACAATCAGCCCATCCCCTTGTACATGGGTGACAAAGTTGCCATCGCAGTAGCACTCCAGATTGCACAAGAAGGGGGACACCCCCCTGTCGATGACCACCTCGTTCAGCACGACCTGCTCGTCGAGTTCGGTGTTGACATCTGCAACAGGCACAAAACCGTCTGCGCACACGGCAGCGGCCGGGAGTCAGCAGGGAGCGGGCTGGACTTGGGGTGCATGCACGAGATGTGGACCCAGACAGACAGAATCACATGAGGTTGGCTGGATGAGGAGCCCCTTGCACGGGGTGTTGAAATGAATGGAGATAGCGGGACACTGGTGTAAGTGTACTCAGGAGTGGGAGGTTGGCTGCAAGAGGCGCATTAACACACTTTGTGTTCTGACAGATAGATGCTGGGTGCACACAGCTGCAAGGCAGCAAGATATGGAGCCACATGCAGCCACAGCAGGGGGCAAGCCTGCTGCATGCAGACATGGCACCTGGCCACCGGTGGCGTTGGCAACGCAGGGGCCATTTGTGCCAAGTTCCCTCAGCACTGCAGAGGCTCTTTACTATTTAAGGGCGTCACAGGCAGGATGTCATTGCAGTCCTGTCAGAGCTGAGGGACAGCAAGCTGCCCCATGAAGCAGCATGACATCTGCTGGCATGCAGTCAGTCTGTCTGCACTGCAGAAGCCCAGTGCAGGATTCTCACCTCCCAAGTAGCCAGTGTTGTCGGCACGCTCAATTTTGCAGTGCAGTCTATGGCGCAGCATGAGTGAGAACCCGCCGTCCATGATCTGCAGGCAGTGGAGCTGAGGTGGACACTCCTCAGTGACAATTCTGACAGATCAGATGCATGCATACTGGCAGAAGCATCTAAGTGCAGCGTTTCAGGTCACCACCAGCAGCAGCCAAACGGACACACATCGACACCACCAGCACCAGCCAACTGGAGACACATTGAAGCGTACTGGAGCCAGGCATGACCAGGCTTCACAAACATGTCAAGCTTGACAACTGCTGGCAGACAGTGCCATCTGCAGGGCTGCCTGACCAGCTGCCTGTTGCTGCACCGGGAATTCTGCATGCAGTTCCTGGCAGAGGGTGTTGTGGAGCCCAGCGACCCCATGGCAGACGGCGCCAGGAGGGGCAACAGCCTGACAGGCGCAAAAGCAGCCAGCCCACCTTTGTCAGGACCTTCTGCATGCGGTCCATGGCGAAGGGTGTCATGAATCCCAGCGACCCCATGGCAAACGGCACCAGTGGGGGCACGGGCCCGTTGCCCAGGATGGAGCATGTCCACAAGACTGTGCCATCCCCACCCAGAGTGATAACCCAGTCCAGCCTGTCTGCCACAGGGCGGGGTATCTCGCCCGTCTCAGGCTCGGGCAGCCAGGTTACCAGGTTCCCAGGCTTCAGACCTGCCGCTGTCCTGACCTTGATGCTCTGCAGCAGGACAGAGGTGCAGGGTCAGGCCACAAATTACCCAGGTGGAGACCTGCTGCTGTCCTGACCCTGATGCTCTGCAGCAGGGGAGAGGTGCAGGGGTGAAGCTCAGTGAGGTTTCCCAGCTTGAGGCCAGCCGCTGTCCTGACCCTGATGCTCTGCAGCAGGACAGAGGTGCAGGGCCAGGCTCTCTTCCTTCGCAGCCTTTGCCAGCTACATCGATATCAGGGGGTCAGCATGGCCAAAAAAGCCACAGAATGGCTGCACCTGCCCAAACTCAGGTGTGTGCCCGCTGCTGCACTGACTGCTGCTAGGGCTGCTGTCTGAGTGGTGCAGATGACACCCCCGCCTCAGCGGCTTGTTGTTGCCATTTGCAGCAGCAGGAGGCAGGTAACCACCTCAGTCACCCTGTGACTGGCAACGTCCAGGCCGTCACATCTGCCCTCTGGCTGCACCCCATGTGCAGCAGCAGAGAAGGCAAGCAGTCACCTTGGGCCCCCTGTGGCAGGCCAAGCACGGCAGCTAAGGAAGGCAACCTCTGCGGTCCTGGGGCAGGCAGAACACGACAGCTGAGGCAACCAGAATGTCGGCCCTCCTGAGGTGGACACTGCACATCAGTGGCAGGCCAGAGCACAGCAGGGGAGGCAGGCAAGCAGTCACCTCAGTCATCCGGTGGAAGATGCTGGGCTCCACGTAGACAGTGGTGTCCCGTTGCAGCAGCCAGAAGACCACATTGACCAGCGAGACCAGCACCTCTGGCGAGGGCTTGGCCACCACAAGGACAGTGCGCGGCCGGCTCAGCCAGTGCAGCTGCAGGTGGGAGCCTGCAGGGGCATGGGGGATGGACTGTCAGGGCTTGGCCTGGCGGAAGAAGGCAGAATATGGCACAGCTGGCGTCCAGATCCGGGTGTGACGTATCTTAGCTGCAGGTCTGCACCAGATCAGATCACATCGGGCGTGCAGGCTGAGCCAGTGCAGAAGTGTGGTGCCCCCACCACTGAGAACGCACTACAAGCACCTAACATGCTGGCGGCCAGTGTGGCACCCAACAGCCTGACTCAAAGCACTCGGCTTCTCACAAGCCCTACCTGTGTGGGACAGGGCTCGACCGCCCTCCTGCTGCTGCTGCTGCCGCCCATTCCTGTGCCTCTCCAGGTTCTCCTGCACCACATCTGTGTTGAAGGATTCGGTGTGGGGCAGGCCTGTGCGCCCTGGAGGGAGCGCAGCAGACCTCGCGCGGGCGGCCTCGATGGAGTGCGCAGGAGGCGGCTGCTGCCGTTGTGGCACAGGCTCTGCAGGGTCGCTGGGGCCAGTGGCTGCAGGGTCTGACAGGTCCCTCCCGTTGGGCATCTGCGTGGAACCGTCCTGACCAGCCTGCAGGGTGAGCGACCACACCTTGGAGCAATAGTGGAAGATTGGGTACTGAAAGATCAGGTCTGCAAGGTCCTGCCCATTGCGCAGCTGCGTGGCACGTGAGACATACTGGCCAGCAGGCAGGCAAGGGGGACATGCACAAGCAGATCTTCTGAGCGGAAAGCAAAATGGTCACCCCTGAGCTGCAGAATGTCGCCTGATCAGAACACCGACCTGGCAGGTGTTGCAGACTGCAGGTCTCAACACACCCACCCGCGCAGACTGCTGTGCAGCGGCTGATGCATGGCCAGCAGTCTGCCTAACAAGTGGCCTGCCGAGCTGGTGCTGACCAAAGCTCCCACACAACAGATGGGTTCTTCCAGGACACATGGCTCAGCGATCTTGAGACTCACCAGTGAGTCCGCCGAGTCGCTGCTGAGTGTGGGCTCCAACACGACCTTGGGCGGCGGGGGGGGGATGTCCCCTACTCCTCGTGCATACGCATCCCGCCGGTGCCTCGTGTCCTTCAGGATCTGAGTCTGAGGCAGCATGGGGCTGATGCGGGTAGGAACGACCCCGTTGCCTGCTGGAGGCAGGGTCCCTGTGCCAGCGGCGAACTCGGCTCGCCTGTGCATGATCTGCAGGCATGTGGACACAGGCTGAGGCAGTCCTCAGTGACGGCAAGAGGGCCTGCACTGGCTTGAACGACTCTCAGCCGCCAGGAGCCCTCCTGCCACCCCTGTGTGTGCTGCCCCAAGTGCTGAACTGACAACTTCAGACAGAGAAGCAGAAGATACTTTGCACAGCTGCAAGTGCAGTGCGTGGCCGCTTCGCTCCGCCCAGCAGCTGCTGCACACCTGCGAAGACTCCGCCAGGATGGGCAGGCTTCCAGCTGTCTGGAAGCTTGCAGATGACGGGAGGGATGAGGGGGTGTCGCCATGGCTGAGCGGGGCGCGCTCAGTTCCCACCGCCAGGCTGCCCTGCCTGCTGCCTCCTCTGGGGCCCTTCTCCGAACCCTGCTCCATGATGGTGGTGCAGACAGAGGACATGTCCCCGTCAGGGAAGGGGCACCCGGAGAGGCTGGCAAAGGGCGTGCTGCCTGACAGGACCGAGCCAGACTGCTGCGAGTTGAGGCTGGTGCTGTGCTGGTGGTGAATTGCCTCCTCCCTTGGACTGGTGAAGGGGGGGGTTGAGGGCACCTTGTGGGGCGTGCTGCCGCCCTTCGGTGTCGCATCCTGCAGTACGACAAGGGCACTGAGGTTGAAATGAGAGGATGGGTAGTTTGTAAGCCCTGCTGCCCTGGCTGGTGAGCAAAAGCGAGATCGCCCAATTGCAGCGATGTGCTCCATCAACCAAGTATCGGATACGGCTGCAGTCTGCAACTGTCGAAGGGAGGAGTGAGGCGGGTTGCTGCTGAGGGGCTCTGTGCCTGGACCAATGTGAGAGATGTGTGTCATCCTGACTGCAACATGCAATGTGCTAGGCAACCATCAAGACATTGCATGCCCAACTGCAGAGTGCCACACACTACTCAGACAGGTGGCGCGCACAGCAGGCAGCAGCCCATGAACTTCATGGTTCAGGCTGGCGCTACCGGCTGCTGATCAGCGAGTGGGGCAGGCAGCTCGTGCCCACCACCTGCTGCCAGATAAACTCCTGCCACGGCGTAAGCTGCCTTCAATCAGGCGGGGGAGGTGCCCCGACACCAGCCACATCAGCACAGCAGATCAGCAGCACTTGCAGAGCACAGCACACCTTGGCGAGCCGGGCAAGGTCCGTGTTTGACACCGCCGCCACCAGCCTGAAGCCTGCCCTGCCAGGTTTCAAGCTGCCACTGGTGGTGCGCTCCACCATTGCCGCCTGCAGGGCAGAGTATGATGCAAGTCCCAGCAAAGCCCCGTCAGGGCAGCTGGCAGCATGGGCTGCCCCTCCAAAGGGTACCTCGCATTGCCAACATCATGCAGGTGGGCTGCGCAGCGCGAAGCGCATGCGCATGGCATGGCAGGGGGCTGCAAAAAGGAAGGAATTATACTCTAGCTTTTGTCAGTGGTTGACATGCAGACTGCCACCCATGGTCCTTCCAGAGAGAAGCTCATGAGCCAGTGGCATGGCCGCGCTGCTCTCACCTGGATCTGTGGCATAGAAACATTGGCTGTCAGTGCACAGGCATCAGTCCACCGCAGGCCCTTGCAGCTACACACCAGAGCAGCTCTTTCGCAGTGAGAGTGGCAAAACAAGGGGCGCCAGCCACGAAGCCTGGCACCTGTCGACAGAGCTGGCGTTTGCAGACATGGCTGCCAGTGGCCTCTCACTGACGTCTTCACGCACTGGGGAGACACCGAGGCAAACCTGAAAGCAGAAACAGCAGCAAAGCCCTGCCAGTTGGCACCAGCAGTGGGCTCTCCCTTGTGAAGACAAATATCTCACCTGCTTCTGGGACGCTGCAGATGCCCAGCTGCGGGCAAGAGCCACAGAGACAGCGGCTGCTGCAGCCGCCCCCACTCCTGAGGCACCATCATCATCCAACACTGATACTGCAGAGATGTCAACATTCTCAGGATTGTCTGACCATCCGTTGATTTGCTGAGCGGCCGCCCTTTGCTTCGGGTTGTCCTGCAGTGTGCACGGGGACCACATCAGTGCGCCAGTGAGCCTCACCACAGCCCATGAGCTCCTGTTCAGCACACTGCAGCAGAGCTGCATTTAGGATCCTCAGGCCGACTTGCAGCACTTGCTGACTGCACGGCACTGATTCAGCAGCTGACAAGGTGGCAGCTGCTGCACAGCATGCAGGGTCTTGTGCAAGACAGGCAGCCGGCGGGGCCAGATTTCTATGCACGTACAGCCCACCTGCATCATGGTGTATGCCATGAGCCAGGACGCCAGGCTGCCGACTGTTGTGCGCACAGGGGAGCCCTGCCTCTTGAGGCTCCCACTGCTGGCAGACTCCATCTGCAAGGGGAAGAGAAGGAGGGGTTGAACCTGCACACGTGCGCCTTTGAGAAGCTCAAACTGAATGGCTGCAGCTCCAAGGGCAGCATGCAGAAGCTGCGTGCACAGCAGAGCAGACAGGGTGCATGCAGCACACCTCAATGGCGCTGCCACCGCCAGCTGTGGCAGCGCCGCACCTGAAATGCTTGCAGCATCCAGGGGTGACCCTTCAAGAGCTGAGACAACCCTGCCATAGCTGCCGCTGCAGCGCCTGTCTCACCAGGGTGCCCCGAGATCCTGTTCTCGCCCCTGGGCGCAGGTTGGAGCTGCGCTTGCGGGTCATCCGGGGCAGGCCCAGGTCTGGCAGGCTGTTCTGCCTGGAGGCGGGCAGGCTGGCCTTGTTGGGCTCCATCTGAGACGACGTCCGCACCTTGGGCAGCACTGGTCCATCTGCACAGGACAGTGGATGGGCTGAATGCCCCCCTCCATGCAGCACAAGAAACACTGACACAAGCAGCGCTGCGCCTGCCCCACCCCGATTCACGCTGAAGAACGACCACAATGGCCCTGACAAGCAGTGCAATGACGGGCGATGTGCGGCAGGCTGATGGCGCTGCAGCGTACTGGTGAATGGCCTCCAAGGGACAATGAGAAGAGCAGCTGCCGAGGCAGCTTCCTACACAAGCCCGCAACCTGCACAAGTGCAGAGCCCTACTGAAGGCCCTGTCAGAGGTCCTGCGCCCCAGCTGCCCAGCGCCTGCTGGGCTGGCTGTGTGGAGCTTCCTGCTGCTGTAACGCAGCAGAACAGGCACAAGAGACCCAACGATGGGCGCCTGTGCCCAGAGACCTTCCCCAGAGCAGGCGAGAGACACAGTGCTGTTCTGGGTTGCCTGTGCCTGCTGGGGTGTCAGCTGCTGCAACAGCTTCGTGCAGGTGTGACCCACCTGCTGGTGCTTGCTGGGCCGTCTGCGCAGAGGCCGCCCCTGCCGCTGCAGGGTTCACATCGACTTGGTGGGGGGAGCTGGCCTCATCAGCCTCTGTGATTGTAGTGATGTGGCCCCTGTCAATGGTGTGCGCTGCATCCAGCTTGCCACTGACATTGGACACAAGCTTGCTGAACATGTCAGCCCTCTTGACCTGCTGCTCATACCTGCAGCACAGCAGGCACCCACTGACTGGCTAGCTATAGGAACACCAGCTGCCCACATTGAGAGGCCAGGTGCTCTGGCCAAGCGCACGAACATGCGCAGGATCTGCTTGCACCTGCAGCACAGTATGCAGGCACTGCAGGCTGGCCATCGGAACAGGGACCAGCATCTGGCTGGCAAATGCTCCTGGCCATGCACCTCACAACGCCCACAAGGTGCAGCAGAGGGCATGCCTGCTTGCATTTTTTAGACAGCCCGGGCAGCCAGCTGCCACTGCCTATGCGCACAATCATTCTGGAGGCACGGCCACAAGCGCTTGAGGCGTGGAGCGTGCGTGAGTAGGTCACACATGCTGCCAACCCTCATCTTCTCAAGCATGCCTGGCCGCCGACTACTGATGCATAGGGCCCTGCGAGCATAGCAGGCAGCTGCTGTGCTGGCTGCAGCAGTGCCACACAGCCGTCACAGGCCCCTTGTGAGGCCGCATCACGTGCTCACTTCTGCTGCAGCTCCTTGACCTGCCGCTGCAGGTCTGCTGCATCCTGCCTCCACCTGAGTGCCTCCTGGCGCGCAGTCTGCTCTCCGTCTGCAGCGCTCTGCAGTATGGCTCTGAAGCCTGCAGCCAGGGGAGGGGGAGAGCACTGTGACTGCGAGTGCCGATGGTCGCTGCGTGGGAAGCTGCCCATGCAGCTGGTGCTGCTGCTCGAGCCTCCTGGCTGCAACCTTGTTGACAATCCTTGGCAGTCCTGGCACGGTGGCCTTGCGTCAAGGCTGCCAGGCGGGCCGCCTCAGCTAGCCATTGCAGACTGCTGCTGCCTGCCTGTGGCGGCTGTCTGGTGATAGACGCAGCTGACAAGGGTGGCAGACCATATAGCCGCACCCCTTGCATGCAAACTCATCTCACGCTGGCCATGGGGCCCTCGCTGCAAAGACAGCCAGCCCGCTACAGTCCCGACTGCATCAAGTGTTGCGCTGCTCACAACAAGGGAGCAGAGCTTGACCACTGCCCGAACTGGGGCTGTGCGCAGCCTGTGAAAGTGAACAATCCTAGCACCCCAAGGGAGCAGTTCCTGCTGCTGCAAACTCACTTTCGATTGCAGCATTGGCCCTCTCGTCCAGACAACCGCTCATGCGCCAGTTGCTGAGTGGTGCGCTGCTTCCCTATATCAGGGCGTGGGCAAGGACCGTTTCTGCTTGATGGGCTCCTGACAAAGTCCAGCCGAGCTGCCACGCAGTGCCCGAAAAGTGCTCCTCTCTCCCTGTCCGATGTTTGTGGCGATCTCACCGGTCGAGAGCCGGGCGACCTTGCAGGGACGAGCAAGCGTTTCCCAGCCCACAGTTTCTCTTGTTGAGCGATGCTACTTCGCGTTCTTTGTATATGCAGAACATTTTTCCGGCCCAATCCCTGTTCACTTGTGCTCTCCCTCATCTGGCGTTCCATGAGTCAGCAGGTGTGCAGCCTTGACTGTTTTTGGCCTTGCTCCCTCCCCTTTCAGGCTATACCCGGTCTGCAGATCTTGACTGGCTGGCCTCAGCTGAGGCCAGTCTGGCCAGCATTGAGAAACTAGTTCCATCAGGGCTTTTCCCAGGCAGATGGCTCCTACCAGACAGCCCTCCACAGCTTCGATTGTACAGTCCAGCAAAGCTCCAGCTGCAACCAGCCATGAGGAGGATGCTCAGGCTGCTCCCCAGGATGAGGATGACATTGACTTCATCCCAGAAGACGATGAAGGGGAAGAGAACGCAGAGGAGCACCCTGAAGACAGCAGGTGCTGCTGTTGAGTCTGCAAACACGCTGCAGCCCCTGAGGGCTGTGTGGAGACCTGGGAAACATTGCTCTGGCCAGCCCTGGTTGCCACCCGAGGAAGGGGTGGTTGACCTCAATTCAGGTTGCATATGGCTGCCCACAGGGCTCCACGGTGGCACTGGCCCACATCCTCAGCAACCGGCACATAGAGCGGACTACGGACATACCGCAGGAAGCTGCCTGAGAAGTCTATGAGCTGCCAGTTGCCACCTGAGCTGCCTATTGCCAGCGTGGTAGCTCTGGCATGCTGCCTCAGGCCACTTGCAGGTGCATTGGACAGCCAGCACTGCTCACGGAATTGCAGAAGAGGCTGCAGAGTGCGCTGACTTGCGCACCTGCACTATCAGCAATTGGCAGCGGCACTGTCGGCAGGCTGCTGGGCCCTTGCTGTAGCAGACGTGTTCATCGCGCCACTGACAGCTGCAGCGGCCAGCCAGCACACCAGGTGGCTGCACAACCTGCTGGCGCCCTGCAGTAACTCTGACATGGTTGCTCTGGCTGATGGCAGTGCAGCGGCCAGCTGGGACACCTCAGGAAGCACGACAAGAAATTTGACACCAACTTTAGCACCTGCACAACCAGCAACCTGCCAGGTCGCGTGAACTTTGAGAACATCCACTGCTAGGAGCTGCAGCAACAGCGCCTGCTGCATGTGCAGGACCAGCACCCTGCTGGGGCCAGTGGTCTGGGAGAATGTGGACTCCCAGGAGCTGCAGCGTGTGGCACTGAATGTCTGCACTCACGCTGTGCCCTCCAATGATGCTGGCGAGACAGCCTCCCGGCTGGCCATGCAAGCTGCCGCCCTGGAGTCAGACAACCAGGATCCCCTGGGCCAGGGGAGAATTGACACCACAGTTCTTGGGCTGGTGAGTGCGCCCCCCCTGCAGCGCCTGAGTTCCACTGGGCATGGCTTGACTCGGCCGCTGTGCCTTTCCCCATGGGGTGCTTAAGAGCAGAGACCTGAGGTGCCTAGGAGTGGTGCACTGGTCTGAGTGCTTGCTTGGCAGCAGTGGACACTGCCGCGGCACTGTGTCTGCTGGGCGTCTGCAGCAGTGCCTGCGGTGGCCTGGATTTGTGTACATGCCCTGCGAATGCAGCTGAATGCTCCCTGCTGCAGCCCCTCCACATATGCTCGCAGTCTTGGCTCACCTGCGTGTGCAGGCGCGCTATGAGAGGACAGGGAGCAGGACTCGCCCAGGGCCGGTGCGCACCAATCTGCTTGCCAGAGCTCCAAACTGACCAGACCTTTCTGGCAGTTCTTCAAAGCACTTTGAGCAGCAGCTGGCAGGATGGGGCTGCCTGATTGATGGACAGATGTTGTTCCATGTAGATGATCATACTGACATGGAGAGTCATCCCTGCTGGCTGCAGAAGCCAGAGCTGAACAAGCGGCACATGTTTGCACGGAGGAGGTCGGCTGAGCGGGTGGAGGCAGCTGGCAAGGCTGTGAAAAACAACCATGCGGCAGCACTGCTCACCAGTTCTTCTGACCTGACTCTGTTCAGGACAAAGGTGAGCTGGCCTGTGACCTGCCCTGGGCAACTTGTGTGCCTCTTGTTGCCTGGCCTGCGTGTTGGTGCGGCTTTCTACTTTTAAATTTGTTGTTCCCCCAATGGCAGCTGTCCAGCCGTCCCTTGTCTCTGCTGCTGTGCAGATCCTGCCCACCACCAGCAGCTTTGATGCCGTGCTATATCTGGCACTTGTCCATGGTGACACAGAGGTGGACGACCTGCGTAGTGGCTGTGCTAACCTGCACATGGAGCTGTCAGAGCGGACTGGCCAGCTCAAGGCCCTGGTGAGCTGGGGTCATGCCAGTGTTGGAGGCAGATGGATGCCAGGCTGGTGTGTAGGCCTGTCAGTCTGCATGTGGGGCTGCTGGTGTACAAAGGCCAGTTGAAGGCAGTAATCAGCCAGGGACCCCTCGAGCCTCACACGACGGAAGCAGTAAGGGCTGCCTGGTGCCAAGGCAGGCTGCTGCATACCTCCCAAGTACCAGGCTTCATGGCATGTGAAGCTGCCAAGAATGCCCTGAGCAATAAGGTGGACCAAGAAAAGTGACGAGGCAGACCAAGGGGTATGTCCATTGGCTGGGTTGCCAGCTGGACACGCTGGTGCGCAACGGGTGTCCCAGTAGCTACGGCAGTTCTGTCTGGGGCCATTTGTGCCGGCCACATAGTCATTGCAGTGGGTAAAGAAATGGTGCATGAGCTCACTGCAACGTGGTACAATCCCTTCGCACTGCCTTTGTCAGGTGGTGAAATTTTGGTTTGTGTGGTTGTGATGCAAAAGATTTGTCCTAAGAGGTGTCTCATGGTGCCCTCCTACAGGTGAAAGAGAACTTTGAGCGCTTTATCAGCTGCAAGACCACCATAGACGACATCCACATCCGCCTGCGCAAGGCCGAGGGCGACGGTGCGGACGGTGCCAATGGGGCAAGCACAGCTGACATGGGCACAGCCCTGGTGGAGGTGAGGGCTTGTCAGCTTCATCTGACATGAGGTGCTGGCAACTTCGCCGCATCTGGTCTGATTTCAGGGTGCCCGGGCTGGCACAAGGAAACAGAATCCCAGCTCAGCGCATTGCGTTTGCAATGCACTGTGGTGCTACACGGATCTGCATACAGGGAGGCGTTGTACGGCCTGGAACAGGGCTGGTGCAGACATTCAAGCTGCACAGCCTTCTCACACAAGCTGCAATCAGGAACCCTCTGGCTCATGTGGTAGATGTAGCCTAAAAAGGAGCAAGCTCTCGTATTTCAGCTGATGATGGGTACTGATGAGCCCGTGGAGCAAGTGAAAACCCCTGCAGATTGCCCTACATAAGCAAAGCTGCGACGCTGTCACACAGATGCAGCGGGAGTGTGACACAGCCGCAGCCAGCAGTGTGGTCCCCATCCCAAGAAACTGAAGCTGTCAGGCTGCCACACAGGTGCGGCTGGAGGCCAATAAGGCCCTGGGAGCCATGCTGGAGCGCGCCACCATGAGCGAGCGCATCAAGAGCGTGCTCAGCCTGCTGAAGCGCTATGAGTCTCTGTTTGCCCTGCCCATGCGCATGCGCCAGCAGATGCAGCGGCAGGAGTACGACCAGGTGCATGGCCCTGCATGTGCTGCTGTGTGCAGCTGCATCATGCATTTGTCGATCGAGACATGCCACATCATCTCCTAGTCCCAGGCTTGGTGTCCCTCCTCAAGCTTGTCCTCATGCACTCACCAGTGGTCAGAGTGCCAGGGCAGCTCAGCATTGCAATGGCGGAGAGGCAGTATTCTATGACACTGCCAAGGGCAAAAGGCTGTTGCGGTTGGCATTCACCCTCTATGTCCTTGACATCAGCCGGACTCTGCAGGGAGGATCTCTGCAATCTTGCCTGCCAAATGGGGGCTGTGTTTGCGTCCTGCAGAGGCAATAAGCGCCTACTTGCCAGGTGCCAAGGGACATGTACTGTGCTGCCTGTGCAACAGTGATGCTGGGCCTTGCAGAAGCCATGCTGTCTCTGGTGTGTCGGGGTGGGCCCGACATGCCATGGCCTCTGTAAAGGCTGTGCCAGCTGGCTGCAGGTGATCAGTGGATATCGCAAGGCGTCTGCTCTGCTGAAGGACATGACTGTGAAGGATCCTCACGGCGTGTGGAACAGCCTTTTTCTGGAGGTGACTGCCACGTGCATGGAATCGCTGCCTTACAATGACCAGGTGTTCGTACCCAGTTCAAGAGCTTGAAAGAAGCTAGTTTCACAAACATACAGGGGCACAGCAGCTGCTGCAGCGGTAATTGTGCTCTGGGCCGGCTGGTGCCGCATTCTTGCTTATAATGGAAGGTCCAGAGCTCGGCATTGCTCTGCAGCTGGGCATGGTGCCAAGTTGTACCCAGCAGGCACGACCTGTCTCCGCTGGGCAACCCTGATCAGAAGCCAGCTCGAGCCCAGGTCTCCCATGCGCTGAAGCCTGCCAGGTCACCTGTGTCATCTTGTCCACTCTGGTCAGCAGCCAGTTTGAGCCCAGGTCTCCCATGCGCTGAAGCCTGCCTATTCGACTGCAGGTGGAAAAGCAGGTGCAGCAGATGGCGGTGCTGCTGTCATCTGTGGTGCAGTCGCCTGCCTCACCGCCCGGCAGTGTGGTGGAGGCAGTCAAGCACCTGCTGCAGCTGCGAGCCGATGGGGCTGCTTGCGCTGAGCAGCTGGACCCCGTACACATGTGCCTGCAGTCAAAGGTGATCCAATCAGGCAGGCACACTCCAAATCTGCACATGTGCGCCTGCCGTCAATGTAAGAAAGTCATGCTTATTACGCACACAGGTCCCTGCAATCAATGAAGCAAAGCAAAGCAGGGCGGCGCCAGTTTTGTGTATATCTGCATACAGTCAAAGGTGTCCCTTGCAAACATGTACCCCTGCGTGTGCCAGCATCTTGACATGCCTGCAAACTGCTGGCAGTTGTGGGTGCAGATCAGCTGCTTGAAACTGCATGGGCACTGCTGCCTGCTGCAAAGGAGCCAGCTGGCTTTCACATGCTGGCTGCTGCAAAGGAGCCAGCTGGCTTTCACATGCTGGCTGCTGCATCATGTGAGAGCAGGGCCCGCAGCTTTTCACAAGCTGCAGAGCATGAGGTATCAAGGAAAAGGCATATACACCATCTGAGACAGGTGGCTGCAGCATGACATTGTGGGGGAACTCGATCTGCAGGCAGATCTACCACCACATAGATGACTCAGCCCATTGTCCAGGGCTCAGCATTGTCCACCTGCACAGCAGGCCCAGCACATCAGTGATGTGCCGGAGGTCTGCAGCCGCGATGGCTCAGCACTGATAGCCTGCACTGCAGGCCCAGCACATCAGGGATCTAATGGAAACCTGCAGCCAAGAGCACGCTCGCCGGCTGCACTCCCACCAGCAGCGCGCCCAGGAGCAATATGCCGAAGAGCAGCGCTGGAAGCAGTTACAGGCTGCAGGGGGGCAGGTGAGGCATAGGCCCTTACTCAACTAAAAGGAAAGGGGAGGACTGCTGCACTGCTGGCAGGCCGCACCCGTTTCAGGACCGCTGCATGCAACGCTGCCTTGAAGCAGCAGGGGGGTCTTTTCTTGCTGGAGTGATGTTTTGCGCTTGCTTGCAAGATTGCCGTTTTGCCTGCATACCTGCTGGGGGAAGCTTACTTGGAATCAAGGGCAGCCTGTCGCCAGTAGTGCTGACTGTGGTCTCTATCGCCAGGTCTCAGACTTGCACCAGTGTGCATGCCTTTAGCAGGCTGAGGGCCCTTGCACGCAGGCGCCGACACTGTGCATGTCAAGTGTCACCCGCAACGGCAAGAAGGCTACATCTGTGCCTCAGTCACACCTCTGGGATCCTGTGGACTCGTTGCACTGCCCTTGGACCTTCGCGACATGTCAGTGGATGTCGCGAAGGTCCAAAGGCAGTGCAACGAGTCCACTGACACTATGCAATGTTTAGGTTGTTAACATTGTTAGGTGTGCATGTGATTGCACAGGGGGTCCAAGACCCCACCTTGCTGGGCAATTGTTCCCTTATTACTCTCCTTCTTGGCTGCGGGCACAACCTGCTCATTGCTGCATGCAGGAGGTTGTGGATGTCGACATACTGCTGCAGCCAAGTGACTCCTTGGAGCAGCATGGTGAGGCTCTTCATGCTCAAGCCCAGCCCAGCAGTGCAGCTCTTATTGCGCTGTCTTGGGCCAGCCCACGCATACAGAGCACTGTTGCACCCACTGCACTTGACGTTTGCCCAGCCAGACTTGGTCACTGTGGCGCAGCTCTCTTTGCTTGTGTTGTGACAGCCAAGGCAGCCAGCATCCAGTGACAGCTCAGCCTGACATGGTCAATGTGGCACAGCCCTTATTCTGTCAACTTGAGCCAGCGAAGGCAGCCAGCATGTACAGCACAGCCTCCCTTAGAAGGCAGCACTCTGCCTGCACACTGCTCTCTGGACAGTAGGTGTAAGTGTGCAAGGTGGTGGGCACTTGTCTGATTTCTTTGCTGCTGACAAGAATTTGGGTCTACTGTGAATGCAGGGGGAAGCACAACGCTGGAAGGTCAGCATCAGTCAGCGGCAACCGAGGCCCTCTGGCTGCGCCATGTTGGGAGGACTGTCAATGCTGTTGCCGGCAAGCTGCCAGATCTGTGGTTGCTGCCTCAGGTGAGCGCACGGCTTGACATTGTACTTCAAGACTGTGAAAGTTGGATCAGGATGTGGGGTCAGCCAATTGCTGCCCAGCAGCCAGCATGCAGCTCATTGGTCAGGATGGCGTGCCGCCATGGTGGTGGCAGAGACCGCCTGTCGTGTTGAGTCCCAATGGCTGGGAGTCAAGTGCCTGTGCTGACTTGACTTGACCAGCAAGCCCGTTGGCTACCTCAGCTGTAGACTGCAGTTCGGCTTGCTTCAGTCAGAGGTATCTGCTCAGGCTGTGCGGCAGCCTCATGTTGCTGACACCAGCTTGCCTTCTTGCAGGAGAAGCTGGCTGCTCTTGCCAGTGTCAGCAGCATAGCACAGAAGCAGCTGCAGCAGGGCAGGGAAGCAGCAGCAGTCCTGATTGAGGAGCTGCTGGCAGACTTCAGGTGGGTTGACTTGTTGCAGTCCCAGGTATTGCCTGCCCGTTTTTGCAGCACTGGCAATTGGACACGGGCTGACCTGGCAAAAATTAGTCTTGCCAGCTTGGTTTTGCCTCAAGAAGAGGGGCCATGTGCTGCATAGCTGCCTCTCAGTGATTTGTCAAGGCTCAGCGCTGTCCACCGGCACAGCAGGCCCAGCACATCAGTGATCTGACCCATCCATTGGACATGGCACAGTGTGGTAGGAGCTCTGCCAAGGTGTCAGCCATCAGTCACAGCAGCGGCACTGTTTGTTGAATGTTGTGACGTTCAGGTCGTGAGAACGCTGTGAGGCGACCACCAGCCTTAGCTGCTAGTGTTGGTGTTGGTGCATGAGCATGCAAAGTGCTTGGCAGGCTCTGGCTGTAACTGCTTGCCGCAGGCCCTCATGCATGCCTTACGTGTGCACCCCTTTTACTGGCAGATGTCACTGCCAGTCGCTGCTGTCATGATCGGTGTCCCACAACACCTGCCACAAACTCAACAGATCCTGTGCATCTTGACTGCCAGTGAATGCAACTGAGCATCTCTCTTTCAGACCACACTAGTCACACAAGCTGCCGTCTGTAGAGGGCGCATGCGCTGCCAGGCTGCAGGGGACATTTTTCCATTTCCACTTACCAGTCCCACAAAAGGTCCCTGTGTCCAGACCTGCCTCCAACAGCCGCTGCCACCTGCAGGGGACACATGACAGCAGCCTTCCAGGGGCTTTCAAGGCCGGGCAGCAGCTCCACGACCCTCCTGGCGGCAGTTGCTGAGGTTGTGGCAGGCAGCAGCGCACTGCAGCGGGAGGCCGCGCCCCAGGCTGTGCACCAGGCCTTCACCCAGGTGAACCCCTGGTGATCTCAAAGGGCAGGTACTGCATCACGGCGATGCTATTGTGTTGACTGGGGTGGTGCCAGCATGCACAGCTGTAGTCATGGTCATGCTGGCTGAAATCGATACGTCAGTGCTCACTGTGGCACGGTCTAGCGTACCCAGCGCCAGTACAGTGTGTGACCTGAGTCTGTTGACTCTGTTGTTTCAGGTGCTTCAGGAGGTGGTTACCTGCTGCACACGTCAGCTGGCAGCTGAGTACACCGCAGTGCTGGAGGGGCTGACTGCGTCACCAAACTGGGAAACCATGCCGGTGGCACACTCCGGAGGTACAGCATGGCCACCTTTCTGCCATGGCACTGAAAGCTCTCTGCAAGAGAAATCTTTGTTGGTTTGTCACAATGAAAAAGAGGGAGGCCTCAAGCCAGCTTGCTGTGTCTCTGCAAGCTTTCCAGACATTTCTGGTGTACTCCTGTGATGCTGCTTTCAGCCAGTCAACACTACCCTGTCACGAGTCCAACCACCCTCCGCAGACCACCCAAAGGCTTTCTCCCTCTGTGTCTGCAGGGCATGCCTTGGACAGCATGCCAGGCCGCCTTCAGCCAGTGCTGGTCAGGGGCTTGGAGCAGGTGGCTGCTGTGCACCAGCAAGCAGCTGCTGGCAAGCTTGGCAGTGATGGTGAGCTGCGCGGTGCGTGCTTGCTCTGCCTGTTCACCTGGCCGTGCCTCAATTCTGCATGAGGCAGACTGCAGTGTGTGCTGCCCGGATAACTGAATCGTGGCCCTCTCAAGATGCGTGTATGTGCACCACCTTGCCAGATCATGGCCCCCAGCTGGTCGCGCTGTGCAGCACGCAAGGCGCCTCTGGATGCTGCCCTGCAGCTCTGTATCCGGGCTGTTGCATGATGTGGGCTGCTGGAACTCTGCAGGTGCCTCTGCGCCAGAGCTCAGGGCAGCCTTCTTTGGCTGCTTCTCAGCAGCAGCTCAGGCCATACAGCAGATGGCAGATGCCCTGCAAACTGAAGAAGAGCAGCCTGTCGAAGAGGAAGAGGGGCAGCACGCTGCAGCAGAGACGCCAGACCCTGAGGGGTTGCCGGCAGTGCCCCCGACGGGGCGCCTCCTGGTGCTGCTCAGCAACAGCATGCACCTGCGCACGCAGGTCATGCCTGCCCTTCAGAGCAGGTACTGGCTGTGCCACAGGGCTGTGTGAAGGCGCAGATGCGCTGGCCAGGACTTGCTAATCATTACTATGCATCAGCATGCGCCGCCAACCAACAAAAATTTGATTGGAGGTGACAGGAGCTGTCAATTTCACGGAGGCTTGTCTGTGCATGCTGCATGCACGCCTCAGCAGCACTCTGCCTGGCCACCTGTGTGCTCATTGCATGCACTCAGCACTACCCCTCTCTGCCTGGCCAATCATGTGCTGGATTCATGCACTAGGCCGCACTGCTCTGCCAGGTCAATGCATGCTCGCTGCATGCGCTGAGTAGCAGCGCTCTGCCATCCTTGCCTGCTGCATGCCAGCTCTCGCTGCTGCCTGCCCTGCATGCGGGCACCCTGCACTGCAAGGGACACTCAGGGCCAGATGGTACTAGACAGGCCCCATAAGACACTACCTTTCCCATTTTCCCTTCTCCCCTCTGCAGAGAAGAGCCTGTCCCCACTGCTTTCCATACTTGCGTACTGACCTGTGCAGGTATGAGGACTTGTTGGGGGCAGATGAGGACTTAGATGAGCTCAGCACCCTCCAGCAGACTGGCGAGTCCGGCCTGCAGCAGGTGGGCCAGCACAACAGGCGCCCAGCAGAGGCATGCTGGCTGGAACTCCCCACCTGGAGCATGTGTCTGTGTGTCTGAGCAGCAGCTGGATGAGTCTTGAGCACCTGTCCCAAGCAGACCCCTGCATTCCCGGCTTAATGCCCGGACATGTTAAGGTGCACGTCGGCAGCCAAATGGGTTGTTTGGAGATGGTGCAGATGGTTGCAATCTGCCTGCAGGTGGAGTCCCAGCTAGCCTTGGCATACTGCGACAGCAAGGCCCAGCAGTTGGACGCCCTCCTCATGGAGATGCTTGCAGAGGAGGAAGGTGGCTGGGCCCGGGCGCCCCTTCCGACAGGGGTCCGCGACTGCGCAATGGAGCTGCTGTTCGCGCTGGTGAGATCCGCTGTGTCCTGTGCAGGAGCGATGGTGCTGAAGCTGTATGCCCTGCTCTGCAACTGCTACATCTGCAGTCTCATGTGCATTTGAGGTGTCCCTTGGCTTCTGCTGGTCTGCTGGTCAGGCCACCCCGCACTCTTGTTGCCCGTTCACTCTGGTGCATCTCACTGTGATCAGCGCTGGAGCCACATTGCTGAATGCTGGGGCGCTTCTGGGCTTCTGCGGCCGTGCTCACCAGGGTCAGGACTGCCACCTGCGCAGTTGTGCTGCTGTCTGCCCTGGCTTGCCTCGACTCATACCAGTGATGTGGTCCTGACTGTGCACTGGAGTGCTTGCCAGATGCCCTGGGCCTTTGAACAGAGCCCTGTCAGCAGGCTGCTCCACATGGCGCTCTTGCAGCATGCAGCCCATGGTAGCAGTGGTGCCCTTTAGGCACACCTGCGAAGTGCACTTTGCAAACTGTCCCTTCCCCCCACCTCCCCCCCTCCCTGTCACATGCAACAGCATCAGGGGTGCCAGGCAAGCGCCCAGCTGCCCTTTAAGACAACTTTGGCTGCAAGGCAGGTGCCCACCTCACAGCTGAGCCCAACTGCAGGTGGCCGTGGATGGAGAGGTGTTCTCTCTGTGCCCGACGAGGCAGCAAGACGTCATGAGCTCTGTTCTAGAACATGCGCTGGCCACCTGCAACCAGTGAGTCAGGGACCAGCGCACTGGCATCGTCTTCATTTTTGCACGCGCAGATCTGCACATGACATGCCTCGCGCATGAGCATGCAGCAGTACCTCCATCTAGCCTGCTACTGCACTTGAGATTGCCTGTACGCTGCAGAACTCTCAGCGAAGAGCAAGGTGGCATGGCGTGCAGCAGAGGCTTGCAGCTTCAGCTTGAACTGGGATTTCTGGCCAGGTCGCTGAGCAGCCTGATGCAGTCTCCCATTGATGAGCTTTTTGGAACAGCCATGGATGCCTTTGAGCAGCAGACTGACTTGACCACTATCAACAAGAAGCAGCAGCAGTTACTCAACCAGTGGTTGGCAGATGCTGCAGGCAATGACCTGCAGTCCCGTGTTCAGGCTCAGCTGCACAGCATGCTTGTCCCCATATTGCAACAGACTCAGAGCACTGCCATTTGTTTTTGCAAGTGAACATGGGAGTGTCGTCAAGGCCCACCAGATTGCAGCTATTCATCCCCAGCATTAGTCATGACAGACCTTATTCTACTCGTGTGACTCAAAAGGCGTCTTACAATCAATGTTGAGGTTCTTCAGTCATGTACAAGCTCAAAAGACTAAAGAAGCAGGGACAAGGAAGGCAAGGGTGATTATCAAGTGCTTGGCTGCCAGCAGTGTTGAGGCACGATTGCTGTGCTACAGGGACGTTTGAGCTGCTGTACACCGATAAATAATGAAATATGTTGCATGATGGCCCTTGCAGTGAGTGCACCAATTCTTGGCCAGCACCCACTGCGTGCACCCGCACGAGCCAATACACAGGGCCTGCTGTTTAGCAAAGCAGCAATAAGCATGTGATCTCTCTCAGGCGCGCATGTATTCTTTCTGCAGAAGAGCTCCATCTGGTGAAAGAGTGCCTGCCACCCTCAAAGGCTATGTCGCAGCTTCTTCAGCGGCGATCCCACCTGGTGAGACGGCGCCAGGTGGTCGCCAACTCGTTTAAGCACAGGGTCAACCTCTGGCTCTTGCTGCAGATGCGGTCTAGCCCCTGTGGGGATCTGCTGTGGCAGAGTCCTGGCAGCTTGTAAAGGGGATTTGCCCCTAGTGGTTGCGGGAGGGCATGGGGCGGGCTCTTCGTCGCTGGTAGTGTGCTTGGACTGCCGTTCCACACCTCCAGCAGCTGGGGCAGCATCGTGCCTTTCAGCTGTCGGCGCATCAGCTGTTCCAGCTGCACTGGCCTGCACCAGCACACAGCTCTTGCTCCTGCTTGCAGATGCCATTCAAGTGCTGAGCACCGCCTGCAGGTTGCCCTTCTCAATGTTCCTGCAAGCAGATCTGACTCTGGGAAGGTGTCCGGAGATTCTCTGTGCTTTTGCCTCAGGCTGGGATGCTGGACACTGGGGTTCCACAATCATGCGCGAGACTAAGACCGAACAGTCGACACCTTGGCTTCAAGCAGTTGCTGCCATCTCACTTCAGCCTCAGCTGGTGCTTGCTGGTCACACGATGCAGTCCACACTGCCAGCACAGCCGCTTGCTGAACCCTGACATCACAACAGGCAGGCAACTATTCTGGGGCTGGGCGCACCCTTTCCTCCCCCAGCAATCGAGACCCACCTGCTGCCCCTGCCCCTGCTGCTGGCCTGCCTGCCGCATGGAGAGTGCCCGCAGCTCGCTGGCTGCCTCTGCCGCCTTCAGGCACATGGACTGTCTCAGGGCCTCCTGCTGCTCTGCTGGGATGCCGGGTGGCAGCACTGTGGATGGTGTGGCAGCCTTACGTCCCATGACTTGCCACAGATTCATGGCCTCCTGGGTCCGCCTGCAAGGCAGGGGGAGGGCCAGCTCAGATGTGGCCTGCAGCTGGAGGCTGGTATGAAGGCTGCAGTGGCAGGCTGCAAGGGATGTAGCATGGCCCATGTGGTCAGGCAACTTTTTCATTGGCTTCAACAATTGGTCGACCACTGGAGACCTGCAGGGGCGATCGTAGCGATGCCACGCCTGAGATCAGGGGGCAGTGCTTGCATAATGGAGTGAGACAGTGGGCTCCCACCTGAACATGGCGTCCTGCAGCACGCCGGCGTGGGCCTGCCCATCAGGCAGACCCTTCTGCTCCTGAATCCCCTCACCGTCCTCTGCAGCCAGCATGAACTCACAGCTCGACGACTGCACAGTGCTCAGCCTCATTGTGCTTGTAGAGGTGCACAAGCTGCCGGACAGGCAGCTGCTGTTTCTGCAGCACTGTGGTCGCTGAACGAGGCCAGGGTGGTGCAGGCACTTGCTGTGGACCAGATGTGACTGCAGCAGCCCTGTGGTTGGGCGCAGCACCTCACCACAGCCAGGGACGAGAGCAAGGGAAGCCTACTGCAGCCTGGCTGTTGCGGTGCAGCCTGGCAGGAACAGCGCGTGCTCACCAGAGAGAGCGCTGAGCTCTTCGGCGTGCTGCTCCGCCGCCTTCACCATCTGAGTGATTCCGTCTGTGGAGGCAAAGGGCTGCAGCAACATAGCGAGACCAGCGTCAGCCCAGCAGAAGCAGGTGAACCGTCAGCAGCAGGCACCCCGGCAACACCAGGTCCCCCCTCAGAAGCGGCGAGATGCAGCATCAGCGCACTTTCAGCTGCAGTGAGATCAGCGTCAGCCCAGCAGAAGCATGTGCCCCTTCAACAGCGGGCGGCCCCTCAGCTGCATCGAGGGAAGCATTAGCCCACAAGAAATGTGCTCAGTCAGCAGCAGTGCACCCTGTCAGCTGCAGTCAGCCTAGCAAGGAAGGCGCAAGCCTCAGTACACCACCAGCCGCTATAATGCTGCCAGCACAGCCAATGGGCATAGCAACTGCCCTCACAGCACCAGTCAGGCTGGTGCTCACTGGCATGAAGGGCCTGGCTGGTGCTATCCCAGAATGCAGCAGACAGCTTTTACCTGGTGCACCAAGCTGGTCAGGAACGGGCCCCACAGTGGGCCAAAGGCCTTGGTCTGCTTTGCCAGCTTGTCTGCACCACAGATTAGAAGGCTGAGGATGACAGGCGCAAGCCGTTTGTCTGAGGTTCTGACCTTCGACCCAGATTGCCCGCAATACTCATGACAACCTTAACAGCTGCCAGCACCAAAGCACCAGGTCTAAGGGCAACGTCACAGTCAGCAGCCTTGCCGTGGGTTTGCAGCTGGAAGCAAGGCTCACCATGCTTCTTCAGAATTTTGATGACAGCCTGCAGGCGCCACAGAGATTGGTTCAGTCGCAGATCACATCTGCCACAGCATTATGTCCCCACAGACCATGCTGCAGCTGCAGATGACAGGCAGGACTGCCAATAAACGGACAGCTCACAGCCAGTACAGACTATATGTGCGGGCCTCATGTCGCTATGTGCACATCATGCCTGCCGTTGTGGCCACGCACATGTCTGCAGGGTGGCTCCAGGGCACCTTGCAGTATGCAGCAGGATAGTTGCAGCAGGCGACACTTTGTGCTTGGCACACGCCCACCTGAAAGTTCAGCATGGACCAGTGCAGCAGCAGCACCATCTCGCCGTGCAGGGACACAAAGGCTGACGTCAGGCGTGCCCTGGCTGCTGGGGTGTGGCAGGAGGGTATCTGATCCTCCAGAGACTTCAAGCGAATCACCAACACCTCCTCTTGCTGCAGCACAATGTCAATCTGGTTTGGATGAGAAGCAGCGAGTGAGAGGGGAGGAGAGACAGGGGGTGGGTGGCTCATGAGTGACACCCCTTGGCAGGTGCAAAAAGGGGTGTCAGGGCAAGCACGAGCAGCATGCCGCCAAGGTGTATGAGCAGATGTGCACAAACTGTCGAGCGCATTTCCACAGTATCTCAGGTGACCGCACCACAGCAGCGACAGCAAGACCAGGGAGTTTGGGGAGACGCAAGGCACATGCTGGGGCTGGCTGTTGCTCGAAGGACCAGAACATCTGCATGCGGAACGGACAGGGGGAGCAGCATAAGCAGGAGGCCTGACGATGCTGCCAACAGGGTATGGCGGATTTGCACTTGCTGCGGGGAGAGCGGGGGTCCCCCCCCGGGGGGGGACCCCCG